>CM074739.1:110350230-110762479 GCA_037367245.1 Phrynocephalus guinanensis
GAAAACCTGCCAGAGAACCAGTTGGCCCTCTGGATGGTGAGGGAGGAAAAGGGGAGGTTTTCTTGGACATTGCAGAGAAATTGAATGAGTTCTTTGCGTCTGTCTTCACGACAGAGGACCTTGAGCGGATTCCGCTGCCTGAGCCGCCGCTCTTGACTAAAGAATTAAATCAAATACAGGTTAAAAGAGAGGAGGTTTTAGGACTAATTGATACATTGAGGATTAACAAGTCACCGGGCCCAGATGGCATCCACCCAAGGGTTATTAGGGAACTGAGAAACGAAATTGCAGATCTCTTAACGGTTATATGCAACTTGTCTCTTAAAACGGCCACAGTGCCGGAGGACTGGAGGATAGCAGATGTCACACCAATTTTTAGAAAAGGAAGGAGGGGGGACCCGGGAAACTACAGGCCAGTTAGCCTTACATCTGTCCCAGGGAAGATGGTGGAAAGCCTCATCCAAGAGAAAATCTTAAAACACATAAAAGAACAAACCTTGCTGAGAGAAAATCAGCATGGCTTCTGTAAGGGTAAATCTTGTCTGACAAACCTTTTAGAATTTTTTGAAAAGGTCAACAGGCACATGGATTTGGGTGAACCGGTGGATATAGTCTATCTGGATTTTCAAAAGGCTTTTGACACAGTCCCTCACCAAAGGCTGCTGAGAAAATTTCACAGTCAGGGGATAAGAGGGCAGGTCCTCTTATGGATTGAGAACTGGTTGAGATCCCGGAAACAAAGAGTAGGTGTCAATGGGAAATTTCCACAATGGAGAGAGGTGAAAAGCGGTGTGCCCCAGGGCTCTGTCCTGGGACCGGTGCTTTTCAATCTGTTCATAAATGACCTGGAGATGGAAATAAATAGTGAGGTGGCCAAGTTTGCCGATGACACAAAACTTTTCTGTGTGGTAAAAACCAGAGAAGATTGTGAAGAGCTCCAGAAGGATCTCTCCAAACTGGGGGAATGGGCTGAGAAATGGCAAATGCGTTTTAATGTAACTAAATGTAAAGTAATGCATATTGGGGCAAAAAATCCAAACATCATTTATCAACTCATGGGCTCTGAGTTATCCGTGACGGATCAGGAAAGAGATCTTGGTGTGTTGGTGGACAGCTCCATGAAGGTGTCTCCCCAATGTGTGGCAGCGGTGAAGAAGGCCAATTCCATGCTAGGGATTATCAAAAAGGGGATTGAAAATAAAACAGCGAACATTATAATGCCTTTATACAAAACAATAGTAAGGCCCCACCTGGAGTATTGTGTACAATTCTGGTCACCGCATCTCAAGAAAGACATAGTGGAACTGGAAAAGGTGCAGAAGAGAGCGACTAAAATGATTACTGGTCTGGGGCACCTCCCTTATGAAGAAAGGCTAAAACATTTGGGCCTCTTTAGTCTGGAAAAAAGGCGCTTGAGGGGGGATATGATTGAGACATACAAAATAATGCAGGGTATGAGTAAAGTGGATAGAGGGAAGCTCTTCTCTCTCTCCCAAAATGCCAGAACAAGGGGACATACACTCAAATTGAGGGCTGGAGAGTAAGAACTGACAAAAGAAAATATTTTTTCACCCAGCGCGTTGTAAGTCTATGGAACTCCCTGCCACAGGATGTGGTGATGGCATCTGGCCTGGATGCCTTCAAAAGGGGATTGGACAGATTCCTGGAGGAAAAGTCCATCACAGGTTACAAACCATGATGGAGATGTGTAATCTCCAGGCTTTAAACCAGGGTACTTCAAGGGCCAGATGCAGGGGAGTGGTATCAGGAGACAGATATCTAGTCTCATGCGCTCCCAAACGCATCTGGTGGAGCCGCTGTGAGATACAGGAAGCTGGACTAGATGGGCCTTTGGCCTGATCCAGCATGGCTCTTCTTATGTTCTTATGTTCTTATATGTAAATATGTCCCTTTATCTTTTGTACATTTCCAACATATTGGAGATACTTCTTTATTTATTATATTTAGCTTCACGGGTATTATATACCATCTCCAATATACTTTATAACAGTTTTCTTTAACTCTCACTGACATATTCTTCACTATTCTTTTATCCCACATTTCCCCTCATTCTTCCTTTTTTATCTCTTTATTAATATCTTCTTGCCAAATCTCTGTTAACTTATTACTTTTTTATTATCCTCCTGAATTAATATTTTATATATTTCACTTACAATTCCTTTCCTCTGCTCTTATACTCTGTCTCATTTCTTCTATCTATAATTTCTTCAAATCTGGTCAGTTTTCTACATTCCCCCAGTTTAGTTATCCATTCTTTAGTCCATTTTTCTAGTTGTATAATGTTCAACCAGGAAATATTTCCTCCCAATTTTTCCTTTATGCTTTGTCTACTCTGCATTTGGTTTAACCAATTCCACCAGTATATAACATTTTTATCATTCAGTAGCATGTTTAACTTAAATTTTCTGGGAAATTCTTAATCTCTATTATTCGTGTCAAAGGTGAATCTCCCTAAAGTTCCTCCAACATTCCATAGTATTTTTCAAAAATGGATTATTTATCATTTTCACCTGAACTTTAATGTCTTCCTTAAAAAAATTATCTTTTTGTGTAATTTCTAAGTCTCTCCAAATTAAATTATCATTTCTTATTATTAAGTCTGGAATATATCTTAATCGATTGGCTATGTAATATAGCTTAATATTAGGTAATAGAGATGGGCACGACTTGAAAAATTTTTTTTCGAGTTGTCGTTAGTCGGGCCAGTCCCATTTCGGGTCGTTTCCGGTTTTCGCGAAAATTCACAAAAATTAGTCGGTTAGTTTTTTTGTTTTTTTCGTTTTCGTTAGTACTGGTTTTTTGGGGGGGAGCGGGCTCCTGGAGGCACCTCTGTGGGGTGGGTGCCTCCTCTGGCCCGCTATAAAGGGAAAGTGGGCTCCTGGAGGCACCCGTGGGTGCCTCCTGCCACTAGGAAGGGGAAGCAGGCTCCAAGAGAGACCCCTCTACATGGGGGTCTCCCTTCCTCACCTGCTGCTGCTGCAAAATGCTATGCAATAGCCATATGGATATTGCATAACATAATGTGCAGACGTGAGACCAGTGTGAGAGTGATAGGGTCATGCCCGCCCTTCACAAGGCTCCCGCACCACCATGTCTCACACAGAAGGGAATTGTACTTGCTGCGTGTAGTGCAATGCAAGCAAGTAGATCTGGCTTTAAGGTGGCTTAGTGCAAGAGCTAGGGTTAGGCTAGTGACGGGTAAGGTTACGGTGGGCTAGTGGGTTGCACAGATCTGGGTGCCTCTCTGACCACAGGAAGACAGTCTGTGACGTATGGGTACGGAGTCAAGGGTTAGGGTTAGGGCTAGGGCAAGGGCCAGGGCTTTTTGGCACATCCCAGAAGTCTCCATGGCCAAGTGGCCATGCGACTGGTGGGATGGCTCCAAAAATTTGCATGGTTGTCCACTCCCACATGGCTGGCCACTCGGCCAGCCCATCATTGCGCAGGTGTAAATAAAATAAAATAAAATAAAATCAATGGAGGACAGAGGAGGAGATTGGAGAGACATTTTGTTGCAAGAAAAAACCCACTGCTACTGTGAAAAATCTGGCAGTTTATATATTTTTCGCGTGTTTCTGTTTGCTTGTGTGTTTTTGGACCACGATTTCAAAACAATATTGCGTTTTCCCCCCATTTTGGATCCCCCGCCCGCACGCATGGCATGGCGATGGCGACTCGCGAGTCCGGCTGCCCAGGACGGGGGGAGGCGGGACCCCCCCTCCAGAAACCACCCCTCCGGTAGGTGCCCTGCGCCCTTAGTCAAGCAGGCTTTTTCCGCCTGCTTTTTTGGCCCGGGAATGGGTGGGGGGAGAGTTTAAAAGTTTTTTCCTGTGCCATCCGTGCCGCTTGCTTGCGCTTTAATTGCGGCGGCCGGTGGCGAGACTGGGCTTTTTGCTGGCTGCGAGCCTGCGGCGAGTCCCACCAGAGCAGCCCAGGACGGTGGATTTGGGGGGAGGCCGGGGACCTCCAGAAACAACCCCTCTGGTAGGTGCCCTGAGGCACGGCAGGCATTTTCCCACCTGCTTTTTGGCCGGGAAATTCTTTTTTTTTATTTTAAAAAACTTTTTTTCTGTGCTGCGTGTGGCCTCGCGCGATCTCGCGCGATCTCGCGATGCAAGGAACGAGCATGACAAATCAGACCAAATGTCTTCCTTTCGTTATCGGTTCGAGCTCGAAGTCTGGGGGAGTAATTCCCGTTACCATTTCCGTAGAGTAACGGAACCTGGAATATGTAACGGAAACGGAAATGTAATAG
Organism: Phrynocephalus guinanensis; assembly: GCA_037367245.1. NCBI lineage: Eukaryota > Metazoa > Chordata > Lepidosauria > Squamata > Agamidae > Phrynocephalus > Phrynocephalus guinanensis. Next base: position 110,354,507 of record CM074739.1, read on the forward strand.
TCGTGCCCAATATTAGGTAACCCTAAACCACCTTCTTTTTGTGCCATATACCATAAACTCTTATTGATCCTGGCTTTTTTATTGCAATTGCAAAACATATTAATTTTACCCTGGATCCCTTTAAGTTCACTTTCATCCCATTTTATAGGTAACCTCCAAAATAAAAAGTTTAATTTGGGGATAATTTTCATTTTACATACTGAAATCCTTTCAAACCAAGAAATCCTTAATTTTTTATATTCTTTTATTTTTATATTCTTTTATTTGTTCAGTGATCTCCTTCTTAACTTTCTCAATGTTTATCTTAATCATATCTTGTAAGCTCCATGTTAATTTTATCCCCAAATAATTAATGCTATTTATTACTTTACCTTTAAATACTTCCCTAAATAACTTTTTCTCTTCTTCACTATAATTTAACAACATACATTCTGATTTGTTCCAATTAACCTTTAATCCTGTTGCTTCTTCAAATGCCTTTAAATGTTTCTGTAATTGGTAAATATTAATCAATGGGTTTTTAATTACTAATAATGTACCATCAGCAAATAAATTAATTTTATTTGACCTCCCCTCTTCAACTTCTTCTAGTTCTTTATCCCTCCTTATTGCATTAGCCAACATTTCCATTATAAGTATAAACAAAACTGGAGATAATGGGCAACCTTGTCTAGTTCCTCAACCCAGGGTAATACTTTCTGTTATTCCATCATTCACCTATATCCTGGCTAATTCCAATTGTTTGGAACACTCTGGAATCTCTGTCAAATTGCTAAATTTTAAATTTATTGTCCATCAAACTTTGTTTACAGGAATGAAGTACTATTCAGTACTTTATTATTATTATTATGACTTCTATGCCACTTCATTGGTGTGAACACTCTCTGGGTGGCATTTGTTCTCTAGTAAAGGACATTATAATACAGTCCAATTTTAATTCTTGCAAACTGAGAAGTTTAGCAGCTGATGAACCTTTGTAGGGAGCTTATTTCAGAGAGAAGGGGCCACAACAAAAAAAGCACAGTTCCTGATATTAGTTCTTTTGGTCTTCTTAAGCATCAAAGTCTGTGGGTAGTGGGTGTTTTGCAGGAGAGACATTTCAACATATATGGAAGTCCTAAACCATTAAGGGCTTTATAGGTCATAACTAGACATGGGCACGACTTGGCAAAATCCTCGTTTCCGTTTCTGTTCCTCGTTTCCGTTACGTAACGAAATGAAGAACGACAATTACTCCGCCAGAACTCGAACTCGAACCAACTAAAGAAAAATTGGGTCTGATTTGTCGTGGTTGTTCCTGGCGGCATTGCAGCGATCGCACGATGCCAAGTGGCACAGGAAAAAAGTTAAAAAAAAATCCGATTCCCGGCCAAAAAAGCAGGCGAAAATATGTCTGCCTGAGGGCACCTACCAGAGGGGTGGTTTCGGGGGGGGGGTCCCCGGCCTCCCCCCCTCCTCTCCTGGGCTGTGCATCCTTGTCATCTCGCCAACTCGCCAAGCGGCGCGGCACAGAAAAAAAGTTTTAAAAATAAAAAAAAACGATTCCCGGCCAAAAAAGCAGGCGAAAATATGCCTGCCTGAGTGAGGGCACCTACCAGAAGGGTGGTTTCTGGGGGGGGGGTCCTGGCCTCCCCCACTCTCCTCTCCTGGGCTGCGCATCCTCGTCGTCTCGCCGAGTCGCCATGCCATTCGGTGCGGGCGGGGGATCCAAAATGGGGCGACCGCAAGCAATATTTATTTATTTTGAAATTGTGGTGGTCCAAAAACACACCAAAGCACCACAGAAACATGTGAAAATCGCTATTTTAAAACTGCCTGAATTTTTACAGTAGCAGCAGTGGGTTTTTCTTGCAACAAAACGTCTCCATTGATTTTATTTTATTTTATTTTTATTTTTATTTTTTTTACACCTGCGCAATGATGGGCTGGCCATGGGAGTGGACCATGCAAATTTTTGGAGCCATTCCACCAATTGCATGGCCACTTGACCAGGTTTTGACCGAGACTTCTGGGATGTGCCTGTCGGGCATACAAAGCCCACTAACCGTAGCCCGAACCCAAACCCGAGCCCGAACCCTAACCCATACGCCAGTACACTGTCCTTTTTAGTGGGTCAGAGAGGCACCCAGAGGTGCACCCCACGAACTCACCCTAACCTTACCCGTAACAACCCTAAGCCTAGCCCTTGCGATAACCCCCCTAACACTAAGCCACATCTGTACTCGCATTGCACTACACACACAAGTACAGTTCCCTTCTTAGTGGACCACAGAGCGCCCAGACTGAAGAGGAGCATTCCCCCAGTGTGCGCACTGTGACACTGCAGTTAGCAGTGGGCCTGTGGTCAACAGAGAGAGGCACCCAAAAAAGAGGTGCCTCTCTACTCAACGTTGGTATGCATATCCAATTGGCTATGCATGCCATTTTTTAGCGGGCCAGAGGAGTCACCCACCCCAGAGAGGTGCCTCCAGTAGCCCACTTTCCCTTCATAGCGGGCCAGATGAGGCACCCACCCCAGAGAGGTGCCTCCAGGAGCCCGCTCCCCCCACAAACCAGTATTAACGACAGACAAAAAAATGACAAACGAAATGACAAATTTTTGGAAAATTTCACGAAAAACAGAAACGAGCCAAAACGGGCCAGCTCCGACACACGACAACTCGAAAACGTCATTTTCCCTGGTCGTGCCCATCTCTAGTCATAACCAGCACAATAGATTGGACATGGAAACCTAGAGGGAGCAATTGAAGGTGTTCTAAGACCAGGGATATGTCTTCATAGCTGCTGGGACTTGTCATCAGTTTGCCATCTTTATTTTGTACCACATTTGAGTTTCCATACCAACTTCAAAGCCAGCCCTATGTAGAGAGCATGACAGTGTTTTAGAGATTATTGAGGTCACACAGCAATCAAGAACTTGAAAAACATCACTTGTAAATGAAGAAAATGAGAGAGAGAGAGAGAGAGAGAGAGAGAGAGAGAGAGAGAGAGAGAGAGAGAGAGAGAGATGTGTGTCATCCACATGTTGGTGACAATGAACTCTCAATCTCCATATGACTTCTCCCCGCACCTTCATAAGCACTGAGGAGATGGACAATCTGTGAAGGACCACATGGCAGAGGTCCCAAGGAGGAGGACACATCAACCCCAAGTTATAGTATCTGAGATAATCTCTTAAGGAAGGACCAGAACCACTGATAAGTAGTCCCCAAGTTGTAAACTTACTAGCTGTCTTATAAAGAAATTGTGGTTGACAGTATCAAAGGCCATAGAAAGATCCAAATCACCGGCAGGATTATACTTCTCCTGTCTGCCTCCCTCAGGAGATCATGCAGGACGACACCACAAACAAGCTGGGCAATCATCTGACCCAATAATAGAATATTAAGAATGGATCTATAGTCCAACAGTAATTATGACCATCTGTTGCTAAATTGGGCTTTAGAATGGGCCTTGAAGTGGCTTTATTTCAATGCAAGTGTAAATGACCCTCGCATAGCCCTCATTACTGATGTGAGTAACCCATTCCATGGTTACTTCCTTTGCCAGTTACAAGAGCCATAGATGTCAAGGATCTAGAGAACAAGGGTTGGCTTACAGCACACAAATGCCACACCCATGTCTTGGAGTTGTACTGGCACAAACTGCTACAGGTTAACCTGACTAGATGATGCATTAGACACCTCCTTCAGATCTGCTTGTATCAGCAAGAAGTTAAGGCCCTGAGAGCTGCTTTCAACTAGAGATGGGCACGACTTGAAAAAAAAAATTTTCGAGTTGTCGTTAGTCGGGCCGGTTCCAGTTTCGGCTCGTTTCCGTTTTTTGCGAAAATTCACAAAAATTAGTCGGTTTGTTTTTTTGTTTTTTCGTTTTTGTTAGTACTGGTTTGGGGAGGGGGTAGCGGGCTCCTGGAGGGAGCTGCAGGAGTCAGCCAGAGCCACAAGTGACGGACTGGCAGACTCTGCACCCGCTGTGTCTCACGTACTTGCATGTAGTGCAATGCAAGTAGATCTGGCTTAGGGTTAAGACGGGTTAGTGCAAGGGCTAGGGTTAGGCTAGTTACGGGTGAGGTTAGGGTGAGTATTGGGGTGCACCTCTAGGTGCCTCTCTGACACACTTAGAAGGACAGTGTACTGGCGTATGGGTTAGGCTTAGGGTTCGGGTTTGGGCTACGATTAGTGGGCTGTTTATGCCTGATTGGCACATCCCAGAAGTCTCTGTGGTCAACCTGGCCAAGTGGCCATGCGATTGGTGGAAAATTTGCATGGTCTACTCCCATGGCCAGCCCATCATTGCGCAGGTGTAAAAAAAATAAAAATAAAATAAAATAAAATAAAATCAATGGAGACGTTTTGTTGCAAGAAAAACCCACTGCTGCTACTGTAAAAATTCAAGCATTTAAAATAGCTAATTTTCGCATGTTTCTGTGGTGCTTTGGTGGGGTTTTGGGCAACGATTTCAAAAACAATATTGCGGTCACCATTTTGGATCCCCCCCACCGCATGGCAAATGGATGCGCCCTCCCAGCCTGGTACAGTCAGCAAAACCTGGCCATGCAATTGGTGGAATGGCTCCAAAACTTTGCATGTTCCACTCCCATGGGCGAGCCCATCATTGCAAATGCGCAGGTGTAAAAAAATAAAATAAAATAAAATAAAATAAAATCAACGGAGACTTTTTTTGCAAGAAAAACCCACTGCTGCTACTGTAAAAATTCAAGCATTTAAAATAGCTAATTTTCGCATGTTTCTGTGGTGCTTTGGTGGGGTTTTGGGCAACGATTTCAAAAAAAAAATATTGCGGTTGCCATTTTGGATCCCCCCCCCACCGCATGGCAAATGGATGCGCCCTCCCAGCCTGGTACAGTCAGCAAAACCTGGCCATGCAATTGGTGGAATGGCTCCAAAACTTTGCATGGTCCACTCCCATGGGCGAGCCCATCATTGCGAATGCGCAGGTGTAAAAAAATAAAATAAAATAAAATAAAATAAAATAAACGGAGACTTTTTTTGAAAGAAAAACCCACTGCTGCTACTGTAAAAATTCAAGCATTTAAAATAGCTAATTTTTGCATGTTTCTGTGGTGCTTTGGTGGGGTTTTGGGCAACGATTTAAAAAAAAAATTGCGGTTGCCATTTTGGATCCCCCCCCACCGCATGGCAAATGGATGCGCCCTCCCAGCCTGGTACAGTCAGCAAAACCTGGCCATGCGATTGGTGGAATGGCTCCAAAACTTTGCATGGTCCACTCCCATGGGCGAGCCCATCATTGCGAATGCGCAGGTGTAAAAAAATAAAATAAAATAAAATAAAATAAAATAAAATCAACGGAGACTTTTTTTGAAAGAAAAACCCACTGCTGCTACTGTAAAAATTCAAGCATTTAAAATAGCTAATTTTCGCATGTTTCTGTGGTGCTTTGATGGGGTTTTGGGCAACGATTTCAAAAAAAATATTGCGGTTGCCATTTTGGATCCCCCCCCACCGCATGGCAAATGGATGCGCCCTCCCAGCCTGGTACCAGCAGCGCAGCAGTAGCAATAGCCAAGGAGAGGGGGGCGGGGAACCCCCCCCCCCAAATAAAACACCCTTCTGGCCTGGTAGGTGCCCTCAGACAGTTTTCGCCTACTTTTAGGGCTGGGAATCGTTTTTTTTTTTAACTTTTAAAAACTTTTTTTCTGTGCCACTTGGCATTGCGCGATGCAAGTAACGAGCACGACAAATCAGACCAAATTGTTCGTTCGTTGGTTCGAGCTCGAATTCTGGGGGAGTGATTCCCGTTACCGTTTCCATAGAGTAACGGAAACGAGTAACGTAAACGGAAATGGGAATACCGCTAAGTCGTGCCCATCTCTACTTTCAACCTTAGACCTAAAACACGCTACCAGCTGGTTGCAAATATTCGCATTTAGATGTAAAAATGTGTTTGTCTGGGAGAGAGAAGGCTACAGATTACATGTTGTACTGTGCTATTTAGTTGGAACTAATTTATAGCATTGTTTACAGGGCTTTTGGGTTAAGTGGGCTATTTAAGATGTGGTTTTACCCTCTGTCAGTTTATATGGCTAAATAAGGACTTGAACTCAGTCCTCCTGAGTCCATCACTCTATATGATGGACTCATCTAGACTCCCTTTGGAAAAGTTGGGTGGTTGATAAATGCAAATAATAAATAAATACACCATATTTATTTTATTTTTATTGTTTGTTTGTTTTAATTTTACTGCCGACCACGGTTCATTTCATTCTAAATCCACTCTGGGGTTCGTTATTCATTTCATTACGTAATGAAACAAATAACGAATAATGAAACAAACTAAAAGTTCATTTCGTGTCCATCTCTAGTCATGACTAAGACAGGCTATCACAACCACCTCTTTAAAATGCACCTTAGAAGGCCATAATCCTTTCTGCAAGTCACCAAGAAATCTTCAGGTTTAGAACTACCTTCTGCTCACCCTCATACTCCCTACCCCTCAAACCATGACACATTGGTTTCACATACAATCAAGTTGATTGGGGGGAATAGGTTTGGGAGAAATCTACAAAATAATTCACAATCCTTAGCTAACAATGGAGCTGTCCTTCGTGCCCCCCCCAACAATATCAATATATGTGGGCCTTCAAAAGTTTTCTTTCTGGGGAGGAGTATGCTTTAATAGGCCTTGTTCAGCTTGGCACGTCTGGTTGAGTGTCAAATTAAAGAGGTAGAACTCCCCAATCTCTCGGGTTGCTCTTGTTATCAGGAATCTCATAACTGTGTTTCTAACAAAGATTACACTGATATTTCTCTCCACCGACATGTCCTGCAGGGCTGTTTTGTGGTCCCCTGATCAGTAAAAATGTAATAACATTTTCACATAGTCAATATTTAATTCTGGAAATGCAACTGGTAGTTGTAATCTAGGTTATTAACCGCATGGTGATTTATGATGGAGGGCAGACAGCGCAAGGGAGCAGAGCATAAAGAAGGTCCTCTGGTAACAGTAAAAATGTTATAAATTTCATAGCTTGGCCTGAGAAATGTATTTATATCCTATATTAAAAATAGCTTTTTATAAATTTTAATGACTCATGTTATTAATGGTGCTGTCATCATTACTCCCGCCACAAACCTGTATATGTATTTTAACTTTTCCATCAGATTTTTGTTTTAATTTTAGAAAAAGGCTTATCCCTCCCCCCCTTAAAGAAATCTTTAAGAGTTATATAAGTCTGGCTTTGTTTCATTAGGCTGCTAAGAGTAGTTAGCATGAGGTTTATGGTCAAAGCAAAGGCTGGGCTAATTGGGGATGAAAACAATTGCTTCTCTATCACATTCATGGGAAGGAAACCAAACGCTGTACTAGAACAAGGAATTTGGATCTGGGAAATTCTTGTGAGGCTCTTTCATTCAAATACCTGTGATCAGAGCCAATGGTGGAATAAATGCCTATCTATCTGTTTTCCTGGAGAGAAAACCACTGATTTACAATAGCTGGCAAGCACCATGACTATAAGAAATGTTCGTCCAGGAAGTTAACATAGACCCAGGGATGGGAGCATTGACATGGAGAATAGCACAATAATTTGCCCTTCTAGGCATTTGGAGACTAAACCTGTGGCTGGGACTTTGGGCTTAACCTGAATGGAAGACCGCAGAGAATAGGCTTTGTCTTTTGGTTTTGGAATCACCCTGGCTTCTCCTGATTTGGTTAAAAACCGTAAATAAATAAAGATTCATTTCATTCATTTCACCCTGGCTTCTCCATTGAGAGCATCTGAAATCCTTAAGTTTCAGGATTCAGAAAGAGATGTCATCAAAATGCATAGATTTCATACAGATTTCCTCTTTTGGGTTACCTCCATTTTGATAAATAAACATAAAGTCTTTCTCCTACTGTCATTGCCTTGCTGACACCCTTTCTGACACTTCTTCTCCATTCTCCTGAAATCGATCCTATCTCACCTTCTTACCCACTTCTGTCATAGCCTCCCCACAACAAAGTCCTGTTCTTCACCCCGTTTCATTTCATTTCCTCTCCTCAATCATCTCCCAAGGAAACCGAGCCATGGGTCTTTCCTGTCCTTCTCCATGACCCACAAAACTTTTTGCATTGCCAGAGACCTGAAGGGAAAGTCTAAAACAAAAGTCCCATTAAAAAAATCTCAATGTCAACTAGACAATTCTTTGAACAGAAGACATCTCCAAAATGTTGTCCTCAGATAGCAGCCCTTAGAATAGATGACTGCTACATGCAAAGCACCACACGCAGCCATCCTACTGTCAGTGTCTGAGACTTGTGCACAATGGTGCTTGCTGTCTCTAGATCCTCAAAAGACTTGAAGAATCCTGATTTGCAGCTCACTTGAATTCTTAGCACCACTGACTGCACCTCTTCTCACATTTGTTCAGTGTAACACTATACGAGCATTCTGGGGGACTTTTCAGAGCTTGGAAGTAACATAGGATATGTAATAACTTTTAAGAGGTAACAAAAGTGATCAGTATTAGTTTTTCACATTTGAAACATTAACATTGCATTTTGGAGGCAATGAATAGCAGCTATTTATTGTGACTTTTCCAAAGACAATTTTTAAGAGAAGGGCTACTCATTTTGTTTTTTTTGACAGATATGGTTGAGAGAAGACTAATGCATTCATATGCTTCTTGTAGTTTTGGGGCTTTTCTACATACCTGTCAATGGAATCTCATATGAATTTAGTGGCTTGGAGTACCAGGATTGGCTTTGGCCATTCATGGACAGGGACAACCTGGACACAGTTCATGATGACTTACCAAGTCCTAAGTAAGTTCAGGACCTGGATTATTCCAAGAGCTTCCCTCCATAAATACAAACTCCTAATCGTTTTCCCTACTGCTGAGGTAATTGTTTGAAAAGGGTGCTGGTAGACATAATCCTTATCTTGTTTGTCTCTTGGCAGAGATGAACACATTGTTTCTACATCCGGAGTTCATATATCCCCACAAGCCCAGTCCTTGTTTGCTCCAGGAGCTCATGAGGAAACCATGCTTCATAGCTCCTAGAACCAGCTCTTACCTCTGCAATGGTGGTGGCTAACCACTGAGGGTCTAGGGCAGTGGTGGTGAACCTTCAGCACTCCAGATGTTTTTGACCACAACTCCCAGAATCCTGAGCCTAGATTGCCAATGGCAAAGGACTGTGGGAGTTGTGGTCCAAAACATCTGGAGTGCCGAAGGTTCGCCACCACTGCTCTAGGGTGTAGTTTGTGCCCCCACAAACCTTGACAATCAACACTCTCCCAAAACTCCTAAAAGAGAAAAAAAATCCTAAAATGGCAATTCCCACACCAGTTTTAAGTCCGAAAAAGTCATTGTTAGAAACTGGAGTTAGAATCTCTGCTTTCATATATATTCAATTAAGAAATAAAACACTTGGGTTTGAGATATATTAAAGGCTTTTGTGTTCATTCACACTCCGAAAGACCAGAAGGGAAATGACAGATGTTTTAATAGCTTAAGCTGCAAGCCCTTGAAAGAAACAAGTTTGGTCTTCCCTTCATTTCATGCAGCCAATGAGTAAAGCCACAGTGATGGATGAGCATAAAAACATGGATGAGAATAAAACATCTTAAAATGTTTTGCAGAATACTGCAGAAGCTATAATGTTATTTTTCATGAGATTGCAATTATAATTAGAGATGGGCCCGAAATGCCCAAATCGCATTTCATTTCATTTTTTGTTTCTTTCCCCCCATTTTGTTTCATTTATTATGAAATGGATTTTTTAAAAAGTTTTTTATTATGTTTTTTCATTTTTTGTTTGTTTAATTTTTTTTACACTGTTGCGGCTGGCCAGCCGGTCAGCAGTTTTCTTTTTTTACTTCCTGCTGACCAACTGGCCCACGGGGTGGCTGTTCAGCAGTTGTTGTTGTTTTTTTACTTGCTGATGACCAGCTAGACAGCCGGGAGGCTGGTCAGTGGGTTGTTTTTAGACTTTGGTTGCTCTTTCTGAGTGTCCAAGCAACACAGGAGCTACTCAAAAGTAAGTGAACAATTCTACTGCATGAAGAAACGAACTGGGCCCCTTATTGGTGAGGAGAGCTGCTGAGTGTGTTAGATGTTGTCCACCATTTAAAATGAAGCTGTCTCATTCCAACTAATTTACTGCTTTCAAATGGAGGTTCAGGGCACCTGACTATGAATGATCTATTTTAAAAATCTAGCATTTCCACTTGCACATATTCATGACCAAGTAGCCCCCACTGGTGCTTAAGCTAAGCAGCTCAGCTGGGCAAGAATAGACTCAATGTTTCTATAATATCCATTCAAACATCATTCAGAACATCTTGAGAAGGAAGTCCCTCTTTAACAAGGGTCACGTGATGTGAGATGCTCACATTAACTTTAGAATTATATTAGTCCCATAATAAAGTGATTCCTTTAGAACTGAGCACCTCTGCAGTCAGATTTCCAAATGAAGGTCATTGGGGGAAAAGAAAGAAAGAAAGAAAGAAAGAAAGAAAGAAAGAAAGAAAGAAAGAAAGAAAGAAAGAAAGAAAGAAAGAAAGAAAGAAAAAAAGATCTCAACAACAAACAAAAAATAAGGCAACATAATTTGCAAGGTGCAGAGATGGGTACTTAAACTAGCGATCTTTCTAAATATAGAGTCTCTTGTGTAATTTGAGTGGATTTGAGAAATATAGTTTCCTGAGATCAAGATTGTAATCATAAATATGGGTATAAGAGACTAAACTGTACCCACATCCCAGTAACATCTGCCTAAGCACACTTAGGAATGCAGTTCTACCCAGAAACAGAAGATGCAGTGACTTCATCCCTGTTTGGGGACAAAGCCTCAGCAGGCAATGCATTCGCCCATCTTCACTGTCACTCCTAAATTTGTCCTATGGAGTGCAATGTTTCAAGACTGAAATGCTGTGAAATACAACATTTTGTCTTTATTCTAAATTGAAAACATCTCCTCTCAAATATATCATCATGTACAGCAGGTTTCAAAAGAGGGGCAGAAACACTCTATAGTGGAGATCCAGCTCTGCTTATATACAACAGCCGATCGGTCTGACACTTGCAAAAGAAGAAACACATGTAGATACTTCACTGGGGCCTACATTAGCATCAAAATATAGATGTGAACTAGCATCCAGTGATATATTTACACTTCATGTGCTATGTACATGGATCCCCGCTTTTGTCCATATAATCTCTCTTGTTGGGTTGAGGATCATGTGTTAATCTATCATTTACTAAGTTTACCCCACATCTGTGATGTCTTCTCCCAGAATACACTAAAAATGAATATTTGGAACTCTGTCTTGGAATAATCCAGCCCACAATGGTCCTCTATCTTCAAGGACTGTCAAACCTTGGTCAGAAAGTGCAGCTGATTCTGCAGGAGGTATGGGGTGATGGCTCAGAGGCCTTCCTAATTAGATGTCTGGGACTGCATGAAGCCTAGGCATGTAAAAAAGCTCATTTTGACTTTCATGGGCTACAACGCCAGCAGACAATGAAGCTGGCCCATGGCTATACTAGCTTGTGGGAAGCAAATTTCAGCACCATGTAATTATGGATGGGGAACTAAAATGGCATGTGGATTTCTAGGAAAAGCACAATTGGGCATGCGGGGGGGGGTTAGGATGGTTGGTGGAGTAGAAAGTGTTCTCCAGCCATTGTTCTTGTTCCATTGCGATTCTACTAGGATTGCCTGTGTTTGCTAAAATGTCATGTTTAAAACCAGCTGTCATAAAACCACTATATATTTTTTTCAGATTTATAAATGCAAATAATATCACTCACCCTTCAACATTTCCATCCCTCAATATCTCAATTCATTCCACACATTAAAAGTATCTTGTAATTAATCCTGAAGGACAGTAGGAAATAGCAAGTGGTGCTCTGCATGTGAATGTAGGAGTATGTGAATGGATGGTTGTTCTTAAATGGTAGATTTTATTTTGTCTTGGATTTTTATACTGGTGTGTGTGAATGAGCTGACTTGATGGCATTTTTAATCTCGTATTTTATACAATGACAATAAATTCTATTCTATTCTATTCTATTCTGATCGTAATTTATTGAGAAAGCTTTTCCACCTAGACCAGCAGTTTCCAGCCCTAGATCCCCGGTTATTCTTGGACTAAAACTCCCAGAGGTCTTCAGCACTACCTGTGTGGGCCAGGATTTCTGGGATTTCTGGGAACATCTGGGGACCCATGTTTGGGAGCCACTGATCTAGATGGAATGGCTGCTGCTAATAAATTTGACAGCCAGACTCCCAGCCCCACATGACATTGCTTACAAATATCTAGTTTTCACTGGATAACCAAGTGTTGTGGCTCACTGGCTCCCATAAACCTAGCCAATATGGCAAGAAGGAAGCCAGAGACAAATTACATCTAGAAGTCTACAGATTGCCCACATGCAACCCATATCCATATGCCACTTAAGTAAAACATGGACTCATATGGAGACACACTTTCTTTTATACATGACGCTAATAGGGAATGAACAGTTTCAAAACTTGAAAACAATGCATCATTATTTCAATTTTTGTTCCAGGAGATAAATAAGAACTTGGACATCTATCGCAGTATTGATTGAATGGATTTCTGCCCAAACTGGGCTGCAACTTTTTAGTGAATAAACTTGTATTCAAGGCCAGCATGTCATAAAGACAAATGAAATATTCAGTTCTAAAGGTAACAAGGTGAGATGGACATGAATTTAAAAATGAATTTAAAAATTGCTTTAAAAATGCTTATTTGTCCATTCAAATTCCTAGCCCCAACAAGTATGGATTAATGAACTTTTCAGTTATCCTTAATTCATTGATCCATTGGATTATAAAAGGGGTTCCAAGGCACCTAAAGACATCAAAATTACAGGAAGCTTTCCCTGACTCTCTTGTATGAGCATCACATGTGCTTGTACAAGACTGGGTTTTGGAGAACTGGATTAGGCTCACTCTGTGGGTTTACAACTTCGATGTCTGAAACTAAACTTTGGATATACTTACATATGGTGGTAGTCAAGCTACCAAAAAGGTTTGTCTGTGTGCTTATGTTTGTAAGAGGCAGTGTCTGCATTTTCTTGCTGTTTTTAGCAGTAAGGGCGCTTTTACATGACCCCTAAGATCCGCTGGCCACTTAAATTCGGACCAGAGATCTTAGGGGCTTGTCACTCTTCCTGTGTCCCCACCCTGGCTGCTGGCTGCGTGAGGGGAGGGAGAAAAAAAAGGAAGAAAAGATTGTGGCTCACCCCCGTTCTGCCTCTGCTCTTGCCTTCCTGTCTCTGTAAAGTAGCTCTTAAAGGGGTGGGAGCCAAAAAAAAAAAAAAAACAGAAGCGAGGAGAGCCCCGCACTCACTATCGTTACACCGCATCAAGCAATTTTCACCCCGGAAGAGCAGGTACTTGAAAGGTGCGCTGGGACGCGCTAAAGTGGGCGTGGCCACACTTAATTTCCTGTAAACTCCAGAGCTGGTGGGGAAACATTTTTAAGCTCCGGAGCTGGGAGCCATTTGCCCCAGAGTTTAGGGGTCGTGTATAAACGCCCTAACTTGCTCTAAAGAGAAGTTTCCCCATCCCTATTTTGTGAATGTCCCTGCTTTTTGTAATACCCCAAGGTATCACAGTTGGGGGGTGGGGAAGAAACATCTGTCTTTGTGGAACAATTTAAAGTAACAAGCATACTGTATAAAACCTTCCCTATTTCTCCAAGTCTTTCCTAGGAAGATCTCTAAGGGCCTCTCACCCACTTATAAAGGATAAGAGACTGCCCTTTAGGCCTATCCCTGAATGAACTGGCATACTAGGAGGTGCTACTCATAATTATGCCCCATATAGGATGTTGCGCCTCGTGGCGCAGTGGTTAAATGCCTGTACTGCAGGTAAAACTGTGTTCACGACCTGGGTTCAATCCCAGGTAGCAGGCTCAAGTTTCGCTCAGCCTTCCATCCTTCCGAGGTTGGTAAAATGAGTACCCAGCTTGCTGGGGGGGGGGCAATGTGTAGCCTGCACACTGTAATTAGAAAAATTGTAAACCGCCCAGAGACTACTTGTAGTGGTATGGGGCGGTATATAAGCAGAACACTTTGATTTGATTTGCTTTGCTTTGTCAAAGGTTTCCTCCAGAAAAGATACTCCAGGATCACATGGGTTACAGAAGTCACTCCAAAATGGGCAAGGGGGGATTAGAAAATCATAATTGTAGCCCCTAATTGCTACACTGTCCATTTGGGTAAAAAGCAGAAATAGAGACTTCAGGTTTTCAGAAAGTGGCAGAACCACACTGCTATTGGATAATAGCCACAAAGTTTACAAAACAGGGGGGAAAGCCCCCCACCTTTCCTTTCTATGGGAGAGACACCTATCATGAGTAGAGATGGGCATGACTCAAAAAAATAATTTTTCGTTTTTTGTTTTTCGTTTAGGGGGTCCGTTTTGGTTTGTTTTCATTTTTCGGAGGGGGGTTGCACATTTTTCATTTTCGTTTTCATTTTCGTACGAAATGAAATGAAAAAACATAAACGAAAACAAAAAAATTTCGTTTCGTTAGCATTCTTTTCAATGCAATGTGTCTGCCGTAACGAAAATGAAAAACACGGCAAAATTTTCGTTTTGTTTCCGTTGTTGTTTTGCTTCTGAAAAATTTTTTGTTTTCTTTTTCGTTGCGAAATGAAACGAAAAAATGAAAACGAAAACAAAAATTTCGATGAATCGTGCCCATCTCTAATCATGAGCCATTATGGTCCAGCGCTAAAGCTACCATATACTGTAGTATAAATATAAATTAGAGTGGTTTCCTGAAGCAAATGGAGTGCGAGTGAGAAAGCCACCATATTGTACTAATTCATCTCTCTAACTTTTCCCTTCCTATCCCTATAGGATAGCTGCCTAGATGCCCTAAGCACATCCAATCTCGCTTGATTTCGGAAGCTAAGCAGGGTCGGCCCTGGTTAGTACTTGGATGGGTGACCACCAGGGAATACCAGGTGCTGTAGGCGCTTGGAGTAGGAACTGGCAAGCCACTCCAGTACTCCTGCCAAGAAAACTCCATGGACATGGAGTCACGAAGAGTCGGTCACAACTGTAACAACACAACACACACACATCCCTATAGGGTTCTGCTAATCTGAAAGCATGTTTTGGTTACTGGCTCTTCAACTAAGATGTAGATTAAGCTAAATCAGTGTAAATTAAAGTCTGACCCACAGTGACACACCCGTGTCCTTAATCTTTATTAATGGTTTTTCACAATGCAGAGTGAAGAAGAAGAAACACTTTCATCCTCCTGATCAATGCAAAATGTGTTTGAAAAGAGCATTTGCTTCATCCTTAAAAGGCAACATGAACAATCAATGGCTTTTCTGAAATGGGTGCTGATCAAGCACAGGCAACTCTGGAGCAAGGTACTAAATTGATCTCAGTGCGGAAGAGGAAATAACCTTGTCGTTGTCATGTCTCGTGTAATAGTATTACAAATGAATCGGGATGGGCTGACTTGCTAGGAAAATTTGTTCTATAATCTGGATCGGGTAACTCCCACTGATGTTACTGAGTCTAGCACAGCCGTGTTTTTTGTAACAAGTTAAAAGACTGAATGGAACAACAAGAACCACTTATTGTATATACTCGAATAAAAGCCTAGTTTTTCAGCCCTAATTTTGGGCTGTAAAAAGGGGCCCTCGACTTATATTCGGGTCAATACTTTTAGCCACTGAGGCAAGTGCTTGGGTCAGTGGCTAAAAGTCATTTTAAACATTGCATGCCACTTCTCATGACCCCCCTCTGCATCACAGTGGAGCAGCACACAATGTCTAAAATGACTTTTAGTCACTGACCCAAGCAGTTGCATCAGTGGCTAAAAATCATTTTAAACATCACACACCACTTCCCCAGCTCACAAAGGAGGAGCTGCCAGGCCCTGCTGCATTTCCCACCCTAGACTTACACTCGAGTCAATACGTTTCCCCAGTTTTGGGGGGTTAAATTAGGGGCCTCGACTTATACTCGGGTCGACTTATACTCGAGTATATACGTTATTTGTGTATGCGATTTCATTAGGTTAAGCACACTTGATATTCCTGTGAAAATTGCTTTTATAGGTCTGATCAATGTCTCATTGAAAGTCTTGCTTTAGAATCCTACAGACATATGTCCCATGGTCAAGGATGAAATACAGTATCACTATCTGGTCTTGTGTACAACTTATTCTCCATGCACTTGCACTTTGGCTCAATCTTTCAGACTTGCATCTAGCGACTAGCAAAGGTGTCCCAAAGTCTTCCCTTCTATTGTTGGAGGGTTTATCCTGTAATTTATGTTTGTTTCCTTCATCAACAGCCGGCAGGGTTGCTTAAAAACACAAGAGCCTTCTTAGAATCATACTCATAGAATTATAGTCTTCACTAGGTTTTTTTTTTTGAACTCCAAATCCAAAAATTCTTCATTCTAGGTGTGTGAGCTGCTAGGCCCAAACTATGTTCCCAGCAAGAATGCAGCAATGTACTTTGCTAAGAGACACTTAGGCTGGAGCCCAACCTGCCCTGAGCTATGAAACCTTCCAACTTGGCCTATCTCCAAGTGCACACAATCGGTCCTGGCAGGAAGAGTGCTCAGAACGGAGAATTTTGGAATGTGGATTAAAAAACAAACCTATACCAACCCTCTGAATGATGCATGCCTACTCTTCACCATACTTAACAACAGTTAACAGAGATGTTTTCCAGTAGCAGTGAAGTGAGTCTGAATGACATGACAGTTCAAGCTTTTTATTATGGATTAGGAAATGCAACGTTCCACTGCAAGTGACATTTTGAGATGTCTACCACCTGGCATGTTCTAACGGGCCTGCAGTTGGTTCAGAACCAGAGGCTCCTGGTAGAGATAAAAGAGGCTCAGTAGTATGGTATTATATTTGAGAAGAAAAGATGAACAGAAGGGTAAGTACAACCTTCCATTTCATGATGCCTCTTAAGATCTATGAAACGTACTCTCAAAACTTGATTTAGCATTTCTCATTGCTACCAGTTGTATCCATTTCATTTGTACTGGACGCACTGCTCCAAGCACCCTACAGTTCAACTAGAATCCTCTTTGCCTTGTCTGCATGCACAGCCACCTGAGTTGATGAGAACAAGGAATGTAATGAATAATCTTTCTTAATAACTGGCAGAGAGTTTAGGTTATCTAAGCACAAGTCAGCTCACTGCTCAGGTGAAGAACGTGGGCACCAGCCCGGGGGGAAATGGATCAGGAACAGTGATGGGTTCAAATAGCTGGTTTAGGCATTTGTGCCAATTCATTTCTTGGCCAAACAGGTGCTTGGCACTTTGCAGCTCTGCCACTCAAAGGCAGTACCTTGCTTTCCCCCACCCTGCCTTCTCTGGGCACTGCTTCTGTGTGGACACCCACCAGAGCAGGCAGAGCTGCAAATTGCCAAATATCCATTCAGCTGATAAACAAACCAGCATGAATTGTTGGTTCATGCCCATCTCTAATCAGTGGTGCTATATTTGTTGACTTTAAAGAGCTTTCAAATGTTATTTTAAAATGTTCTTAATTGTGGTTTTAATATTGATTATTGGTATTTTAAAATCTGGGATTATAGTCTAGTTTAGGGGAAGACAGCATAGAAATAACATAAATAAAAGAATAATAGGCTATTAGCCCAAATAGGCTATTTTGAGAGTCTCGAGGTAATGAGAAATCTTGGGGAGGAATCTTTAATTCCTATGAGATTCTGTGCATGTGAAAAGAAGAGTTTTAGAGTGTTTGCAATTTGTGCAACACATCCCAAGCATCCTCTCCTTGGGCAGCACACACATTGCCCATACAGAAGAACTGGCTGTATTTCAAGAATAGTTGGAAAGAGACTAGCAACTCATCTCATGTGTTAGGGTGCTTTTACACAACCCCTAAGATCCTCTGGCAACTTAAATTCGGACCAGAGATCTTGGGGGTTTGCTCCTCTTGCTGTGCTCCCACCCCTCTGCATGCCATTGCTCCTGTCTGTGTGAGGGGATGGAGAAAAAATGGAGAAAAGTATGCAGGCTCACCTCTGCTCTGCCGTTGAGGAGCAGCCCCGGAAGCATTCCAGTCTCTTAAAGGGGTGGGGGGCAAAAAAACCAAACAGAAGGCGAGGACAGCCCGGCACTCACTGCTTTACAATCCACATCAGAAATTGTTTTTACCTCCGGAGACCAGGTACTTTTAAAATGCAATGGGGTGCGCTTAGGTGGACATGGTCGTACTTATTTTTTTTTAAAGTGCACAGCTGGTGGGAAAACAATTTTAAGCTCCACATCTGGGAGCCCTATGCCTCGGATTTTAGGGGTCATGTAAACACGCCCTTAGACTCTTAATCAAGATGTTTGTTTGATAGCAGTCATCCTAGCTCCAGCAACTAATAGAGCTCTTGAAGCTGCACACCTTGCAATTTTTAACGCAAAATATTGTTCCTGACAATGTTTTCAAGAGTGCCAGGAAATTTCCGCACCCTCCTTGCTGCTGACGGGAAGAATATTGTAGTCCCTTGTCCTTGGCTACATCCAAAAGAGACAAGTCTTCAGAGGAGGTTTAGAACCTCTGCTTTGGGCATTTTCTTTTCAGAGTGATGGGCATTCCAAAGGAGATGCAAAGGATTAGAGGACTGGTAATCTCTGTTCATTATATTCTGCCTTTATAGTACTATCTCCTAATCCCTTGCAGTTCCCATGGGCTCATCCACTCCCACCTATTTCTTTCTTCTTCAGGCTAATGGCTGCCAATCCAGGAAGACTTGGTGGGACACAGGCATGTGTTCTGAAACCTCTCCGATAAATGGGGTTTTTTTAGGGGGGGGCACAGCCAAATTTCCTGGCACATTCTGGGACCTGTAGTGAAAAAAAATGAAAAAAAAATTGCCTATTGATACAATCCAGAAAAGTTCTTCCCCAAAGGCCTTCCCAGCTATTCCTATCACTACAGTGTTCTGCAACCTTTATGAAACATCTCCTGAAGAAATTTCTAATGAAAAAAATGTCCAGCTCTGCAGCACGACTGCGCTCGGTGGAGCCTCCTTGTCTCCCCTATCTGGAAGCCGCACGAGACTTACCTTGTCTCGCGAGAGGCGATGGGACCCAAGCCCATATAGGGGCTTGTCACGGGTTCCCCAGCCTCTTTCGGAGAACAGCTTTCCCCACCCACCCACCACTTTCATGCAGTAGTAGGAGTTCGTCTGGTTGCTTCGGGGCCGGATAGGAATTTTTGACCTGGGGGCAAGATTGGCACATAGCACCTGGGGATTTTTCGCCTATCTCATACTGCTGCGGCGTGGTGGGCCTTCTCATAGGGCATTGGACTTGGCCACATGGGGCGGTAGTGTGGAGCACGGAGAGGCAGTAGGTGAGTCAGGTCTCAATTTCCCTGTAGGACCGTCCAGCCCCACGGCGTTGCAGATCTGAGATCACAACGCTGGGGGGGATGGATGTACCTGGAGGGCCCACCGGGCTGGCAGGCACAAATGGCATGCCTGGGCTGCCCGGCTGGGGAAAGGGGACTTGCTGGCCGAGGCCGCCCTGTCCAGCGACAGGACACCCTCGGGGCTATTGACTCACCCGAACAGGCTGCCAGTTGGTGGGGCCCTGGGAGACCCCAAAGTAACAACTTTCAACCCGCACTACAGCAGGCCCCTGTTTGAAATTGTGGTTATTGTTGAAGTTATTAATAAAGTGTGGCCCAGAGTGGTACCCAACACCTTGTCTCACATGATTATTCCAGTGTGTGTGTGTGGGGGGGCAAGGAATGTGAGTGTTTGCAGTTCTCCACCCTTGCTGTAACTCAGCAACAATGTGAGCAGCTCCCAGTGATAGTGCTGTGCAGGGGCCTGGCAGCAAGTGTTCAGTCTCAGGTCTTGAAGACTTGAGGAAAATAGCACACTGAGTGTGAATAAATGCAGGGAGCTCAGCCAAAGCGATGCATCACAGTTGAAAGAGCCAGTGTAAAGTTGGCCGGGCATTCGGATTCAGCAAAAGAAATATCTAATGGCAGGAGTTTTGATCTGAGTTTTCCCCCTTGCTCGGAGCATTGTCCGTTCTCTTCTGGGTACTTGGCAGAGCCAGTGTCAAGGAGTTAACACAGTTTGGGTGTTAATTATGGATCACAGTGGGCAATAGAACGTGGAGGAAGTTCAAAGAGAATAGTAGATCTCCTCCCCTCAATTCAAACAGATGTGCAGCTCTGAAGTGCAAGGGGGGGAGTGGAATGGTGTGAGCAAATCTCTCAAGCTTCCTGAGCAACTAGAAACAAACAGGGATCCCTGCAGGCAGCTGCAGGATCAGCGCGGCTGAAAATAGCCTCTGCCCTTTCTGTAATTTGCCTGTGTTTTCCCTTTCACTCCGGGACTGTTGTTCTTGTGTGTTATGCTCATGAGAGCCGGTAACACGAGTGCAGATGTCTAGGGTTTCACTTTAGGTGAAACCTTGCTCCACATGTAAACCTGCTGAAAATGGTGTTAAATCTGATTTGTCTTTAGAAATTGTCACGTTGGCCCTCCAAGAGCTACCTTTCCTTAACCGCTACTATAGAAAGAAAACACATGCAGCGGATCCTTTAATTCAGTACTTTTTGTTCACAGATGGCTGCGATTGCTGGTTCTCCCCACAGAGCCATTTCTTCTGCTGGGTTAGGGTAAGGATCTCATAAGGACTCAATTCCCAGCAGCAATGAAAGGTTGCTGGCTTATTCTCAACAGATAACATGCTTCTCACCTCCTCCCCCGTCTATTCTCCTAAATGTTGCTGTCATTAAATTAAAACTCATTTTTATTAATTAGCTTGTTTCACAATCACGTGTGTTCACAGGGCTAGATATATGTCTCCTCTTCCTGTGTTTCTGTATATATCTCCTATGCTTTGGGCTCAGGAATCTGAGTCTATTAACCAAAGAAACAGTGTTGGAGGGGTAGGGTTATCACTGTGGGCCTACTGCAAGCGCAGATGGGAAAATGTATCCATTGGCATACTAGTTCTCTAGCAGACTTGATGTGCAGTTAGCACAGGTGTGTGGTCAACACAGTGGCACAAATGAAAATGGACCCAATCCGGTCCACTTACTCTCTAATGCCTTAGTGACCAATAGCAATAGCAATATGGGTTTCCGAGGGATGCTCGTGTAAACTGATCCCAATGAACAGTGATCAGCTAGGAGTTGCCATTCTGAGTTTTCAAGAAAACTGGAGAAGTCCCATGGTCCTTCAATCTTCTCAAGTGGCCAAGCGATAAACAAGCAAGTTGTAGTCATCTCCACAGCAGTAGTAGAGCGGTAAATTTGGAAATCAAGTGTTCATTATGAGAATCCCCATAGGCACCCAACAAGTGGAAACCAAAAAATGCAGGCAACTGGATCAGTGGATGCCAACAATTGAAGAGCCCATAAAATTATTGGCTTAGACCCTATTGCCAATTTATGTTTATGTAGGGGAAATTGACTTAGTTTTGCCGGCACACTACTGCTTATTAATGAGGTGCTTATTACATTCCTGGCTGTGCCCCTCAATACCACCTCCAATGTAAACAGTCCAAAAGTCTAAACAGTTGGATCAGTTCACATTTAACAGTTATAGAGTGTGTATTTTGTAAATTTAATTATGCCTAGTTGTCTACTGAAAGTCACAGGCTTTGCATTACAACAGTACGACAATATTGCTGGTTTTACAATTAGAGATACTACAATATAGCTTACAACTATGTACTGATCCTGGAGGTGGGGAACCCTTATTTTTCTCCCAGCTACATGAGGACTCAAGTGAAACTCAGATTCTTAAGGAAGCCTACACAGAATGATGATTGATGTCATAGGTCTTCTATCTCAGAAAGCCCCATGGCTTTGATCATGACTTTATTACACCATTGTTCTGCTGATGTATATATCTTGAATGTCTGGTTGCGCACTCTGCCCACGAAAACAACTGAAATGTGAGTGGTCTTTGTAACAACTCCAAAATTAAGATACTGTATGTTTTATGCCTTTCCTGTGAGATGTAAATGTATCATGCGAATAAGAGATGCTGAAAGGCTTTAATGCAACATTGCGCTTCCAGGGCCACAGAAGGAGGCACTGGTGCATGATTCATTTGATGAAGACCTGTTTTATCCATTTTATTGGATGAGATGCCTGTTACACAGATACTAAGAGAGATGTGTATCACATGGATTGTATCCTGCATTGATACCAAACACCTTGATAATGCTTTGGCACAAGGAAAAGAAACACCATCTTGTGTGTGTGTGTGTGTGTGTGTGTGTGTGTGTGTGTGTGTGTGTGTGTGTGTGTGTGTGTGTGTGTGTGTGTGTGTGTGTGTTTTGTCATTATAGTCATGACCGACTCTTTGTGACTCCATGTCCATGGAGTTTTCTTGGCAGGAATACTGGAGTGGTTTGCCAGTTCCTACTCCAGGTGCCTACAGCACCTGGTATTCTCTGGTTGTCTCCCATCCATATACTAACCAGGGCCGACCCTGCTTAGCTTCAGAAATCAAGTGAGATTAGATGTGCTTAGGGCATCTGGCAGCTAAAGCACCATCTCATGCTGCCTCCAATGGAAGAAGCTGTAGAGCACCATGTTTTATAACCTACTCATCAGGAAGGATCAGTAACAAGTACCAAAACCACTGTTACTCCTGAATATATGCTGGAAGAAGGAATCTAATGATTTTTTTTTGTGGTCTGGACAAGGTTAGTTTGCATATCCACTACCTCTCATAACTTGTAGCCTGTGGATGCAAATGAAACTCTCCACAGCCATATGCTTCTGGTTCAAAGACTACTTGGAAGTATTATGTATGTAGCTAGCATCCCATCATTTACCTCAGAGCTTTAACGGTTTCCCTAAAAATAATCTAATCAAAGTCATCCATAGAAAGGTGACCCTGAAGATTAACTTCAGCATGATGTAAGAAATGCCCACTTTTTACCACATGTACAAGTGCTTTGGTATGTATTCCTGGATTTAACATGCCAATGCAGCTAGGTGACTCATTTTCTAAATCATACTGTGCCACTCTGACAGAGGCTGGAGTTGGGGATTCATAGGGTCCCCCCAGCTCTGCAGTTCTTAGATGATGAGGAGGAGCAGGAGGATAGTTGGCCCACTATTCATTATAATTATTATTTGAATGCGAAGGAATTATAGAATTCAGCACTGTGGACCATATGTGTTGCTCTCAGTAAGAATGCAAGAACTACAGCTTTGTCAGAAAGTGGGTATACTATTTTAAATAGCAGTCTACAAGTGAATACAAAGAAGGCAGAAACTTTAGAAGTCATTGAGCCTTATGGTATAAAAGCATGATATGGATACATGTAATAGTTTCTGTAGAACATAGGCTTGGCATTCTGGGGGTGGAAGTCCAAAACACCTGGAGGGCCAAAGGTTCCCCACCCCTGCTGTAGAATGTTTAAAAAATGAAGAAGTCTACAGTAAATCCTTGGTTAGATATAGTAATAGTGTAGTGGCAAATTAGGATGATTGCTCCATGAGATATCTGCCACACCCCTTCATAGACACACATCCTTGTAAAATTTACAATACTTTGAGATGATACAGTTTTTAAAAAATTAAGTTTCTTATTTTGTTGAGAGTTCTGGGGAGTGAGGATTTGGGTAGGTCTTTTTGAAGTTCACGGAATTATCTGACCATACTGGCTGGGGTAGTTTGAAAGTTTTAGTCCTAAAGGAAGTAACCTTTCCCACCTCAGAAATTGCCAGGTAGCATCATATTAATATAGAAAGGGTTTTTTTAAAAAACCCAAAAATTTCTAAATTGAAAATTACTTTCTTTTCCTGGCATGTGATTCCCCTCCACCCACAAGTCCTTATCTAACCTTCAGATCATTCTTAAAAGAGAGTGGGGGATTATTACTTGCATCCTTACTGCAACCAAGCTATAGCTTTATTTTGATAACAAGTCACCTGCTTTAATACATAGAATCATCAAGGCTCTGGATATTTTAGCCAAAAATGTGCTTTTTCCTTCTTCAGACAAGCAAAATGAAAAAGGGTGAATTAACTTGGCTTTTGTTTCATTCATATCTCTGCATGGCTGCTCACTTGAAGGAAAAATACATGTTAAAACTTCCAGCTTGGTGGTGTTAACTTCTGGAGATTCTTAGATAGCATTGTTATCAGTGTGATGCAATGTTAAGCAATGTTCAGCCTTAATCACTAACCTCAAAGGCAAAACAGACAAGAGACTTATGATGCTTCTGCTACATGTATTAAAAAAACAAACAAACTGTTTGCCATCCAAATTATGGGACCAAAAAGTATGCCACACCCTTTTCTTAAGTTTCTAGAAGTCTTGATAGGTGAAAATGCAAATCTCATGAAAAGACCTACGGATCATGAGAACCTGACTAAATATACTTAGATTATCACCCTGATTACCATTCAATACTCTCAACAGTACCAGTCCATTTGGTTGTATCAACATAGGGTGTGACAATAGTGAAAGCAAACAATTAGCATCAGAGTTGCAACTCTGTCATTTTCTTGTGACTACCTGACAAAGTTCATTGTGCAGAAACCCAGATTATTATTATTTTCAGTGGCGTTCGTGTCTTTCCCCCGATCATCAGTCTCGATTCAGATGAGGGGTCAGGGATATATCCTACAGTAATATTGATGGTGACATAACCAGTGGGGCACAGAGTATAATTATAGTGGAACAATTCCCTTCAAGTGAGTTCTGGTTGTCTCTCTCCCAAGGAGTTTTTCTACTACATTTTTAAATATGCCTATGATTCTTAGCGCTGTGCCAGATAAGTACTGTACTTCTAAAGGTGCCTTGCTTGCTCACCCTTCTGAAATCAGCTGGGAGAATACCCCATTTCCTACCTTATTGCCTGAGTCAATTGATGTTTCTTCCCATGTCTAGCAATTTCTTATTGAAATCTCCCCTTTCTTCCCTGAGAACTTCCTTAGGAAGTAAAGGAAATCAACAAGGCTAATCTGTTAACTCAATCCAGTGCTATGTCAATTTGGAGATGGGGGGAGGATGAGGATGAGAGAGAGAACTGAGGTAGTACACTGCAATGCTTTATTTTTGTACTCTGTGCAAACACCAAATTACCACTGTCAAATTGAAGATGGTGATTCATTCTTCCTGACATATGAACTTAAAGCCCTGGCAGATAACAGATGACAGCGGCGGAAACTGACCTGAGAAAATGGATAAAGGGGTGGTGGTGATGTCAAAGTGGGGAAGAGGGCAGTGTTAGTGGGGTAGGTCTGTGATCGCAGAAGAAATTGAAACTGATGGGGAGCTACGGTGTGCACTTGTACAACAGGACAATGTATCTGAATTCTACAAGCATTTTCAGCAGTGTCAGCACCGGAAGCTACCTGGGGCCCAGTTTTAAAAGACTGCAGACTAAACCAATTTATTATACTAGTTTTCTTCCTGGTCTAGTTGTGACCTTACCGATACATCCAGGTTTCCAACACTCTTGTGAAGGAGCTCAAAGAGAGAGGCAGACAGATGTTGGGTGGAAGATTATTGCACGGGGCCAGGCCAATTGCCAAGAAAGCCTGATTTCGTGTATTTCCCTAAAGGGCTTCCCTTGGTGTAAGTGCACTAATTCTATTTTAAAAATAAATAAATACAACTTGGGGATATATTGGGTGCTGGGGTGCCTATGGCAAAAATATCCCACCCCAAAAGGGCACAAGGGGGTTTCTCTGAGCAAAGGTACAGCTGGAAGGAGAATTTCGGAGGAACCCAAGATTGCCTAAGAGCAGGAAGATGCCATTGGAATCACATGCAACCTGCAAACGACATACTGCCTATTCTGGATGTCAGTATAGTAGAAATGGAAGGAGGTCATTCACTCTCTACATAATAATCCCCTGGATACTTTCAAACTCAGCTCTAAAGGATGGACAAATCCTTTTGGCCAACTATTGTAAGCCACCTTGGGTCGTTTTCCAAAGGGAAAGGTGAGGTAAAACTATTCTAAACAAACAAACAAACAAACAAACAAATAAATAAATAAATAAATATGTATACAGCGGTACCTCTACTTACGAGTGGTTCTACTTACAAGCAATTCAACTTAAGAACAGAAAACCATTGGCATTTTAACTTCTGCCTTACAAATTTTAGATGCAGTCTGCTCTTCTTACTTTTTTATGTTTTTCAATTTTGGATTTTTTATTATTTTTTTAGATACAGCTGCTCTACTTACGAGTTGTTTGACTTATAAGCAAGCATTCAGAATGGATTAAACTTGTAAGTAGAGGTACCACTGGACTTACAAGGAGAGAAATAGAGGGAGGAGTCTGCACTGGAACCACTGACACAATGCCAGTGTGAGTGCATTAATGCCTTTGGTGATTTTATGTGAACCGCCCTGAGTTCCCGCTCGGGAAGTAGGAGCGGTATATAAGTGCGATAAATAAATAAATAAATAAATAAATAAATAAATAATATTATTCATAATTATAGCTCATCAGGAATGGGCAACTTCAGATGAAGTGCCAGACTTTCTTGATTCGGCAAAACAGAGGCTCACCTACTTCCTGCTGCCCCTGTCGCCACTCTATTTATTAATTATTAATTGATTAGATTTATATCCTGCCCATTTGTTGACAGGGCCACTACAACCTAGTGCTACCACCTCTGCCTCCTCTTCCACCAGGCTTCACCAGTGGAGGTGAGGTGGCAGCATGACAAGACCAGGTAGCTCCCACCAAGCGATGAGCAGAAAACCAAACCACAAACCATCATGAACCACAATTTTTCAGGTTCATGCCCATCTCTATTTACATTCCATACAGAAGTTTGACTTGGGTTAAATCCATCTGTTTACACTCCTTTCCTCTTTTGTATGTGCTCAACCATAAGGCTATTCTATTCCATTTTGCCATTGACTTCTGACTATTAATAAATGCATTTAATGACTTCTTTAAATACACATTTCAACATATGCATTCTCTAAAATTATCCTGGGAATCTTAAGTTTGGCTTAAAAACAAATCCCAGCTTGGTTCTGGGATGTTCCAATTAGAAAAATATGTGATCCCACATATGGTTCCTGAAGCATTTTAGAAGGGCAGAAGCAGATTTTAGTGGAGGAGTTCAGCACATGCTTTGAACGCTCCTCTCCGCCTTGTGCGGGGGAGGGGCGTCTTTGCCGGAAGGCCGGGCGCAACAGGCAGGCTGCGCAGTTGGCGTAGCTTACGCCGGGAGCGCGCCACTATTTAAGACAGCGGCGCGCTCCCTGCAGCCTGCCTGGCTGAAGAGCCGAATTGCCGGACGAGCGTCGCTGCGGCTCCGGCTTCCGAAGGCTGAGTAGTCGGGGGTGGGGGGGGTGGGAGAACCCCGGCGAGACTCACGAGAGCCTGCCGGTGGCACAGGGGGTGGCGGGCGGGGGATAGGGACGGGGATTGGTAGCTGAGGGAATCGGGGCAGCGGCAAGCGGGAGCGCCGCGGGGCCGTTTTGGCCGCGGCGCTCATTCTACCGGGCTGTTTGAAGCCCGGTCTTACCTGGGAGGCCTGTGAGCGCTTCCTCGAGGGGGTCTTCGGCGGTGGAAGGCTTCGGGAGGCGGCACAGCCGCTCGGGAGGCGCGGGCAGCCACGGTGGGCGCGTAACGAACGGCCCGACGGCAACGTGGGCTGCTCTTGGTGTGGGGAAGCACGGGGGGTCGCCATTTTGATGTGCAGGCTCTTGCTGCCAGCTCGGGACCATTGTAGGGGTGATCTCCCCCTTATTCAAAACCCTCCTTACCCAATAGGCCCAGTTTACCACTGGGGGTGCGGCAGGGGGAAGGCGAGTGGACACCGGGCAGCCAAGTGGGGCCCTAGGCCCTTTTGAGGCCGGCAGGTGGTGCGGCGGCCATTTTCTTTCAGGGCCTTTTAGGCACCCGATCATCTGATCATCCAGTGCCATCCTGCCTGGGTGGGGGGACTTCACGGTGGGGAGTAACACAGGGTCTCACCCCTCACACCTCCCTTTGTTATCAGTGGTATATTTGGTAACTCAGCACCACCGAGCTGATTGATTACAGTGCGGCCTAGACATCATGCCTCCTAAGAAGGCATCGGATAAGGGCAAGGGGAAGGCCCCAGCGCCCCAGCGCCCGCTCCCTCCAACTGACCCAGATGGGTCATCTTCCGATGAGGAAGAATGGATCCGGCTGGCCACGGCATGGCGAAAACTTTCACGTTTGGAACGTGACCATGCTCGCCAAAAAGGGATGGCGTCTTCTTATGGGGGGGGGCAACACCCTAGGGATGCAAAGGCACGCAGCAAGGCGGGACTCAGGTTAATGAGTGACCTCATGATGACCCGCATTTCGGCTCTCGAGGCGGCGGTGGCAGGCCCTTCCGGCCACGCCCCTTCGGATGTCTCCAACAGGTCAGCTGAAACGATGCCGCCCCAGGGGACAGCGACGGAGGCAGGTGACGCTCCGCCTGGTACGACGCACGACATGCCACTCTGGAGCACCGAGGCCCAACAGCAGCAAGCCTTGGACTTGTCATCTCCGGCATCATCTTCCCAGGGAGCGCTAGTCGGGCCGGGGCGCCAACGCGTACTGGGTGAGTCTGGTCCTGTTTCGGCCCGCACGCCTACACAAGTCACTTGGCCTTGGCTAGCTACACCGGGGGGGTCGCAAGCACAGGTGGAGTCGGCTAGTTCAGGGCGCTCCTTTTGGCAGGACCCCAGCCCACGGCTGGAGGTGCACGCCCCCCAGAGGTTAGAGTCTGCAGTACAAACGGAGCCCGTACTAGCTAACCTTTCTGATCGGTCCCAAGACACCGCACTTGCCGCACCCCCGGCGGGCGCAACAGCGGTGGAGGCGGGACAACCCGCTGAATCCCCCGCAGCTACGTCGGGGATGCGGGACTTGCCTGAGGGTGATGAATCTATGCCACTCGGTGATCACCTTTCCGAGGCCATGGTGGCGAGAATCACTGCGGGAAAGTACGTTGAGATTTTTGACTTATTGAACCGCGAAATCGATCCCAAAGAATTGGAACACCTGGACGACAAAGAAAAGGAGCGGATTCGGAAACGTAAGCCGGAACGCTCCTGGAACAATTGGCTGAATGCATTCGTGATCTTCGCGGGGATATACACGGAAGCGCACCCCCAGAAAGCCTCTGCGCTGTTTCATTATTTGGATTTAATTATACGAGCCCGCAGTGATTTCCCTAACATGGCGTGGCTAATCTACGACGAGGGCTTCCGTCGCAGGATAGCTAAGGACCCCAGCCTACGCTGGGATCGACCGCATAATTATTTGTGGCTCCGGGCTATGAGTGCCAGGACCAACGAGAGATTTGACAGCGGTCACCCGGTACTACGCTCGGGTGCCTCTTTGGGTTCCCGCCCCGGCGCGGGCCAGTCGGTTCAACCCCGACTGGTCTGCTTTGACTACAACAGTCGGGGATCTTGTGGTCGCCGCCAGTGTAAGTTTAGGCACATTTGCTCCACTTGCGGAGCCAACCACCCGGCGTCCACATGTTCACGTGGAAGGCCGGGGGGTGAGGGGGCAAGGGAGGCCGGAACGAAGCGTAATGCCGCAGGCACCAATCCGCCTCACAAAGGGACCTAGTCCGATTAAGATCCCGGTATTACAGGCGTGGCTACGTAGCTACCCTGATCGAGGGGAAGCCCATTATCTATTGGAGGGCTTTATGTACGGTTTCCGCATCCCATCATTTGGTGAGCGGATCCCGTACATGGCCAACAATCTAAAATCTATATTAGGCATGGAGCATATTGTGAGAGGCAAGATAGCAGCCGAATTGGCGGCCGGGCGTATAGCCGGCCCGTTTCGTCACCCGCCAACACCCCATTTCCGGGTATCCCCACTGGGTGTAGTCCCTAAAAAGACGCCAGGCGAATTTCGCCTTATCCATCATCTATCTTACCCGGCAGGGGCGTCGGTTAACGATGGGATACCACAGGAACTTGCTAGCGTCCGGTATACCTCCTTTGATGCAGCTGTGCGCATGGTGCGCAGCTGCGGCATTGGAGCTGAGATCGGGAAATGCGACGTGAAGTCAGCATTCCGATTGCTGCCGGTCCACCCCGACGATTGCGAACTCCTGGGATTCGCCTTCGAGGGTCTTTACTACATGGACAGGTCTATGCCGTTCGGGTGCTCTATTTCCTGTTCAGCCTTTGAGCGATTCAGCTCCTTTTTGGAATGGGTGGTCCGACAGCAATCGCGCAATGCACATATCGTCCATTATTTGGATGATTTTTTATTTGCGGGCGTCGCTGGTACCGGCCAATGTGCTAATCTGATGGCTACATTTAAATGTATGGCGGGGGACTTAGGTTTGCCACTCGCCGAGGATAAAACGGAGGGCCCTGCCACGGTGATGACATTCCTGGGGATAGAACTTGACACCATTAATCAGGCCTGCCGCTTGCCGGCACTCAAACTGGACGACCTGCGGAAGAGGCTCACTGCCATGAAAGCCCGCAAGAAAGCCACCCTGCGGGAGCTACAACAACTTATCGGGCACCTTAACTTCGCGTGCCGGGTTATTGCCCCCGGCCGCCCGTTCCTGCGCCGATTATGTGACAGCATTGCCGGGCTTCGTAGCCCGCATCACCGGCGCTGGATATCGGCAGAAATCAGGCAGGATCTGGATTTGTGGCTAGAGTTTTTATCCAGCTTTAACGGTGTCTGTTTTTGGCGGAAGGAGGCTATCGAGGGAGCACGGTTCCAGTTGCAGACTGATGCTTCCGGGGCATGGGGATTTGGCATGTTTTTTAGAGGCCGGTGGTGTGCGGGTACGTGGCCTCAGGAGTGGCATCACAATGGTCTGACACGCGACCTCACATTTTTAGAACTATTTCCCATAGTAGGTGCGGTATTCCTGTGGGCGGACCTTTGGGCAGACTCGGCTGTTAGATTTCAATGCGATAATATGGCAGTCGTGCATGTAGTCAACAATTTGACTTCGAAATCGAAGAGGGTGATGCGGTTGGTCCGCGCCCTTACCCTTCAGTGCCTCAAGTTTAACATCGTGTTCCGAGCGTGCCATGTGCCGGGTATCCGTAACGACCTTGCTGACGCTCTGTCCCGCCAACAGATGGAGCGGTTCAGAGCGTTAGCGCCCTCTGCTTGGAAGGAGCCCGACCAACTCCCATCAGAGGTATGGAGTCTTGGCGAATAGAAGCGAATCGGGCCATGGGATTGGCACTTGCACCCAGCACAAGGCGCGCATATTCGGCCGCCTGCGCGGAGTATGCCCGCTTTTGCGCTTTAGAAGGGTTTTCCCGTCTGTGGCCTGCATCGGCGGACCAGCTCGTCCAATTTGCAGTACACCTGCATTTTCAAGGACTGGCGCCACGGACCATTCAAGGCAAATTGTCCGCACTATACTATTATGCAAAGGCACAGGGTTTTATTATCCCCGACTGTCAATTCCGTATTGCTAAAATGATAGAGGGATGGTCGCGGGAGAGGGGCATGCGGAGCGACCCTAGGACCCCCATCTCGCCTGAGATGTTGCGCCGCTTGGCAGACATGTGGGTTAAGGTATGCGTGGACAGTTTTGAAGTTGCTTTATTCCATGCGGCTGCATTAGTGGCCTTTTTCGCGGCTCTCCGTGTCAGCGAGCTTGTGGCCAAGTCAAAAAGGGATGAGTCTGCGACAGCATTGATGTGGACTGATTTGGTGCTTGAAGCCGACCGTGTTGTGCTTCACATACGCAAATCCAAAACAGATCAGCGGGGGAGGGGTACCTTGATACACCTCCGTAGGTGCTCGGTCGAAAAAATATGTCCCGTCATAGCACTACACCAGTATGCTCGGTTGATTGGCAATTATCGGGGATACTTATTTCAGCATAGAGACGGGTCGCCCTTGACGCGCTACCAATTTTGGCGGATTTCACTCAAGGCCTTGCAGCTCGCTGGCATTCGGGGGTGGCATTTCGGTACCCACTCCTTCCGCATTGGGGCGGCTTCGACCGCCGCAGCTATTGGCATGGATGCGGCCGGTATACAGAGCATCGGCCGCTGGAGGTCCAACTGTTTTAAAACATATGTGCGCCCGTTAACGGACCGGTAAAACCGGCCCAGTTGTTTCTGTTTTGTTGTTACAGGTCTGACGGTTGGAGCTCGGCGGCGCATTGTGTTCTATGGTCACAGCTATGTGTTTTGGGCTGCCAAGTACGCTACCCGATCTGGACGTGGCCGCGATCTCGGCCTGGAACAATGGGCAGAGCTGTTGTGGAGGGGAAGACGGGGGATGTCCTGGAGTGCATTTTTAACCACAGCACTCTCGGACCCTCTTGACCCTTTGCCTGCCATTGTAGTTATTCATTTGGGCGGTAACGATTTAACGCGGATGTCGGGCAAAACACTGATTCTTAAGGTCATCGATGACCTAAGAGCTTTCCAGAGTCATCGCCCTGGTACCAGGATCCTGTGGTCTGCGATTATTCCACGGCTCCATTGGGGTCCGTATCATCACCCTCAACAGATGCATAAATCCCGCAAGGGCGTGAATCGGGAAATTGCCCGGGTGGTCAAGTCCGAGATGGGTAATGTGATCTGGCACCCTAACATTACGGCCCGCGACTCTGGTTTGTACCGTCCGGATGGCGTCCACCTTTCTGATTTGGGCCTGGATATATTTTTACAGGACATTACGGAGGGCCTGTGTGCCGAACTTTTCGGCGGGTGGGGAGAGAGACTGCAGTGAGTCTCTCCATGGCGGGTAGCGCAAATAAAAATTTAACGACTCGGTCCCATTATTTAATTAGTAACTTTATGGTCCCGGCAGTCCTCAATTAAAGTAGATTAGGGTTTAGGTAGGCGTAAATTAATAACGAACCAATGTTAAATTTGAGGGCTGCCAATGTGTAAGTAAATCTCATAGGCCAGGCTAACCCCTGGCGAATAGGGACCCAGTAAAATTATACCCCTGTTATGATTGCGCTACCACACAGGTCCTCCTTGAGTTAATTTGTGTTGTTCTGATAGTTTTAAAGTTGGTTCCTGTGTTAAATAAAATGTGGCCCATGTTAAACCAAATTAAACTGTGTCGCCTCGTTATTCCGGCCTTGTAGGGCAATGAACGCTCCTCTCCGCCTTGTGCGGGGGAGGGGCATCTTTGCCGGAAGGCCGGGCGCAACAGGCAGGCTGCGCAGTTGGCGTAGCTTACGCCGGGAGCGCGCCACTATTTAAGACAGCGGCGCGCTCCCTGCAGCCTGCCTGGCTGAAGAGCCGAATTGCCCCCACCCTCCCGCCACCATTGATGTGCTGGTGATGCGTTGCTGGTCGCTTCGGGGCCGGATGGGAATTTTTGACCTCTACTCGAATTGGCAGGGAGTAGAGGTGCTTTTTCGCCCATCCCATCAGTCACAGGTTGGCGTGGAGCGGCTAATACCTGGTCACATTTGGCGGGTAGCGCAAATAAAAATTTAACGACTCGGTCCCATTATTTAATTAGTAACTTTATGGTCCCGGCAGTCCTCAATTAAAGTAGATTAGGGTTTAGGTAGGCGTAAATTAATAACGAACCAATGTTAAATTTGAGGGCTGCCAATGTGTAAGTAAATCTCATAGGCCAGGCTAACCCCTGGCGAATAGGGACCCAGTAAAATTATACCCCTGTTATGATTGCGCTACCACACAGGTCCTCCTTGAGTTAATTTGTGTTGTTCTGATAGTTTTAAAGTTGGTTCCTGTGTTAAATAAAATGTGGCCCATGTTAAACCAAATTAAACTGTGTCGCCTCGTTATTCCGGCCTTGTAGGGCAAAAACCATTCTCACTGAAAATTAATGGGATTTAAAGGTCCTTAACTGTGGGTGGAACTAGAGCCCTACATTTTAATCGCAGTGCTTGAGGTGTAATCTGCACATATCTTTAATCAAGAAAACACTCTTGGTGAGATGTCTAACAGGGAAAGAATTTTAAACCAAAAGGCGTTCTTTCGAAGTTCCCGCTTGATGCAATCTGACTTACAAAAACACCCAGCTGCCACCTGATGAAGGATAACCATCTAAAAAATAACACATTGTTAACATCAGCACTTCCTACTTATTTGCCTTCCTGACATTTTCTAAAATATTTTGTTTTCAGGGGAGGTATGGGCTGCTTTTAATAAATTAGATTAAAATATAATTAATAACAGCTATCGGCTGAAAACTATATCAAGAAATATATATACCTAGAGCTTGGCTTTTACCGAGGGCAAATCAATAGATGAAATTCGGTAAAGCAGTATGACAGTGGCCTCTGTGTGCAATCTGTCATTCCTTGTGTGCAAAATCAATAAGCAAAGATCCTGAAAATAAATCAATATCACATATTCACACAAGCCTTGTAGGATTTGCACATCTTTACAGGGCTTGATGTTATTTATTACTGGGAGGTTCCCTATTCAAAATATGCCAGTACCAAATTGAATGAACAACTCCCCACACAAGCTTGAGACAATAAAACGATCTATGTGTTCACTGCCCCATTTCCTTTTTTTGCCAGGGGAAAATAAAGAATATTTTCCAAATATATTCACATTGGAACATTCCACATTGTTTTTAAAAAATGAGGCACTTTGCAACATGTTAGCACGATGCAAAAAAAGCACAATAATTCAACATACTATCTTGCTTAGTTCACATCACTGCCTATTTTTTTCATTCCATAGACATATAGAAACATACACCCTCACCTTCCCCGAATTATTTAATCAGACAATTCACCTGAGGAGAATAATCCAAATACACTTTAAATTTGTCTTTCGGCAACATGTAGTCACAACAACCAAGAATGTTCAGAACTCCAGTAGGGTTATCTCTTCTCTTTTACCTTTGCTAAAAATTTCCTCAGTGATCCAGAAGGTGATTTAAACATTATCTGCTTTGTGTAAAATTACTGAGGCTACTAAAAGAAATTCACACTACAAAGAAAATTTTAATCAGTCAACATAACACATAAAAGTCATATTTTGCATGGGCTTCTGTTTTTTACCACCCGCCCCTCTCTTTTTGTATCACTTTATGTTGCTGTAAATTTAAATGTTATTACTTTATCATTTCATAAAACAGAAAAATGTCATCCAAATGTTATATTTGTAATTTGGTGGGCAATTTTTTAAATATGTGTGGTCATTTGGCCCACCAGAATTGTGGTGCAAAAACGTGTCCATTTTAAACAACATATCAGAGAGGAATGGTGCAAAATGAGTTGGAAGAAAACTTGGAGACAACACTAGAAAAAAAAGTAGCTTAACCTTCAAACAAGAAGGGGAACACTTGAACACCTAGCCAAACCTCATGTCATAGTAGGCCATTTGATGGTGTGCATATGGTGGTGAGACAGAGGCATATACCTGGGATGCTGCCTGAACAAACACAGAAAAATGGACCCAAATATTTTGTTCCTTCCCATTGAAAGCAATTAAGCCAATTTTCCAGACAACAGATGAGTAGAGACTGGGGAAAATGACGTTTTTGAGTTGTCGTGTGTCGGAGGCAGCCCGTTTCGGCTCGTTTCCGTTTTTTGCGAAATTTCGCAAAAAATTGTTGTTTTGTTTTTCATTTTTTCATTTGTCGTTAGTACTGGTTTTGGGGGGGTAGCGGGCTCCTGGAGGCACCTCTCTGTGGTGGGTGCCTCCTATCATCACCCGCCAGCGCTGCTATAAAAGGGCATGCATAGCCATATACTATGGATATGCATATTGCAGATGCAGCAGACTGGCAGAGGCACCCCTCTTTGGGGTGCTTTCCCTGCAACAGTCGGTGAGACACAGTCAGTCAGCACTTCCAGGCATGGTTTGCATGGCACACAAATGCTGCTGCAGGAGTCAGCCAGAGCCACAAGTGACGGACTGGCAGACTCTTTGCACCAGCTCCAAGGGAAATGTACTTGCGTGTAGTGCAATGCAAGTAGATCTGGCTTAGGGTTAAGACGGGTTAGCGCAAGGGCTAGGGTTAGGCTAGTTACGGGTGAGGTTAGGGTGAGTATTGGGGTGCACCTCTGGGTGCCTCTCTGACCCACTTAGAAGGACAGTGTACTGGCGTATGGGTTAGGCTTAGGCTTAGGGTTCGGGTTTGGGCTACGATTAGTGGACTGTTTATGCCCGATTGGCACATCCCAGAAGTCTCTGTGGTCAACCTGGCCAAGTGACCATGCGATTTGGTGGAAAATTTGCATGGTCCACTCCCATGGGCGAGCCCATCATTGCGAATGTGCAGGTGTAAAAAAAAAAAAAAAAAAATAAATAAAATAAAATAAAAAAATCAACGGAGACTTTTTTTTTTTGCAAGAAAAACCCACTGCTGCTACTGTAAAAATTCAAGCATTTAAAATAGCTAATTTTCGCATATTTCTGTGGTGCTTTGGTGGGGTTTTGGGCAATGATTTCAAAAAAAATATATGCGGTCGCCATTTTGGATCCCCCGCACTGCATGGCAAATGGATGCGCCCTCCCAGCCTGGTACCAGCAGCGCAGCAGTAGCAATAGCCAAGGAGAGGGGGGCGGGGAACCCCCCCCCCAAATAAAACACCCTTCTGGCCTGGTAGGTGCCCTCAGACAGTTTTCGCCTACTTTTAGGGCCGGGAATCGGTGTTTTTTTTTTTTAACTTTTAAAAACTTTTTTTCTGTGCCGCTTGGCATTGCGCGATCGCCGCGATGCAAGTAACGAGCACGACAAATCAGACCCAATTGTTCGTTCGGCGGTTCGAGTTCGAATTCTGGCTGAGTAATTCCCGTTACCGTTTCCGTAGAGTAATGGAAACAAGTAACGGAAACGGAAACGGGAATTCCGCTAAGTCGTGCCCATCTCTACAGATGAGTAACAAAACACTAGTTTGCTTAAAGGCTTAATGACAGCAGCAGATCAGGGGGTTGCTTCTTCCTGAGTTCATGTTCACAATGTAACACAACAAAACACATCCAACCACTGAATGGTGCTGTTGGTAAAGAAGAAAATCAATTGTATGTGACACAGGACACTTGTGTGTGTGTGTGTGTGTGTGTGTGTGTGTGTGTGTGTGTGTGTGTGTGTGTGTGTGTGATTTCTTACAAAGCACCTTCTGAAGAGCCCCACCGTATCTGAACACTGAAAGCATTTCTGCAGTTGTGTCTCTGAGACCCATTACCAATTGTACCTTTGACCAGGTGTAACTTGCCAGTTCTTGAGAGTGATTATATAGAAAAGAGAGCTTGCCCTGAGGGTTAAAATGACTAGCTGTGGATGGATAACAACAATGGGCAGGGAAGGTAATTATTTCATTAACAATTACTTCCCACTCAATTTATCCTTTTAGCACTCATTCTCAAAGCACAGACTATAGATGTGTTAAGAACCCCACATTTTCTCCCTTGATTATGTTGCCTGGAATCTGGAAACTGAACAAATAGGATAATTCATGTTCAAACAAGTGATAATAATAATAATAATAATAATAATAATAATAATAATAATAATAATAATAATAATAATAATAATAATAATAATAATAATAATAATAATAATAATAAATAATAATGAGAGTCGCAGCCTATATTATAAATAAAATTAATAAATAGAATAATTAAGTGTTGGTTGAAATCTCATTCTGCGATCACACGAACCGCATCATTTGTAGAGGTGCATTGCCATAAGTTAAGAAATAGAGATGGGCACGACTTGAAAAAATTTTTTTTCGAGTTGTCGTTAGTCGGGCCACTCCCATTTCGGGTCGTTTCCGGTTTTTGTGAAAATTCGCAAAAATTAGTCGGTTCGTTTTTTCGTTTTTTCGTTGTCGTTAGTACTGGTTTTTTTTGGGGGGGAGCGGGCTCCTGGAGGCACCTCTGTGGGGTGGGTGCCTCCTCTGGCCTGCTATAAAGGGAAAGTGGGCTCCTGGAGGCACCCGTGGGTGCCTCCTGCCACTAGGAAGGGGAAGCAGGCTCCAAGAGAGACCCCTCTACATGGGGGTCTCCCTTCCTCACCTGCTGCTGCTGCAAAATGCTATGCAATAGCCATATGGATATTGCATAACATAATGTGCAGACGTGAGACCAGTGTGAGAGTGATAGGGTCATACCTTCCCTTCACAAGGCTCCCGCACCACCATGTCTCACACAGAAGGGAATTGTACTTGCTGCGTGTAGTGCAATGCAAGCAAGTAGATCTGGCTTTAAGGTGGCTTAGTGCAAGAGCTAGGGTTAGGCTAGTGACGGGTAAGGTTATGGTGGGCTAGTGGGTTGCACCTCTGGGTGCCTCTCTGACCCACTAAGAAGACAGTCTGTGACGTATGGGTACGGAGTCAAGGGTTAGGGTTAGGGCTAGGGCAGGTTTTAGGGGGCTTTTTGGCACATCCCAGAAGTCTCCATGGCCAAGTGGCCATGTGACTGGTGGGATGGCTCCAAAAATTTGGTGGTTGTCCACTCCCACATGGCTGGCCACTTGGCCAGCCCATCATTGCGCAGGTGTAAATAAAATAAAATAAAATAAAA
Source organism: Phrynocephalus guinanensis (assembly GCA_037367245.1). Classification (NCBI taxonomy): domain Eukaryota; kingdom Metazoa; phylum Chordata; class Lepidosauria; order Squamata; family Agamidae; genus Phrynocephalus; species Phrynocephalus guinanensis. Next base: position 110,392,947 of record CM074739.1, read on the forward strand.
ATCAATGGAGGACAGAGGAGGAGAGGAGAGACATTTTGTTGCAAGAAAAAAGCCGCTGCTACTGTGAAAAATCTGGCAGTTTATAAAATCGCGTGTTTCTGTTGTGCTTGTGTGTTTTTTTGACCACGATTTCAAAAACAATATTGCGTTTTTTGGTTTTGGATCCCCCGCCCGCACCGCATGGCATGGCGATGGCGACTCGCGAGTCCGGCTGCCCAGGACGGGGGGAGGCGGGACCCCCCCCTCCAGAAACCACCCCTCCGGTAGGTGCCCTGCGCCCTTAGTCAAGCAGGCATTTTTCCGCCTGCTTTTTTGGCCCGGGAATGGGTGGGGGGAGAGTTTAAAAGTTTTTTCCTGTGCCGTCCGTGCCGCTTGCTTGCGCTTTAATTGCGGCGGCCGGCGGCGAGACTGGGCTTTTTGCTGGCTGCGAGCCTGTGGCGAGTCCCACCAGAGCAGCCCAAGACGGGGGATGAGGGGGAGAGGCCGGGGACCTCCAGAAACAACCCCTCTGGTAGGTGCCCTGAGGCACGGCAGGCATTTTCCCCGCCTGCTTTTTTGGCCGGGAACCGGGTTTTTTTTAACTTTTAAAAACTTTTTTTCTGTGCCGCGTGTGGCATCGCGCGATCTCGCGATGCAAGGAACGAGCACGACAAATCAGACCAAAATTGTTCGTTCGTCGGTTCGAGCTCGAAGTCTGGGGGAGTAATTCCCGTTACCGTTTCCGTAGAGTAACGGAACCGAGTAACGGAAACGGAAACGGAAATACCGCTAAGTCGTGCCCATCTCTATTAAGAAATCTTTCCTAGACATTATCTATTCCATACTAAATAGTATAACTCAGAATGCAATGGATAATGTCTACTAGTATTTCTTAAATTCTCTAAGTTATGCAACTTACATAACAGTACAACGGGATTTCACCCATTATTTACTACTTATTGGAAGTGACACTACAGGAAAATAAAGACCACATAACACTGGGAAAAGATATCAACTTATTCTCTTGTTCCTTTATTACATTGTGGTAATTTAAAAAAATATTAAAAATTCACAGTCTCTGTTATATGGGTTCAACACCTTTATATATTTTTCTCTTGTCTGCCTTTCAAAGAAAACTATGTGTTCCAATTGATGGTAATGGTAGAGACAGATAAGTAAGTTTTTACAAATATTATTTTTCTGTCCTGCCATGCTCTATATAATTTCAGTTTTTTTTATAAACAAGTCAAGCCTTAATCTAATCAATTTGCAAAAGGTTTCTTCCATCAGTGTTTTGAGTCGCTGAGTAAGGTTTTGTCCCTCAGTATGCGCATTTCTTAACATAATACCTGAAAAAGTGTTCTGTGGAACCAAAAGGCTTCCCCAACACATGATTGTCCAGTGTGAGGTTGGAATCGGTGCAGTCTATTTAGAATTGACTTATAACAACTCTAATATAGTTTTTAAGATAAAGTATTTTAAGAAACAGTTTTACCAGTTCTGCTTCCCCAGTGAGTTTCCATGGTCAAATGGGGATGAAAACGTTGCACTCCCCCCCGAGTCCATGTCCATCACTCAATCCACAACACCATACTTTGAATCCCAGTTGTAAATCATAGGTGTTCCTAATACAAGATTCCTTCTTCTGATCGGGTCATTGATGCGAGGGAGGGTCCCGAAAACAGGACAAGTGAAGGAACTCTTGTTCAAAACTACAAAGAGTTATTGCTCCATTGAAATCTTATATTTGAGTATATATTACCAAGTGTAAAATACATGTGCTTTGAGAAGACAGGGAGGATGGAGCTTCTTCCTTCTTCAGTCACCATCAAACAAGATATAAGTGTGAGAAATACTGTAAGTGCTTATTACACTAAGGAAACCATTTTTATTTACAGATGGGGGAGAACTGGGGGATACACATATTCAGGACCTGTGCCTCCATGAAGCTGGGAGCAATTCAAAAATACTCTGAATCATCAACAAAAGGGGAGGTGGATGTAGTGAAATATAAAAATATCATATAAAATGTTGTTCACAGTGAACCACACTCCCGTGCTTCCCAAACTGTTTCTATCTTTAGTTTGTTGCACAAACTAGTAACTGTGTGTGGATCATCTATAGCAATGTTGGCGAACCTGTGGCATGGGTGCCAAAGGTGGCACTCAGAGCCCTTTCTGTGGGCACCCGACATTGCCCCTTCACAGTCACCTGTATTCAGGTTATAGAGCTGCATTGGCACTTTGCTAAACATTAGTGGGTTTTGAATCCCAGTTTGGTCACTCGGCCTCTAAAAGGTTCACCATCACTGATCTATAGCATCTATGTTAATCGGTCTCATTGAACTGGGAGTTGAGTCATGGCTACTGGACTTCTTTTTTGAGAGATAGAAATGTTTCGCTGTTCATCCAAACAGCTTCATCAGTCTGAATACAGCTAGTGCAAGAGACCTTCTTATAGTCAGCTTGACCTCTTGTCCCCTGGTCTGATTGGCTCATAAGATGAACAAAGCCTGAATAGGCTCGTAAGATGAACAAAGAAGTTCTCTTGCACTAGCTGTATTCAGACCGATGAAGCTGTTTGGATGAACAGCAAAACGTTTCTGTCTCTCAAAAAAGAAGTCCAGTAGCCATGACTCAACTCCCAGTTAAACGAACCTGGATGACTGAGAATCTTCACAGACGGTCTCATTGAACATTCACCATTTTTGGACCTGTTCTGTTATGGAGACAGTTTCCTGCGAAAGACACTTCCAAAAATCACATATATTTTGCAGCAGCTCAAGTGCAGATACAAACAACAAAATTTCTATTATTTTCAAAAATGTTTGGTCTTTAAGATGTACATTTCAGGAGAACTGGACGTGGAAAGACATCTAAGTGCAAACTAGAATGTCTTCCAAGAAGTGACTCTGGTTAAGGGCCCAACATGTATAGCTGTTTTCACCGAGCCAGCTCATCCCAAGATAACTGCAGACCATAGATCTCCAAACAGCGGGTTTCATTTGAGAGATGGGTATTTAAGCAGAGTGGGTTTCTATATAAGGAGCACTGGGGTTGTTTTTTAAAGTCACATATAATAACACCTTGACAAAGCTTTGCAGTAAAAAACAACAACAATGAACACAATAGCCAGTGTTTAATAGCATGGGGCGGGAGGGTGGAGACAGAAACATTAGTTTTGAAATATTATCTCAAAAGACCACCTCTTAAAAGATGGTTCGTAGCGATAATAACTCTACATTTTTCTCCTTCCTCTTATAGCCTTATTGCTTGGTATTTTTAGTGGAAAAGAAACTACCCTGTGTTCATGTCATCCAATGCTCAGTCTTCCCACCATCAAAAGCAAAGATTTTGCAGACTGGGCAAAGGTGTATCCTTGTGGGGAAGATTTGACAGGACGAATGCAACCTTGCTCCTTCTCTGAGATCTCAGAGCTTTGAGTTTAAGCTTGCAGCTTACAGTGTCCAAATGCATGTTTACTACACATGCACGCACACACACACACACCATTTGTATAGGGTGCTGTGGTGCAAAAGTCCTCTTCACTGTGAGGTCTGAGCAGCCTGTGATTCAGGGCCTACAGAACTCAAAATGGAGCTCTTGCGCCCCCTACAGTCTGAACACTAACCATTTTATACCACCAGGAGACCAATCTCGAAGGTGTTGTCTTCCCAAAAGAATGTTTTTATTCATTATGGGACAGAACCACACAGAAAAAAACCCCAGAGCAGACCTCGTTATATATGTAAGCCTTGAACAAATGTAGGAATGAATAAAACGTTCAGTTTGAGCAGCACAGTACCTTTCTGTGTTTCTTTCTCACTGATCACTTAATGAGTCAAATAAATTAGTCCAAGAGAACTATCCACCTTAAGTCCTTCTTCAGCAATGTGTTCACAGTCCCAGGGCACTGTGGTTTTTGCCATTTAATTTGGTTCAACACCTTGTCTGACGTACAATCTAGCTTCCTTGTGGGGCACTCAATGTCAGATAGGCTCATGAGATTCCGGTATAAACATGCGGCTTTATTATTTGTAGGAAGGAAGACTACAAATGGTTGAAGGTATAAGGAAAGAGAAAGAGCTCCAAGTAGTGTCAGGTAGTACATTGCTCCCACATGCATGAATGCTACACTCATCTACATTGTAATATTTTGCACAGAATTGGAATTGGTGGTGCAAGTTTATGACTCTTTTTGGGGAGGAGTGAATGGTTACTTTCAGGTGGCAAATGAAAAGAAATCTGAGGAAAGAAAGAAACTAGTGAAATATCTCAGTGAAGATGACACTTACCTCCCCTAGACTTCCTTTATTCCCCACCCACATTGCCATATGTTTAAAGCAAAATATAAATAAAAAATGGAGTTCTCTCTTCATTCAAAACCTCCAGAGCATTTTCATACACATAGCAAAATTTCCCATGGAGAAGGATGGTTTTCCTTTCATTAACACTTTAGCTTAAATCCAGTTGTTAGTACCAACTGGAGTAGATCCATTCAATCAACTGTTTGGTGGTTAATCAAGACAGGCATACTGATGCTGCATCACCCTCCCAATCTCATAATAAAGAGATAGATGCAAGTGCTAGGTTTAACTAGGGCCAGTTTTATTAAATTATAACTTTTAGCCCAACTTGCAGAGGGGCCTGATCATAGGGCAAAGTCCCTGGATATGCTCCAGGGGTACCTCTTAACCCCTTCCTTGATGCCTAAAGAGTGACTCTCAAGTCACAGGTCCAAGCAGTCCACACACACACAGTTATACATGGCTAGCAATAACAGAGAGTCCATTCCCAGCCACTAACTGTCCAACCCTCTTGAATTAGGGTGGCCAATGTCCATGTCCAATTAAAAGTCACCCCTTCTCACAGCAACTGAAACTCCAGATCCAAACTGCCATGACTCTGGGCACAATAATACTCCAAGTGCCCACTAGAAACTCACTGAAACTGATTTTCATTCCCCACTACCACTATGTGTCCCATGTGACATTGTACAGACACCCAATTGGTCCATAGCATCCTGTGGGTAATCAGTAAGATTGGTTGGTTGGTTGGTTGGTTGTATTTCTATACCACCCATCTGACAGCAGGACCACTCTGGGCAGTTCACAATGTATACAAACAACAGAAATAATAATCAAAGCAAAACAAGAACAACAAAATAAAACAACTTACATTAAATCAGGTAAAGCAGGCCAAAAAATCCTATTGGCCCCCTAAATGACCACATAAGTCACACTGGACCCAAGGAGGGCAGGCAGGCTGCTACTTGGAAAGAGAACTAGGTGTGGTGTTCAGGAGCCTCACATAACACATCCATTAGCTCTGTCTCCACCCCAGCCAGCTTTAGAAGATGCCAGTGAGCATCCCTCTGGTTGAGAGGGCAAAGAGTCCCCACTGGCATAGAGATCCACACCAGAGGAAGCAAGCTGTAGAAGTGAACCCTAGTTCGCCATCACTCTATCCACTCTACCATGCTAGGAATCTCCAGAATCAAATATACTGTAGGTCTGTGCATTTCTATCCATCTGGACTCTATACAATGTAACCCAGAAGCCAGCAGAAGACAGTAGGTGGTAGCTATTGTCTTCCTGTAATAGAGAGCTAAGAAATATATACACTACAGTATATGCCACTCTCAAAGTTGTGGGTTCTTGCTCGTACCAGATAAACTCAAAACCAAACTCTTCTTTAGAAGAAATAACACATGATTGGCTACAAGCACAAGAAAGTGTCAGGGAAATGTCTCTGTGTATATGCACGTGTGCACGCACGCACACACACACACAGAGACATTTCTCAAGCTAGCAGATACATGTTTGGGGAAATGTACCCATTAACCCAGGGTACTCCAGAGAAAAAGAATATAAAAGAAATGTTTTATGTAGACGAAGTCTAGGGAGAATTTTTATCATGTGAAATTGATACTTAGGTCATCACATTAATAAGCACTGTCTCGAATTAGACATACCACAAACTGGCAGATACTGCTGAGCTCTCAGCCGGAGTTTCTTCAATAGCACGTGCCCTTCCTTAAAAAACAACTGCCAGTCATAATGAATTATGAAATGAGTATATAATGCAGATAAATATTCATTAGTTGTTGCAATGAAATCATCAGTGGTGGACTGAACGAGAATGTGAATCTCAGCTGCATAGGCTAAAGAAATGGAAAGAAGGCGGGGGGGGCAGGAGGGAAAGAGAGAGGAAATTTTTAACAGATTTTGAGATCTGTAACCCTGACATAAATGTGAATCAGCTCAACTGACACTGATAAAATTACTTGTGAGATTAGCCCCAATGTAATCTAGATCAGAACCTCTCTGCTTGTCCACAGAGCACTTCTGTTTGATAGAGATAATAAAATACAGTAACAACAACTCCCTCCGCCTAAACAAGGACCGGCTGCATTTATTTCAGCGGTACTTCCTTTCACAGAAGCGGAGAGACTGTTGTGTTTGGAACGGCTCTCTGCATATTCTCTCCAATGCAGTTCATTTCCATCTTTAAACCGCATCTTAGAATCAGCCAGTCACAGTTACTTCTAATGAGTGCCCTTTCTGTAGTAAGTCAAGTATTGCAGTTGCAACATAAGAAATAATTGCAATCTTTGGTAGTGTAGATAAAGCAGATCTTTTCCCCATCCCAGAAACCAGGGGCATTCACAGACGCTGCGTCCTGTGGAATAAAGAGAGACAAAATATACAGCACATGGTTTAAACAAGAGAATTTTCCATTGCAGGTTGGTAGTGATCGATGCCAGCACAGACAGCTTTAAAAGGGGCTTGGACAAATTTATGAAGGATAATGTTCCCACTGGCTGATATTAATGATGCCTCTATATAACCTATGGTTTTAGAAGTAATACACCTCATTATACCAGCTGCTGTGGAAAATGAACTGGGAGTGCACTACTACCCATTCAAACAACGGGGCTATAAATTAGCTTCCAAATTTGACGTATACCAGAATCTGCTCATTTCAGTTTACCTGCAACCAGCAGCCAGGTGTGTATACTGACTCCATGGCAAATGTACATTGTGACATGTAAGGTGGGGTGATGGATTTGGGGTCCATTCACACATGCAAATTGTCACTTCCAATTAATATTCCCACTGCAATGACACTTTCATCGGAGTCAGAAAGATCCCAAAATTTTGTATTTTCTTCATCTTTGCTGGATATCAAATGCTGCTGTCCCATTGCCTCGTTCCCAAACAACCAGCAGGTGAACCTACAGAAGCCATACCCAGACAGCCATAAACAGAGAACAAGTGCAGGCAGAGGAAATCAGTCCACAACGATGCTGATTTAATTTATTGATTTATTTTTGAGTAGTTTTACCTCAACTTTCTCCTTGGAAAAGGAGCCAAGGTGGCCTACAGAGACCATATACAGTCCATTACAATTATGACACATTCAGTTTGTGAAACGGAAGCGAGGGGTGTCTTACAGCATTATTAAGGCAACATTAAAACTAACAGTTGATAACATGGTGTCAATGCAATCACACAAGGAATGATATAAACACAAATTTATAAGTGGTTATAAACACAAAGTCTGTGTAGCCATGTATGGTAGATTCAAATAAAAGACACAATGGTAGTGCATCATTCAGGGAAAGCTTGCCTAAAGAGAAAGGTCTTTTTTACCTGTTTCCATTTTTATATTTGTCTGACTTAAGCAGTAGATCTCTTGATGGCCTGGTTTGATACCTTAAAGAGACAACTCCTCCTTTTGTAGTTAATAATAGATGCTTAATCAAGACACTGCCTTTCCTTCTCTTTGTAATCTGAACAGATGAACTTCCTTGGAATGGAGACAAGCCTGTTCAGGAATACAAAGTGAATAGTGTTTCTACAAACCCAGGGCAAGATTAACCGAATGAAGATCTGACAGTAACATAAATTCCTCTTCCCCAGATTCCAGCTCTACTACCCTTGAAAGTCTTTTGTTTCTTCAATACCTAGTCTCATTGGAGGCCTCCAATTCCTAGACTGCTCTCTCTTTCTCTGTCTTCCAAATTACACCTTTTGGGGTGATGCTTCCATAAATTCAATACCGAATGGAAATGAAACCCAAGAGCATGGAAATGTTAAGAACTAGAAAGAATTTTAAAACTTTATTTAATAATTTGTAACAGAGTGTTGCACGATTTAAAATTATGGAAGCAGATGGAATAATAATAATAATAATAATAATAATAATAATAATAATAATAATAATAATAATAATAAATAATAATAATAATAAATAATAGCAGCTAAGTAAGTATTTAGAATTGGAGAAGGCCACCTTACTGGGATCTGCTCGCATAATTTGCTGATACATCACATAGTGCTAAACGCTTGGGAAGCGTTCGACTAGTGATTTGTATTACAAAATCCAGCATAGTTAGCTGTGTGGTTAATAATAATAATAATAATAATAATAATAATAATAATAATAATAATAATAATAATAATAATAATAATAATAATAATAATATAGGCACGCTGGGTGCAGTGCCTAAAGAGCTAAGCAAGTGTTTAGAAGAAATTGGAGTTGACAAAGGGTTTGTGATTTGTAATACAAAACCCAGCGTAGTTACCGGTATCTTGTTTGCTGTGATGATGATGATGATGATGATGATGATGATGATGATGATGATGATGATGATGATGATGATGATGTGCCATCAAGTAAACATCTTTTCAGGGTTTTCCAGGTAAAGAATACTCAAGTGGTTTAATCTTCCCTTCTTCTTGAGGACCAGAAAGCTTGCCCAAAGCTCTTCTTCCTGAAGGCAATGTCAGGAACCAAATTCTAAACTTCTGGTACTGAAGCCAGCTATCTAAACCACTGAGCTATCCAGCCAGTTCATATGAAATATAGCTAAAATTAAAACAAAGTATATATTAATATAATTGGACTATATTTGACCAGAAATGGGTTACTTCAATAGTATTACCATCGCTGTTGGTGAGATCTTTTTTGGTACATGTGGTGGGGCATAAATTGCATACATATAAGTACTACATTGATTGAATTTCTCTACAGCCTCTCTCTCTCTCTCTCTCTCTCTCTCTCTCTCTCTCTCTCTCTCTCTCTCTCTCTCACACACACACACACACACACACACACACACACACACACACACAAATTCCTTATCACAGGAGGACCAGTGGGGAATCAAACTCTCAACCTTTCGCTCCACAAATAGATACCCAAACTACGGAGCTATCTTGCTAGAGCAATGTAAATTTAAATAATGTTAAATTGAATTTGTATATTTAATATACATCTATATAACAAATTAAATTAAATCCCTGAAAACAGGACATATGATATTTATTTGAATGGTAATTTGAAACTGACCTGGGAATAGGCTGGTGGTAGATAAGGGAGAGCTTAACATAGGGGAAAAAAGTAGATTTTGAGGTACTCCTAATGGGCTAGGTCCAGTTACAATGCTGACAGAATTTTTTGCTTTAAAAAATCTAATCCAAAACCCACTGAGTGATTCTGTTGTCACAAAAGGTATTGTGATCTTAATGTGCAGAGAAAACTAATCCTTTTTTATTTTTTTGATAAATGTGCTAATTTCTTTGGCATCACTTTCATCTTTCATCTGATTTTAGTATTTTATATAGGGCTTCATATTTTTGTTCAGTTAGTGACTATGTAGGTTTATAAGGTTGGGTTACTAATCCCTCATGACTCTTACCTCAGCTGCAGCATGGAAAAAATGCCTCTCCATAGGCCAACATTGGAAATGCTGAAAATATGATCAAAAACACCAGCTGAGCCTAAAAAGAACGTTGGGAAAGCAGCATATAAAGCAAGGACTCCAGACCATTTAATAGCTTTCCATTTCAATTTGGGGGTATTGTGAACTCCCACTAAGAGAAATATATCTTAAATTAGTTTTACTGCATACAAATTGCAAATAGCACATTACATAATGACGTGAACCATAAAAGGTGGCTTTGTGCTTTTCTAAAATGCATTAGGTCATCAAAATTTTCTGTTTTCAGACTGAGGTATTTAAAAATAATAAAGAAGAACAAGATTATATGAATTAATTTCTCCCCCAAATGATCCTTTGAATCAAATTGTTCACTTATCCCTCATGTATACCAAAATAAATGTTTCGCCCCAATTTTAGAAGGGTGAAAATCATATTTTAAGTCTTCAGTGGGCTTTTTTTTAAAAAAAAGCACGTTAAGCACATCATCCAGTTTATGGAAACTTTCCATTTTAGAGTACAAGGTTTTCCATTTGGTTTCCACAAAAGAGATCAGCAGGAGTTCTGGGGAGAGTGGGGTGCAATCAGTCCAAGGCTTGGCTGGTGAAGGAAGGTGCCAGCAGCCTCACAATCCTACAATTCTTGGACTTTTTCTGGTCCCCTTCACATAAGTATGGCCCATAAGAAGGCCCCACTCTACTGCCAGAGAGTCACAGTCTTCACACTGCCTGTGCTCTCAGCCTTTCCTGCCCCATAAGGTTGCTGGGAAAATGAGCTGGGCAGGGGCACAGTTCTTCCCTCTGAAAAAGACCCCAAAGAAAAGAAAAGAAAATACCAGAACTAGGGGGCATCCACTCAAATTGAGGGCTGGGAGAGTAAGAACAGACAAAAAGTGCTGCTACCACACTTCCTTGAGCAGCCACTTTTTGTTTTGCATCACCTTATCTCCTCCCATGGTCACACGATCGCTACAGCGGTTAGGCCATCCGCACTTCGGCAGTTGCTTAGCAATCGGCTTCCCCGACCGCACTTTGCTGAACCGCTTTATACTTCAATTTTCAGTGACCACAATGTGAAAGTGCAGCATCGGCAAAGTCGGCAAACATGTTTCCATTGCGGCAGCCTTCGGTTTTTTTTGCATGTTCTACAACAGGGAAATGGCAGAAATGGGAGGGAAACTGAAAAAAACGGTATAGTATGTCCGCAAATTCAACCAAATTGCTTTAAAAGGGGGTGTAGGAATAGATTAAAAACACACACACCCCAGCGGTCATCTGAAGAAAAACCGACACAGCAGCCAAAAATGGGTGTGGCCAAGGAGGGCTGTTCAGAAACAGCAATTTGAAAAGTGGACAGTGATTTTTAAGGTGATTTGTCTTTAAGGACAAGGCGTTTCAAATCTAAAGTGTGGTGGTGGTCAGAGGTTTGCTGTTACAACAAAAACAAAGACAAACCCTTTTATCAAAAATGCTAATCTAGCAGCAAGCAAAGGTCTTTGTGTAAAGAAAGCTGCTCGCAGCAGCCACGACTACAGTATTTTTCGAAGTCATGACCTGTAGCTTTTATTAAAAACAAAGGGTGAAAGCTTCTCAGGAGCATATGCTAACCTCATGCTGACACTGCACTAGGGAACTATGTGGAGTGTTTTCTGTTAGACGGCTGCGGGTTTTGAGAAAGGCACTGAGATTTTTGTTGTGATGTTATATTAGAAAACGAGGAAGCATCTCACAGAATGTCACGGCAGCTTCTAAGGTTTGCCAGCATGAAGTCAATCGGATTAATGTAACATGCAATTTGGGAGTAAAAACAAAATTAAAAAGCTGCAGCTGAATATTTCCTTCTCTCTGGTTTCTGTTGAGAAGAGCTTAACGATTCAATTTGGACAAGAAATGAAAGAACGAAATGAAGGGGGGGGAAGACGCTGTCTGGAGAGCACAGATGGGAAGCAGGTTTGAGGGTGTCTGAAGATGTGTTTAAACCTCAACTTAGAGAATGTGTTTGCTGCATTCAAAACTCAAGAACTGGAATCACCCTTTGTGATTCCTTTCACCATCTTCTACTTTATTTTATTTTTTTAAAAAGAGAGAGAAGCAGAAGTTTTCAGAATGCGGCCAAGGCTTTGGCTAGTTGCGGCCAAGGCAGGCCTGTTCTCCAGCAAAGTTGTCACTAAAACCATATGGAAGCAATGAGCAAAATTACTGTTGTACTGACTAAACAAAGACAATTCTCTACCCACTGGTACCATCTCTGCCCAATGCACAGGTTTCATACTGCTAAACCCTAAACACAATAATTATAGCACAATAATTACATGTTGGCAAGTTATGCTGTAATCCTTTCAAGGGTTTAATATGTACAGACTACTCAGAGTTGGTGGTTTTCTTTTAGGGTTGCCCAACATCACCGAGGCTGGCTTTATTTTTTAATAAGGCCTGGTGATCTCCTGATACTTCACCTCACTGAACTATCTGGCCATATAAACTGTGGTGTTGCAGATGTTTTCTGTTTCTTCTGCTCTTTCTCCCCTTCATTTGCAAAGAGGGTGTGTGTTCTGAGAGCAGAATCTCAGACAGAGAACTAAACAGTGTTCCTGCATTAGGTAATGAGGCCTTTAGTTTAAGGTAGAGATAGGCACAAAATGAAAAAATGACATGCTGTTTTGTCATCTTATTAAATAATGAATCCTTTTGTTATAAAACTAAACAGTGAGATGAAATGAACTGCCATTTTTGGCTCTAAAAATGAAATGACTTGTCCTAGAGGCACCAAATTTGTTGTGTAGCTTCCTTGGACTCTTCCCATCAACCTCTCCAAATTTGAATAGGTTTGGGGTTCAAGGGGCTGAGTGGGGCTCCCATGAAAAAAGAGGAAGATGGAAAATGTGGCAGTTTAAACTCAAGCCTTACTCCGCTCTGTGCTGTGGAATGAGAAGGAGGGGGTTGAAGCAAGTGCTGATAGGTCTTGCTTGGAAGGGTTGCTAAGTGATAAAGCAATAAAAACCCCAGTTTCACTCTCTGAAAGAGCAAGAGAAAATTTATGGCCCTGAGCCTGTGCTTCCTTCCTTTAGGGAAAGGCAAGTGAAAATAGAACAGAATGGAATCATTTCAGCACTCACCTCAACCCCCCCTCCTTTGCATTACCGCACAGAGGGGAATGTGGCTTGAGTTTAAAATGCCACATTTTTTCTTTTTTCCATGAGCGACCCACTTTGGAGTTTAATAACTCAGGCCCCAAAACTCCAATCCTCTCCAAATTTGGAGGGCTTACAAGGAAAAGTCCAAGGAAGCTACCCACCAAATTTGGTGCTGGCGGACAAAGGGGAGCCATTTTATAGCATGACTAATCATTTCACTTTCTTTCATTTTATTCCAAAAATTCTTTTAAAAATTCATTAACAATGACAGGAAAGGAAATGAAACAAAACACTATATTTTCATTTCGTGCCCATCAGGAGTTTAAGGGTATCGGTACCCTGCCATTGATAGACTATAGAATGAACCTCTTGACCAGTTTTATTCAGTTGCAGGTGTACATTGAAGGGGTACTTGTCTGCCTAAAGAATGACTATCCTATTTTGAAACAGAAAATATGACTGGCTTATCACTGTTTGGGGCCTTTGATCTTAAACTACAATGCTGAATTGTTTCTTTAATGGATTGCCTAACATCTCCCAAAAGACTTGAATGGACTTTTGAGAGCTCACTATGAATAATTTCAAAACCCACTTTATAGTTGTTCTTTCTTGGTACTCTCCATTTCTTCCAGATCTAACTTGAGAAAGAGAGAATGGCTGCTGAGGGAGGACTCTTATGGTAGCTCCACAAAGGGACTGGTTTTCGGGCAGGGCTTCTTTGCCTGCTTGCTCAGATCTTGGCATGGAAGCATGCCTTCTACAGGGCTGACTTAGGCTCAGCAGCTTATAAAAGGCTACCTGCCCTGGGTCCAGCTTCTTCCCACCTTTCCCACCCTTTTTATATTTGCTGGTCACATAAGCACCAGATGGGAATTTTTGACAATCAATCACATTGGCCCAGATTAACGGTGAGATTTTGTCCATCCCATTGTCGCTCTGGGTGAGAGTTTTTTGTTTCTTGTTTTTGTTTTGTTTTTTTGTAATAACAATTACCTCATGACAATTGGAGGGTAACACTAGAGGTAACCAAATTTTAAAAACCTTGATAAGACACCCTAAGCCAGAGATGGTGAACCTTCGGCACTCCAAATGTTTTAGATGACAACTCCCACAGTCCTTTCTCATTGGCAGCACAGGCTTGGAATTCTGGGAGTTGTGGTCCAAAACATCTGGAGTGCCGAAGGTTCGCCACCAATGCCCTAAGCTATTTGGCAGCCCTGATACAAAATTAGAAAGAAGGACTAGGGATTAGGAATAATGAGGGATGGATTGAAACAATAATGTTATACCCGAGGGCTGCCTTCGAGTCTTTGGAGTTATAGAGTCTGGAAGGATGCTGAACAGGTGGGTAGCACCCTTTGGAAATAGGAAATCACTGGATCTGTGCATGGGCTGATAGTGAAGGAGATTCCAGTAACTTACTTGCTTGCACTATATTCAGGCACCCTTGTCAGAGGTAAGAGTTAGCAATTAAAAGATTAAAGACAATTTGTTATCAATAAACTGTGGCCCAATTTTAACCCATACAATCTCGTCTCCCTTCTTTATTCTGGGCTGGGTCGCCAATGGACACAGGAGAGGTCCTACAAACTATTTCCTTCATTTTCAACTGAAAATCATGGACTATGAAAATTAATGATCTAAAAGAAAGAAACATGTCCCTGTGTCCAATGTTGCCTGTTACTTTCCCTCCTTACTTAAAGGAAATGCATTTTTTTAAGAAGGAGAGACATAGTATGAAGTATATGGTGGTGTGATGGAGATGAAGCATCAACCCCAATTCATTGTGAATGCTACTCAAACAGATCTAGAATGTAGCTACAGTGCATGAACTGATTGATGCAACTTCATCTGTCCAGTTCCTATAGTCCAAAGCCTTGCTGCTTAAGTTATGCCATGTAAGGTTAATGATACCTGCAACAGAGGCCTTTTTTAAAAATTAAATTTCCAATTTCACCTCTAAAAGGAGGCTCCCATGTCATCACTTTCATTGTTAGTCTGGAAGTAGCAATTTATAGTTAATTTTATTTAGGTAATTAGAGACTTCCCCTGGACAAACTTGGGCCCCCAATGGATGATAAATGTTTAATTTCAAAAACCCTGCTGCTGTTGATGATACCAACCTTATGCAGCATAACTTATGCAACAGGATTTCAGCCACAGAATCCTGGGATTTGTAGTTTCATTATGTGCTCAGATTTCTTTCCTATAAAGCTCTAGTGCACTTCCTTGAACTACAGTAAAGACCCAAAGGACCCCAAAGAACTAAAAGCAACAACAACCCTGATTCTGCAGGATGGCACCAGGACAGTTGAAGTGGCATCCCCAGAAGCGCATAGGCAAAATTTGGAAGTGGTAGACGAAAACCAGATTCCGACAAAGGAATTTTCCCTACCCCCATGTTTTTCCTTCAAAAATAGCATCTGTTTCTGGGAGTCACAAAGCCCTCTGAGAATTGCAAGACCTCGCAGATGGGATAGTCTTGTTCAATAGGGTCTACAGATGGAGCCTCTTGTGGAACGATTTGGCTATATTAGGTTGAGGAAAGTACACTTGCATTTTGAATACCGTCTCATCTGATGACTCATCTCATCCCTGCAATTTTCAGTTAATTTTTGATGAGGAGAACAAAGTTGCAGGAAAGGGTCATCATGAGTCAGATGGAGACCTTACCTTTCCACCAGAATTCCACAGCTTTGATGAGCTAACTTATTTATTTTTTGACTGCTGATCCAAGAATCCAACTCTCAAGGCTTACTTCCATCTAAATGCTTGTTTCGCTGGGTCCATTTTTGCCTTAAGTTCTCCATACGTTCAATTTAAATATTCCAATTACATCATCAACATGCAATGTTCCCAAGTTTTGGTTGCAAGTGAGCCATCACAGTAAATACCTAAGGATTGACCCCTTGTGTTCCTTGTCATGTGCCAGGCTATGCAGCTGGTGCATGGCAAGCCATAGGAGTGCCATTCCTTAATCTCTGTAATTTTTTTTGCAGTGATTTACACCCTAACACTTATGTTACTATATGCGAGTAATAGGATTTTGGCAATTATTTCATTGTTTACTATTATTTCACGACTTTTGAAAGGGAGATGATACGCAAGATTGATAAATGTCAAGCCCAAGTGCCTCCAAATATGCCTCAAATAAATTTAAGAAAGTAACTAGAAATCTTACTTAAAACACCATTCAAGTGACTTATTCCCACTCATTGCATTACTTCTGAAAGTTAAGAGCACTATTCCATGATCTGGTACAACAACGAAGCAACACAGGAGTAATGTGTAGATAACCATGATTTCTAAATCATGATTTTCATGCTTTTGTGTGTGTCTATAAGCATGGCATCTCTTCCTGCCCTTTTCCTCTCCCTCCTCTCTGTGTGTGTGTGTGTGTGTGCACTACTGAAAGGATAAACCTTTTCAAAGTATTCTCTCTCCTAAGCACATATCTCATATTTTGCCTGATTCACTAATGGCAACTTTTAAAAACAGTTAAGCAAATGTCAGCCCTATCTTTTGGGGATCTGTTCCTATCGATCCATTTGCAGCCTCCCTTACAACAAATGAGAGGGTTTTAGGCTAGCTTCCATGAGAACAGGATCGGACCCCCAAGCACAAAGGATGGCATAAGAATGGTGTGTCTGGAGCTGAACAATGCTTCAATCATTGCCCCCAATCAGCTTTTTAGGTTCACTTCGAAAAGCCTCACTTTTCGCACATGCTTCTCGGGGCCTTTCAAATCTCCAGCGTGGATGTACAAATGGATGCAAATATAAGGCCATTTCAGTATCCAATCAGAAGGAAAGTTTCAATTATGCCATTGCTTTTAAAGGAGACTTAAAAATTAAGGCTCTTAACACAGATTCCCTCAAATCTTCAAAAACTTCGAGCCTTCCCTTGTTAAATAGTAAGAGCAAAATCTGAAACCATCACCAAGTGCTTGAAACGGAGCTTTTAAGCAAGGCCTTCTTAAGGAAAGTTGTTTCTTACTGAAAGCCTTGGTGAGGACCTAATTACTTCCTTTAGAGTCACTTTGAATTGAGCCCTGAGATTCTAATGTGTATTGAATTTAAATGCTACTTACGGTCTCACTTCCTTTGATTCAGCATTGCTGGCAAGGGCAGCTCCTTACACCACATTAATCATAATATAGGGAAAGGCTTCTGTGTTTGCTACTGCTGAGCACTAAGTTGTCCCCAAAGATTTAAATGTAAAAAAAAATCCCCCTTGGAAGGAAAATCTCATTCTAAATGAAGATTTAAATTGAAATTATTGGAGACGTTGAGGCAAATATGTGCCTAGCAAAATTAGAACAAGCATTTAAATGGAAGAAGGTATCTTAAAATTATTTTTCTTTCTTGACACATCAGAAAAATCCCATGGAATTAGAACTTTGGGGTGGGGGTTAGGCTGATGGGTACCATATGTAGGATGTCAAAACATTTCTATTCAGCCTCAACGATGTATGAGTTTGAAATAAAGAAAGAGGTGGAGGGGGTATATGATTGCTCTCTTCAGTGCTGTGTGGGACTGTGGGGAAATGAATTAGTGCATATAATTAATCACATATAAAGCAGAATGGTAAATGCATTTGACTTGCACTTGATACTAGAGATGGGCACGAATAAAAAAATGGTGTTTTGTTTGTCGTTTGTCGTTGAGAGGTCTGTTTGGGTTCATTTCCGTTTTTCGTGAATTTTTTGAAAAACTTTCGCTTCCGTTTTTCGTTTTTCATTTGTCGTTTCTACCTGCTTTTTGCGCGATTTTTAAAGCATTTCCGGAGGC
Source organism: Phrynocephalus guinanensis (assembly GCA_037367245.1). Classification (NCBI taxonomy): domain Eukaryota; kingdom Metazoa; phylum Chordata; class Lepidosauria; order Squamata; family Agamidae; genus Phrynocephalus; species Phrynocephalus guinanensis. The sequence goes on from CM074739.1 coordinate 110,410,579, forward strand.
TGCCAGAGCTTTTTATGCCCTCTGTGGCTGCCAGACCTGCCCAGTCTGCAACATGGGCATGCTATTGGTTGAAGTTGTCCAGTAATTTACATGATTCCATCACATGGCTTGCCTCCATGTTGTGGGTGGAGTGGCAACATTCATTTTGTCATCCTTAAAGGGAAAAGAAAAATACATCGCGGTGGGAGAAGACAAAAACAAACATTTTAAGGACCGCAACCCCCTGGTAGGTAATAATTTCAAATAATTATCACATTATCACTGCATTTTTATGGATGTCCAGGGCGATTTAATACCCAAGAAATCAATATTAGGCATCTGGGAGCCATTTTGGGTCGATGTCCCCTAACTCCCCTTAAAGGAAAAAAATACAGCAATCTGAGAAAAGACATAAATGCATGTTTTAAGGCCCCCAAGCCCCCCTGTAGGTATTATCAGGCAGTATAAATAATTATCGCTGCATTTTTATGGATGTCCAGGGCGTTTTTTAACATTTAAAACAGCTCAATTTCATTGCACGCCGCCAGTAACGGAAATGAAACGTACGAACAAAATCTTCATGGTTCAGTTCGTTTCGTTTCATTTTGATCACAATTTTCGTTTGTCATTTCGTTACGTAACGGAAATGACAAACGGTAACGGAAATGAAAAAATGTGCGTTTTGTGCCCATCTCTACTTGATACGGCAAGGGCATTCTGTGCAAATGCCCTTTCCCCTCCACAGAATTTCTTCCAAACTGAAGATTTTTGCACTCAAATGGATGCTTATGGAAAAGGAAGACTCGTGGGATGACTGGTGAGATTTTTCACAATGAACATTCTTACTGGATAAGGCTCCTCCTATTCAGTGCCATTGCTGGTAAAATAAGTCATAGATAATTTCCTCATTCCATTTGGAAGAGAATGAAGAAGTGTCATTTTGGAAAAGCCTTTGGTGAATGGGAAAAAAGCAAGAAGGTTTTGATAAGACTAGCAAAATTTGTCTCTGATAATCTGCAGGTTTGTGCCTGGGGTGCACAGAAATGTCAACATGGGCCATTGGTTAGTCCGCACTTTGGAGGGTCTCTCTTGTTTTACCAGGTTGGGATTCCTTTTTTCATTAGATTTGTATCTGACTAGAGATGGGCATGAAATGAATAAAACATTTGTTTCATTATTTTGTTATGTAACAAAACAAATAACAAACAGCCCACTCAAAGAAAAACAAACTGAAACAAAGTGGAAATTTCCATTTTGTTCCATTTGTTTTTTGTTTCCCCCACCTCACTGGCATCTCTTACCTGACGTCCAGGTCAGGGAGGCCTCCTGGCCACCCAGCACCACTCCTGCAGCCAGATATCCCCTGGCTCCCAGAGCGGCCAGCGCAGGCAAGAAGCCTCCCACCACCTGGCGCAGCTGCTGCCGGGGCTCCAAAGGCGGTGGTAAGGGCTACCGCTGCCTAGCAAAGCCTCCTGCCACCCGGCGCAGCCACTGCTGGGCCTCTGGAGGTGGTGGCGAGGCCTCCTGCAATCTGGTGCAGCCACTGCCAGGGCCTTCTGGGCTGCCACTGGAACCCTGATGGGCAGCTGGAGTGGCTGAGTGGCCTGTATCCCCCACCACCTCCAGGATTACTGCTGCCGCCATCAACACTGGGATCACCGCTGCCACCACCATCCAGGTAAGCCAAACCAGATTGTTTTGGTTCATTCATACAAATTTTTAAAAAAAAAATTGTATGAAACAAAACAAAACAAACTGAGGGGGCCCTCAAAACAGAACAAACCAAACCATCTGTTTTCTGTTTCATGCCAACCTCTATATCTGACACATCTAGAACACAGATTAAGCTACAGTGTACATGGTGAAGATGGGGATAAGGTAGGTTAGCAAGGCCAAGCAAAACGATAATACAGTACATACCAGTACCTCATAATAGCCACATTAACACCATCAATTAAAAAACTCATCATTACCAAATCTCAGTATGCTATTGTTAATACAGTTGGTCATGTCCTCACTATCCCCATACTTACCACCCCTTATACAGTATCACAACAATGTGCCTGATGATTATAACCACAGAAGTAAAGATGGCCAAATTTTTATTTCGTTTTTTGTTTTAAATAGTTGTTCTATTGTTTTTACCATAACTTTGTTGCTGATTGCATCGCTGATTATGAAAATAATAATAATAACCACTTGTAGATAATTATTACTTGTAACTAGGTGATTCCAAGCATTGTATTTGGCCACCAGCCTTCTCCCGCCCTCAGGGACATCCTTGCTTAGGAGAAAATAAATGATGAATTTTGAGTAAGCAACATAACTTTTTTGCTAAAGGCCTGAGAGTACCACCCAACCCAATCTGCATTCAAATATTCACTGTACATCATAGGGGTAACTCACCCTGAATTGGTTTGGAGGTGGCCTGAAGGGATACGTTTCTGGACCTATCTATGTATGTATGTCCAAACTGGCGGAAGTGGGGCCCTGTGAATGGAGAAGACAAATGTCAATAATTGTGGGGGGGTTACAAAGTGCCATCAGTCTTGAAAATGTGGTGATGCCTTCAGTTTGTCAGCAAACTCCTTACACCTACCTTGCTTTCGTCTGTCTCCCCTGCCTGGGAGCTGTGGTACTTGACTACATGAAGCTCCTGCCCTTCCATCAATCCACCTTAAAATACCCAGCAGGGTAGGCATTAAAAACAGAATAAAGAACAAAATGACAGAGTGTAGGAAAGCACACACACACACACACACACACACACACACACACACACACACACACACACACACACACACACACACACACACACACACACACAGAGAGAGAGAGAGAGAGAGAGAGAGAGAGAGAGAGAGAGAGAGAGAGAGAGAGAGAGAGATCAAGCTACCAGTCCAAGATGTGCATGCATCCTCAATCCTAAGTGAAATGGAGATTCAGTGTAGGTATATCCACCTAAAAGGGGGATACAGGGAAAAATAATATGACATTGCCACTGTAATACGTAATTTAGTATGCCCTGGCCAGATGCAAAATGGCTGGTTGGTCAAACAGACAGAGATATATAGCGGGACCAAGGAGACCAACCTTGACCTTCTCTAGGGGTTCAGTGATTGGAGTTTCAATGAAGAGCCTTGTGGCGCAGTGTTTAAAGTGCTGTCCTGCAGCCGTAGCTGTGCTCAAGACTTGGGGTTCAATTTCAGGTTGCTGGGTCAAGGTTCACTTAGCCTTCCATCCTTCAGAGGTAGGTAAAATGGGTACCAGCTTGCAGGATGTGTGTGTGCATAAACAGCGCAGAGAGTGCTTTAATCACCATGAGGCAGTATATAAGCAGCACACTTTTTAATAAGGTTTTCACTTTCCCTGGGACTTCTATTGTTTACCACCTTCTTCCCTGGTGCATCCTGTTTTCTGAAGTTCATATTGCTTTTCTTCACATTTCACCATTTCTAAACAACCAAAACACCAGAGCCAAAATGTAAGGATATATAATGCCACACAAACCAACCTCAGCATGACTGAGGGTTTCTTGAATGTGTCCTGTAGCTGATCCAGGACTGCAGGGAAAGAGACTGGGAGGGGGGGTGCACATTCCATCAATGGGTGGTATATTACAAGCCCAAATAAATGTAGGTGGGGCTATTTGCAATTCCTCACCAACATGGACATCTTTCTCAATACATATACAAACCATGAATGGATCCTAGCTATGTCCATTCAGGAGTAAACCCAGTTTACAGTAATTGCAAGACACAATTAAATTTTATGCATTCTTTTTAAAAAATAGTTCCCACATACTAAACCATAACTCAATTCCACGCCACCATTTCCTTGTCTTCAGATAACATCTTATTTCGTCCATCAGAGATAAGGGCAGCTGAAGTCTTCAAGATGGATGCAATATTTGTTTCATTATCTGGAGGTTCCCAAATCCTGTTTTAAATGAAATGGGGCATAAAAAAGGTTTATATGAAATAGATAGGTTGCCTTCATGCAGATATCAGAACAGTATACTAGATGGAACTAGTCTGTGACTCAAGAGTCACAGGAAAAACAAACACATAATGTAATAAATTCTTAAACAGCACTGCACTGATCCACTGATTTGCCCTGTAAAAATCCTTGTGTTCTCAGACTTTCTTCTTGTTGTTGTTCAGTCATGTCTGACTCTTCGTGACCCCACGGACCAGAGCATGCCAGGCCCTCCTGTCTTCCACTGCCTCCCGAAGTTTGGTCCAATCCATGTTGGTTTGCATTGATGACACTGTCCAACCATCTCATTATCTGCCGTCCCCTTTTACATTTGCCTTCATTCTTTTCCAACATCAGGGACTTTTCCAAAGTGTCCTCTCTCCTCATGAGGTGGCCAAAGTACTGGACTTTCTAGTACAGTGTTTTTCAACCTTTTTTGGGCAAAGGCACACTTGTTTCATGAAAAAAATCACGAGGCGCACCACCATTAGAAAATGTTAAAAAATTTAACTCTGTGCCTATATCAGTCTCTAAAAGGTTCGCCATTGCTGGTGTAGGGAGAAGCAGGACAGAGGGGCCACAGATTGAGGCAGCCCGCTCTCTAGCACCCAGTTCCCACTTACCTGTGTTTTTTTTTTAATTTAAAGACATTTTGCCCTGCATGGACTTCTGTGTCCAGTGGAGACCTGAGAAGGGGCACTGACTCTCCAGGAACACAAATAAGACCCAAAAGCCCATCTTGCTCTCCACACTGTGGCCAAGGCAGATGCCTTCAGCAAGTCCAGTGACAGGAGGGGAGGAGGATGAAGGAAGGCAGGAAGGAAAGAAGGCAGAAAGTGTTCTGCTTGTATACCGCCCCATACCACTTCAAGGAGTCTCTGGGCGGTTTACAGTTTTAATTACAGTAGCCAGGCTGCTAGACATACACATATGCAGGCTAGAAATGAGCACGTTTCTATGAAGAGGGGAAAGGGTACGAATGGAAAGAGAGAGGTGGGGGAAAAAAGACAGAAAAGACAGAGAGAGAGAAGAGGGCGACCCAAGACAGAAAGAAAGGGGCAAGACTTCAAGGAACCCATCGCGGGACCCCTCAGAGACGGCTCTTCCGGACCCTAAAGGCCGGCCGGCCGGCCGGCCAGCCGTGCCCATAGCCCCCCCACCTGCCCACCTCCTCAGCCCAGGCCCGGCGGAGGCCTCCTCCATCCCCTCCTCCTCGCAGCCCTGCCGCTGTGCTCGTGGGGCAGCCGGGCGCCCCTCCTCCCCTTCCCCTCACCTGGTGGTTTGTTCTGGGCTGGGGCTCCCGGGCCGGCTCGTGTTGGTGGGTGGGCTGTCGGGCGGCTCAGTCCATTGGTAGCTCCCAGGAAAGGGGTGGTGGTGGTCCAGGGTAAAAAAGGAGGGGGGGAGAGGGAAGCAAGCGAGTCGAGGCGGCGGCGGCAGGCACAGGGCAAACACTAAGAGAATGAGCGGGGCCAGGTCTGGCCGGGGAGGAAGTGACGCCAGCACCGTGGGCCTCGAGGGGGAGGAGCCAAGCTGGCCCTTGGACGCTATTTATAGTGCCTCCCAGCTGTGGGCCGCCCGCCGGCCCTGGGTTGAATTTCTTTAGAATTTTTCAATTTTTCCCACGGCACACCAGGCAACATCTCGCGGCACACTAGTGTGCCGCGGAACAGTGGTTGAAAAACGCTGTTCTAGTACATACTTTCTAGCTCATGGCTGTTCTGTTTCTCCATGGCTCTTCCATGACTAGTAATACCACAATGTCTATGTTGACTCACAAAACTCTCAGATCATTTCTGTTTAGTGATGATCCCTTTTCTAAGGGATTTTCCCTCTGTTCTAAGAGGCTACCCTCATGACAAACAACATGGTAGCTCATGGACAGCTTAGCTGCTACCTGGAAAGCATCGTGAAAGTAGGCTAGAAAGCTACACCTCATAGGGGCTTCTGCAGAGGATACTTGGCACAGAATTTAGCACAGGTATGGGGAAACCTCTGTGTCACACAAGCTTATTATTCAGAGCAGGGCCCCATGCAAGCCTATGGACACACTGTGAGTTCTTTGAGATCAACCTCATGCCAGATAATTGGCACAAACCCAGGTCACACCTGCAAATGGAAACATTTATTTTTATCTTCTATGTGCTGTCATTGAGGAATGAGCTTTTCCATCATTTCCGTTTTCCTGCAAGCGGTACTTCTCCGAATAAGAAAAAAGGGAGGGAGAGAGGATGGGGAGGGGTATAGTTTTACACTGTCAGCCCCAGAATTGCATCCTAAACCTTTATTTTCATCAGTAGCCAAAGGCCACAGAATTCCTGTTGTACAGAAACATGATGGGAGCTGTGTTCTGGCAACGGAAGCCCAAGCAAAAAGACTGCTCATTTATATTTGAAGGACCAAATAGACAGCTGTAGCTCTTTCCTCAGATAATGGGAGTACCAGTGGCAGTCTACCTCGCAGGCAACTTCCTTCTCTAATCACACTGTCACACTAAGGCTCAACCAGCAGAGCAAAGGTAGAATGCTCAGCCATAATTTAAAGGCGTGTGACATGGAAGGAAGGACTATGATGTTTAACTTATAGGGCATCCAAATGTCATCGGCCTAGGCAAGCTCCTATTAGCAATAACTCAGGTCCCACTGAAGAGATATGGCATTCAAAACTGATGAGTGTGGGTCCCCGGGGTTTGCTCCTCCAGAGCCATGCTCCGGCCACTGAGTAACCCAAGTGACCCCAGGAGTCAAACTATGATAACCCTCTTCCATTTAAAGAGCCGCTTCTCCTCGTCTGTCTGAGGCCTGACTCTGCACAATAAATTTCCCAAAGAGCATAAAGAGCCATCCAGTGTATATCAAATCGATATCATTGTGGCTCACAGCAATATCTGAGGCTACAGTTCACAAAATAAACTAGGCCAGGGGCTGGTTTTCTGCCCTGGGCAATCAATCAGGCTCTCTGGGTCATAGATTTTAGTGTAAATTAACACAGCAGAAACAATTGCGCTCCCCAGATGATGATATAATACTATATTTGCTTTCTGTTCTCCTCCTTTCCCTCCCCCCCTCCCCATGGCCATCCCATCACCCACTCACCCCTGTTTCATTGTTGCGTGCTCGGTAGCGAAGCTGCACAGAACAAGAATAATAAAAAGCAATGATTAGAAAGATAGTAGTACTCATAAAACCAGACATTAATATTTTCCTGACAAATGTATATAAATGCGCATAAATATATGAACAATGTAAAGCTGGGCTAGGTGTGTGTGTGTGTGTGTGTGTGTGTGTGTGTGTGTGTGTGTGTGTGTGTGTGTGTGTGTGTGTGTGTGTGTGTAATAGCAAAAATCATTCTTAATTTTTCACATGAAAGCAAATATAGGAGTGAACATGTAGAAAGATGGGGAATTTCTGTTAATGTATTATCTGGATTCCCAGTGTGGTGTAGTGGATAGAGTAATGGACCAGTACTCTGGAAAACAAGGTTTGAATCTCCACTCAGCTATGGAAACTCCTGGCTAGAGGAGTAAAACCACTCCTTAAATATCTACATTACTATAAAGTAGTTCTGACAATGGCATAACACAGGCATATCATCTATCTATCTATCTATCTATCTATCTATCTATCTATCTATCTATCTATCTATCTATCTATAACATTTGCATGTGTGACTGTTTCTTAATTAATCATGTGGAGTGACTTGCAGGGACGATGTTATGGCTTTCTGGGTACAAAGTTCTCAGAAGTGGTTTCCTTCTGGTGATGCTTTGTGGCCCATTTTTTTTCCAAAGGCCCAACAGATGGGATGATGTGCAAAACGAGGCTTACCATTCAAAAAAAGAGATGGGCACGAACTGCTGAAATGGTACTGGTTTGTTTTTCGAACAAGCAAATGTTTGATGCTTCTGAGCCTCACCTCCTTCAGCAGGCACTCATTCAAGGGCAGCACCTGGACGTGGCAGGGGAGGGAAGCACTGAAAAATAGAGATGGACACAAAACAAAAAACAAATCGCTGTTTTGTCATTTTGTTACGAAACAGTGTTTCATTTTTCATTTTCATCGCAACACCAAAATGTCGAGCGAATGGCAGTCAAAAAAAGGAAGGGGTCTAGAAAAAAATGAAATATAAAGAATCAAGGATGCACAAAGGAAGAGAGAATGAGAAAACAAGGGTGTAACATCCCAACATCCCAACATCCCAACAAGTCCAGGACCAGTTAATGTGCTCCCACTGTTTTTGTACCCTGTGCCCTCATATTGGTTTAGATAGTCACCTGTGTGTCCAACAATAAGCTACTGTTCATCCTTAACTGCTTGCCTCTTTGCCCCCTAAATGATAAATCTGATGGAAAGTAAGCAATCTGAACTTCCTTGAAAAGGTCATCTCCCCAAAGCCCCTTTAGGTGATTGTAGGAGAATGGTGTCATGTGAATGGATGGGCAAGTGAAAAACCAAACCATTTTAAAGGCTGACAGACCCAAGCTTGGCCTTTCTCTTCTGCCAAACAAGTGACCCTCTCATCCACCCTTGGATACTAAGAATGAGATTACCTGGTTGCCTTGAATGTTTGACCTGAACGCACGATTAGCATGCAATTAGGGGCAGGTGGATTTTTCACCCATCCCACTCTTAATCCTGAAGGACCTGTAGGTGCGGTGTGAGGCACTGTCATCATTAATTCCAGTCACAATTGTGGATAGTGTGAAAGGTAAGAATTTTTGTGAGTTCCATGGGAATACCTGAGGAGGGTGCCAGTCATCCCGCCTCCCTGTTTTACAGATCCAGATGTTTCTGTGCAGGCAGAGAGAGATTTAAGGAGATATTCCAGGCAGCAGTCAGGGGCTCAGATGAGCTGAAGCTTCAGAGCTACTCCTATAGCTTGGTGATGGATGACATGCAGTGCAGAGGACATAAATTCAACCAAAGAAGGTAGAGTCCAAATGGCAAATGGCAAAGGACACACTGAAGTAGGCCTCCTTATGAAAGGGAATTCAACGTTGAAATGGTTTAATAAAGTTGCAAGCCACTCATTGTGTCTCACCTCTTTATTCCGGGCTGGTTGGGCAGTGGAGAATAAACTCTATATTTCAGCCAGCCCTACATTGTCCAGAGTGAGGTGATTGTATCAAACAGATGCTTGGAGATGACAGTCTGTTGTGTTGCACGCAATGTGCCCTCGGCTAGTCTGTTGACTTTAGAGGCTGTGGAGAATGTTGGAAAAAACAGTCATACACAAGACCAACTGATTTTTTTAAACATGAAATGGGGTGATTATATGTTCTTATTACCATTCTCTCTCTCTCTCTCTCTCTCTCTCTCTCTCTCTCTCTCTCTCTCTCTCTCTCTCTCTCTCTCTCTCTCTCTCTCTCTCTCATGGAAATAAAGGCTAAATATTCCTTACATCCCTGTTCTAATCCAGAAAAAATGCACAGTTGATTTTTTAAAAAAATCTAAAATATATTATATTTAGTTTGGCTCTGTGTCATGGATCATGTCAAGCATTTGGGAATCTTAATGCTTCACAAACAATAGTTTCAGTTGTGACTGGTTTTTTTTTTTTTAAGTTAAGGTGGTTTGGAATGAAAGGATGAATGGATGCAGGTGCCATGGTGCTTCTGCATCTGTATTTCCATTCATAGTGGTAACGCTTATTTAGTGCTCAAGGGCTCAAACGTCCCACGAACAAAAGCAATCACAAAAGTCCATCGTGACAGGACAGAACGCCATTCTAAGTATTGTTAGTTCATTCTGTGATTCATTTGGGCTGAGTTTTTGTTTGTCTGTTTGTTTTTGAGATTATAAGTGTATGCAGAACTGGGAAGGCAAAGAGCTCAACTGTTAAAAAGCCTAAAGTCTTGTCAAGACAGAGATTCACAGATCCCTCCATCTCTACACAGACTAGGATGAAGGACATCTGTATGGCGGAGTGGAGTGAGCTTTGTTCTTAGTGGCTCCCTTTGAATTCATTGTGGTGGTGGTGGTGGTAGTAGTACCTGGCCCATATATTCACTGACTTAAACCCCTTGATGAGTCTCCTACAAGCTCCTTGTAGTGCCCAAAATCATAGAATAATAGAATTGAAAGGGTCCTATGAGGCCTCAGAGTCCAACTCCGTTCTCAATGCAGGAATCTAAATCAAAGCAGATCTGACCAGGTGGTTGTCCAGTTTTTAATTGAATGCCCCACATTGGCATTCAAAAGACATATTTCCCTACTCCCATAAAGCAATACAAATATGAAACTAGAGATGGGCACGAAACAAGCAATTTTTTGTTTTTGTTTTCGTTTTTTTGTTTTGTTATGTAACGAAACAAAAAACGAATTTTGTCTCCAAAATGAAATGAAACGAACCAAAACAACAGAAATTTTGTGTGCGTTTCGTTTTCGTTGCGGCAAATACATTGAACTGTAATTAATGCTAACGAAACAGCAATTTTTCATTTTTGTTTTCGTTTTTTCATTTCGTTACATAATGAAACGAAAATGAATTTTTGCAAAAAATTCACAAAAAATGAAAACAAACCGAAACGGACCCCCTAAACGACAAACGACAAACGAAACACCATTTTTTGAGTTGTGCCCATCTCTATATGAAACATTGCATTCCTTTGTGATTAACACTGAAAGAATGCAACCTCCCCCTACTCATCACCCCATTGGCAGTTTTTCAAAGGTTGATTGAAATGCTGAGCTTGCAGCAGTGGTGCTAATTTTAATTTCCTTTTAGGCTGGTATGACAGTTTGTATCTTCTGCAAAAATGACTACAGAAGGAGTATGGAAGTGACTGCATTATGTAAGCAGTTGACAAAAACTCTAGATACTAATAGTTACTTTGTGTTTCAAGTAAAATTAAAAAAGCATCCTTCCATAAACAGAACAGCATAGGAAAATCATTTCTAATTATGTTATATTTAGATCAATTCATTGCAAACTTACAATCTTTCATGTTTATGTCAGAATTAGATTTCTTTCATGTTTGCTTAAGCTCGGAATGTCTCTTTCAAAGACAAATGGAGCACCGGTAAAATAATCAATGCACTTTGTGGGATCCAAATATGCAAATAACAGCTGTAATCACAAATGAATCTGGAGCATCTTTAACAGGGCAGAATCCCACTCAATTGGAGGTAGAGAAATGGAATTCTCCAGCAAATTATCTCATTCATCATTTTTTCCCTACTTTTGTTCTGTCACCAAGGGTGTTTTAATAAAACAAGAGAGCAGCGCATACTAGGAGCAAACTCTTGTTTCCATTCCAGGGGATGGGAAGTAGTTCTTATTTGGAATTAATCTTATCTTAATCCTTAGCAGAGCAATTTGATCCAGGGACATTTAGAATGAATCCCATTGAGTTTGCCTAGGTTTATATGTGGGTTACTCTGTATAAGACTGTAGCCAAAGCAAAGTAGTAAAGTGTTCTGCTTATATACCGCCCCATACCACTACAAGTAGTCTCTGGGCGGTTTACAATTTTGATTACAGTGTGCAGGCTACACATTGCCCCCCCAGCGAGCTGGGTACTCATTTTACCGACCTCGGAAGGGTAGAAGGCTGAGTGAACCTTGAGCCTGCTACCGGGGATTGAACCCAGGTCGTGAGCACAGTTTTACCTGCAGTACAGGCATTTAACCACTGCGCCACGAGGCTCGGTAACAACATCTGTTCAAGTATGTATGTATGTATGTATGTATGTATGTATGTATGTATGTATTTATTTATTTATTTATTTATTTACTTACTTACTTACTTACTTACTTACTTACTTACTTACTTACTTACTTACTTATTTATATCCTGCCCATCTGGCAGCATGGCAACTCCTGCTTAATGCTTGTGAGACCTTAAATTTATTTTGTTATATAGCCACTCGTGATACATCAAGGCATGGGCAGGATTATGGTAGCCAGTGTACCTGTGCATATTGAGATAACTCCTCTAGTCTGTGTACAGGCTAAGCGCCCCACATCCCCAAGCACCATCTGTAGCCCTGGGGGATTGCTTCCTTTGGTCTCTAAGCAGGGAGCCAGATCACATGAGAAGCAGTGCTACAAGGTGAGCAAGTCTGACTTAATTGTGTGTGTGGTGGCCTTAATATCTGGACACACATTGTGTTATTCCTTCCAACTGGCACCAATCTTTGCTGGCTACACAGTGTTCGGTGTGTGATGTTTCTTTCAGAAATTGTTGACTTGGCAACTCTAAATATAAGCGGTGAGAAAGTATTTGTGCAATCTGGCTCCTGGTTTTTAGAGGAATCCCAAATCCACATCATGTATAGAATGGAACAACGTAGAACGTTACCTTGTCAGGTGTCCTTACTGGGATTCTTGAGTGTGTATGTATGGACTGGTTCATATTCTTCCAAGGATCCCAGCACCAGTGACTCATTAATTGCTGGCTAGAATCCACTGAATGTTGTCCCATTTGTTGTAACAAAGCAACAGGATTTCACCCATTGTGTAACAGGGTTCCATTTTCACAAGGGAGGGGATCCTTCTGAAGAGCATGTAGTATGCAACTATTTTTTCTTAGCCTTCTTATCTCTTGCTTCATTCTCTTATCACTGGGCTACAACTTTTATGTGCCCAGGCAATACCCAGGTAATATTTTTAAAAATTACGAGAAGAACACTATGTGTCAATCAGAGGAACCATCACCCCATGATATTATTAAGCCCTGCTTCCTGGGATTCACTTTTAGAATATTGAAGATCTGATAGCTCAAATTGAACATTGTTAGGACCTGGACTATTGTCCACCAGGGAACCAAATGTAGAGTTCTTAGAGTTTCCTCATGGAAAATGGGGGCAAATTAATTATTTATTTAATTAAAAATAGATTTCATCACCCCTAAGCTTTTCTGAAAGTTCATCTTCATTATATCAACTAAGGAATTGGTATTACAAGTACAAAATGACCAGCTGAAAGCCATAAGATCTGTTGTGTCATTTTGACATGTTTCTTTAGTTATCTTCATCAAAGAGACGCCAGCTGCAATCATTAAGGTGGTGGTGTCTGATTGATACAACATAATAAACCACAGTGTCTACAGCAGTTCAGATCCCTTGGCAATACAGGGGAAGAAAACCAAATATCTGGCCAAGTAGTTGTCAGATATGCCAAAGCTCAATTTGGTAGGTCAAAACTTGTTGAGAACATTTGAGAGGTCTCCCACTCATCCAAGCAAATAATTACCAAATCAACTGTCACGTGCTAACACACCTACACCTACCAGTCACACAAAGGGGAGGAAGCATTTTCTAATTTTGAATTTAAATGTTTTTCATGTCGATCATTTGGAAAGGGACTGAAAATAAAATGTCTAATATCATGATGCACCCACATAAATTTGTGGTACAGCCACATTTGGAGTCACCACTGCTCAAACTAGATGTTGTACAGTTGGAAAGCCCATCAAAAAGAGCAATCCAAACAATCGAGGGTCTGATGCAACTCTGCTATATAGAAAAGTATTATACAAGTAGTAAGTCTTATATAAGGGAAGGGAGATGGTTTAGGTAACAATTGCCTGAATCCTGTTGTTTAATGTAGTGAATCACACTAGTGCAGGTCTGTTGAATCAATAGGTATTTTCTGAGCCAGCTCTGCAAATTCTCTTGATCAAGATGGGCCTACTCTAATTCTAACTTGAGCACATTAAGTTGTAATTTGAGTAGGCTTAGTTGAATCAATGAAACTTATGGAGGAATTGATTCACCAAATCTCTGCTGATCCAGTGGACCTACTTTAATGCGATTTACTGTACTATGGTGAGCAAACTAATTTTGGCCAGTACCTGAACTCTGTAGTAATTCATAACCAGAGCAGGGCCCTTTGACTCAATGGAACTTGCAGAGTTGATCACCAAATACTCACTGATTCAGTAGGTCTGCTCTAGTTGTGTCTTGCTACTGGATTTCAGCCAATGGTTTGGGCTTTTCAGCACTGAAAACAGGTGCACCAGGAAGGATGCATAGAAAATGGGTAGGCAATGGTTTTCCTCAGCATTTGAAATCCGGCATCAAGTGCTCCAACACTGGAGGCATTCAAGATAAACCAGCTGACAGTTATCCTTTGATTTGTACTCCAGCATCGAGTAGGAGGTTGGACTTGTAGGCCCCTTCCAACTTCACTATCCTATTACTCTATTTGTGGCTGGTAGATGCTCCAGCAATCCATTGCATAAATAGGTCACAATAATCCCTACACAGCATTGCCAAAATACCCCTACGCAGTTCTTGTGGCCCACAGAAGAATCTTGTGGCAGATAAAGGGTCTCCGGATCTGCCACCCTGATGTAGAGAAAAAGAAAAAGGAGAGGTTTTTGTCCTGCTGTTGGAATACTGCCAATCCAGTGTCCTTCCTTGAACCCAAGTGGTGGGAGATTAAGAATAGATAAAAGGAAGCCAAACCATCCTATACAGACCCATCAACTCAATGTGCCTTATATAAGTATTGACTTTTCATTCATCCACTGATTTAATGGATCTGATATCTAGCTGAGACTAGTAGTGTGTGTGCATGCGTGCACACACACACACACACACACACACACAGAGAGAGAGAGAGAGAGAGAGAGAGAGAGAGAGAGAGAGAGAGAGAGAGAGAGAGAGAGAGAGAGAGTCTCTAATACTATACTAATTCAAGGGGTAGATCTGTTTTTGGAAGCTTGTTCACTATGTTGTTACTGATAGACACTTAATAAGCTTCTAAAGAATTTCATGATTTTTGAAACCCAGGTACATAAACGCTGATCTCTCTATTTCATTGTATAGAGCACTAGTTCCCAAGCTCGTTCTGGGGTAGTATGAGGATAAATCCAGAGGTGTATAGAGGCTCTATTCCATTATTTTCCAACCTTGGGGCCCCAGATGTTCTTGGACTTCAACCCTCAGAAATCCTGGCCAGCACAGCTAGTGAGGAAGACTTCTGGAAATTCCAGAAGACATTCCCCAAGAACATCTGGAAGCCACTGTTGTTTTCTATTATCCTTCTGATGCTGAAGTTGGTATCGGTCCCACTTTACAGACTTTCCATATACTGTACATGAGAGGACAACACAAAGAGATGAGCTGTATTTGTGTAATGTATAAATTGTGCTCAGTTGAAGGACAGCAATGTTCAGTCATAATGTATCGGCACAGGAGGAACAGAGAAGCAAGCACAAAATGTCCAAGCAACTCTGTTTCAGAGAGAACTAGGTTACACTCAATAGCATGACTTTAAAATGGAAGTGCTGTAACTGAAAATCATACTATTTCACCTCTAAAGGTTACTAGATCTTGTCACAATCCAGTGCAATCAATACTAGCTAATATGGGAGATCTGTGTTATTAGTATTCGTTCCAACCTTGACATATCTCATTTTATGTACAGATTGCCTATGAAAACTCTAGTTTATCTCTTGTCTAGACAATGCCGTACATGGCCATTCAAATTAATAATGTGACAGAATTATCCTATGCTTAATGCAGCTGCTCTCAGTATTGACTCTGAAAATTAAATTTTCTTCACAGTCTTATTGACAGCTGAGTCTCGATTATATTTACTGTTTCTGGAGGCAACACTGTACTGTAGCTCAACCCCACAACAAAAAGAACAAATATCGATAGCTAAACATTGTCCTTAGAAGCTGAATATTTTATATATATATTTTAAATATTTAAAATTATACACACACAAACAAACACAAATACATACACACATGAAATCCTTTTGTACTGGCTGTGCAATGGTCTGAGCATGGTGGAGCTTCTTTGGAGCTTATGCAAGAGGTGTTAAGTAATATCTCCTGCATATTTAAAGCTTAATGAAAACAACAGCAAATGAGAAATCACTGGAGCTTCATGGTTAAAGCCTTACACTCAACCCTTGGTGAACAGAATACTGTCCTGTATTTTTTTTTCATGGCACACATTGTGCAGTGAGATTGGTGGAATGCCAAAATGTTAAGAAGGATTGTGAAACACTGAAGTTTGAAAACATATTGTCCTCAACCCTTTTTTCACAGGAAACTGCTCCTGTGAATGAAATCGTCAGTATAATGACGGTTGTCAAATTACCAAGATGGCTTCCAAGTGTAGTCAACTGAATCTCCTCAGAATCCTCCTCAGACTTGAGTGCTAAACAGAATATTAGGATTGACATGGTTGAAAACAATGTGCTCAGGATGTTTGAACAGGGCTGGTGTGCACATGTCTCCCTTCAAATGCTTTAAATTATTTACACCAAATTAAGCAATAAAATATGGTTTTTCTCCTCCCCCCATTAAGCTTGACTCAGAAATATTAGGCAAAATATGTTTTGAAAAATAGGTTCAACCAACTGACTGAACTTTCCCCACCTTAAATGTCTTATTTATGCTTGCCCGGGTGCTTGTTTTCTATATTTCTATTCATTCGGATGTAATAAAAAAATAAAATTGAGAAACTTTGTAATAGTACATGTTGACAGTGGCAACTGTGGTGTTAGTTAAAGAGCACTGCCAAATTGAAAGGCAATTATACACTCCAGATGTTGTTTAAAACATATTTGTTTAAATTGGCTTGTTTGCCATGTGTGCCGCTAAGTAGACAATGATTTGTTTTAGGGGGGGTGGAAAAGCTGGGGACTGGGGAGCAGATTCCTGTCAGTGCTAGGTTAGAAGATGGAGCAAGTATGAAGTACCGCAGCCGCAGCCTGCTGGGGCTGGAACAAAATGGAGGAGCAGACTCTCAATGCTTTAGTTAGACTCACAAGATCATGAGAATGTCCATGCATATGACTCCCAGGCAGTGAAAAGCTTCTGGATTATGACCAATAATTGTTTCAACAATTAACCAAAAGAGAGGCTGCATTGAGGAAGGGTTGTTAATGTTATGGATCTTACTGAGAATATGTTCATCTGTGGTCCTGGCCCAATCCTACCATTTCCAAAATATTCTTGGAGTATGCAGCAAGTGCACCCTTGTAGAAATATTCCAATTTCATCACTGCAATCCCATTCTTATAGCCAGGGAGATCAGCTACTCTTCATATGTTCCACAGATTTTTTTAAAAGAATAGTTTTCATACTTAGCCACTGCCTTCTTAAGAAACACATGAGGTTCCTAAAAAGCAAGGTCCCTTGAATCTTGCTGCTGATATTGCTGATGAATGAGGTGCACCACTGAAAGTGCAACCATGTTGCCAGAGAATAGTTCATACAGTACTAGATTTCCTCTGAATGTCAGCAATTCTTCTTTCATTCTCTTTTCTCACACCTAAATCCTCGGGCTGAATACTCACTTTCTTTTTGCAGGGGTGCTAGGGAAATCAAAGCCAAATATCTGGACAAAATATTATGTTATCAGAGAAGAGCACGCAAGATATAAATTACACATTTGTCCTATGCTGATTGTGGCATCGAATGTCCAAAATCCAGCAGTAATTCAGAACTACAGTTGGTCCATTGAATCAATGGAACTTATATAGGTGTTGATTTACCAAAACGTAACTGAATTTAATAGGCCTGCTCTAGTTGCAGTATTCCAAGAGACAGAAGCCTTCCAAGGCATTCATTTGGTTGAGATGGAGAAACCTTCCTCACCTTTACTATAAGAAATTGTGTTAAGAGAAGCCATGGGGACTGCATCTGAGATCTCATGCACCCATTTACTGAGTTATGGTCTTCTCCCACATAATTGAAGAATAATGCATGGAAGTATTTTGATTTATTATTTGTCCAAATGTTTACTGGGGGGGGGGAGATAAGCAATTTAAGAAACAAAAGCAAAGGTGGTCAAATATGAGGGAAGTTAGCTATTAGATTTTAACTAACTTCTACTGGAATGAGGCCACAGTTACCCCATACATATCTAGTCAAAGTAATTCCTGTCAATAGACACTTCCAAGTACATATGCATAGAACAGGAGCCTCACAGCCTGTTCTTAGTAAATCATTTTTAATGGCCATTGCAAATTCCAAAATTAAAGCTGAGCTACCAGATTTCTTTAAAAACAGCACTGGACCCAATCCAGATACAACTAGGTATTTTTGGTGTTGCCTTTCCCACAAAGTTCATGATTAATACTTCCACTAAAAATTGGTGCTAGCTTTGCCCTTCAAATACCTTGGGATACAGTTATCTAAGTGATTTCATACAGGGACCATTTCTAAGGGACAATTTCATACATCTTTCCCCTAGATCTCTGGACAGAGTGACATGACTGCTCACAGCCTCCCTGGCTGAGCTGACGTTCTGTTAGAAACACATCACTTGTTTTGAAATGCCAGCTCTCAAGCTGAAGTCTTAATGAATTACTATTCCTTCAGCAGGGAAGATGAATCTCAAGGTGAGGGGTACTCAGAAAACAGAAAGGTTAAAACCCCACTTTGCTTGGTCACAGTAAGACTCAGGGATCATACTTGGCACCACTCAGAGTCAGGAATTTTATAAACACACATATGCTGCCGAACAAAATATGTGGGGCCTGTTAACTTATGGACACGTGGAGGTTTTGTCCACCAACCCAAAAATCTGGGCTTGAGGTTTTCCACAAGACTGTTACAGGAAGAAAAATGGAAATGACCCTAAACTCAGTCTGTTCTCTCTTTTTATAGAGCCACAATGTACCACTGTACATAGTCATAGCTAATTACAGTATAAGTAATTTCATTCTATTTGTCTAAGGAAGCTCACCCTGAAATAAATCTTATAGTTCTTAAGTTCTGCAATACTTTTGCTTTAGAATTTGAATTCATGCATACTGAAACAGACTATTCCAACTGGTTTGTTTTAAGTTACCACCACCCCATGTTGCACTGGTTAGAAAATGTACTTCCACAGCAAAATCAAGGATGTTATTTTGTTTTTTAAAGGTTACCTCGGTTTTTGCACCAAGGGGAGGAGACTAAGCTCAATGATTGAAAAAGTGAGGGGAAAGTATGAGAACAAACAATATGCTCCTATCACTGTTTGATGCTACCTCATTTTTGGTTGAGTCTTCTGGTTATACAGTACCTGCATGCATATCTGGTTATTACTTATCAAAAAGTTGATCACAGAAGCAGAAAAGGTACTAAGAATGAGTGGATCCCTTCATAATGAATTAGTGCATCTTTTGAATGATGACATGGCACACCAATTGGAGTTTTTAAAACACACACACACACACACACACACACACACACACACACACACACACACACAGGAGGACATTACACAGAGCCAGAAAAACATGTGTCATCAAGCAAACAGATACATTTTACCTGTTTTTCTTTTAATGCTCCAGATCCTGATTATTCAAAGAAACATGATGGGCTTAAGGTTCAGGAAAGACTTGAGGAAGATGTGCATCATACCATACATTATTAGCTTATGGTATTTTCATAAGTTGTAATGCTGGTCTATAACTTGTATTAAGTGCCATCTAATTCCACAATAGGGCTTTTGACCTATATAAATTGTTTTTTTAAAAAAATTAAATTGTTTTAAAAATAGTTTCACTGTTGCCACCATTCATTCCATGTGTTTCCATGGCCAAGCAGGGATTTGAGCCCAGCTTTCCCTGAGTCCTAACCCAACACTCTATCCACTGCACCACACTGGCTCTCTTTATCTCAAAGGGCCTGAAAAAGGTTTGAAAAATTAATGGAGGACGAGTCTACAAGTAGCTAAGAATGACAGGGTAGATGCTCCTACCACCTACGTATTTATGATGGGGCTTAGGAGATGTTGCTCCTAAGGTGTAGAAGGGTCAAACTAAGATGACATGTCCCTCCTATGCTTAGGGGTAGCCCTCAAGTCTCACCCAGTGCACACTCTTTCTATGCCTTCCTAGCATTCATGCTGTTTCTCCCTCCCTCTCTTCTCCCCTCACTCTCTCTTTTTCATTCACCTTTTCTCTCTCTGCTACCTTACGTCTTTCTTTTTTTATCCATTTTAACATTATCATGCTGTCTTTCCCTGACCCCTTTGCACTTTCTCTACTTGGGAACTTCCCTAGGATACCTGGTCGCTCATTTGTAATTTGGAGGCAGGGTGCGTCTTATGTTTTTTTAACCTGACTATCCCAGAGCATGCTTAGTCCTTCCTGCCCATTCTTTGTTCACATGGAGATTATTCTGTGCCTGTTTTTAACAAAAGGAGAGACAGCATCCTATTGATCTTTTAAATTTCATTATAACTGTATTTCTTGTGAATTAATATTGAACAACGTTGGATGCAATTTTATTCTGTACCTCTGCTAATAAATCCATCCCTACATTCATATTCACTTACTAACTTATGCAAGCATGGTAAGCTAAACACACAAAGATTTGAGGACACACTGCCCTCCCACATCTTTCTTGTTCTCGGGTGTGCAAGGGTGTTCCATGTATAGGAGGGAATGAACCTAAATGTTGTAAACCCACACACAAGGAAGGGTCTCCTTCACTCCAAATGAGTTGAATGGTGGAAAGAATGGAGGTGTTGGGGAATCATCACCCTGATGCCCCCAAATGCAATTTCTGAACAGGGGTAACGGCTGATGCAAAACTAGGAACTCTTTTTGTGAATGTTTTATATGACTCTTCTGCCCCTTGTGAAAAAAGGGGGAGCTTTTACTTTATCGTCCTTTGACTCAATTGACCTATTTTCCCTCAATGATACCATGAGCAACACAGCCGAATCAAATCAAATGAATACTATTATAACTGATCACATTTCCTGCTTCATTTCCAACTAGGTGGGATCCTTTAGGAGACTGATTCAAGAAGTCTCTTTGTTTATTTCTGTTGTGTGGATGTGGGCAATGCCAGAGAGAGAACACAATGGCCACAGGACAAAGGTCTGAAGGAGGACTTTCTGTAATGTCCTAGACAGACTTAAAATCTTTTATGATCCAGAAAGATAGGTGGGGAGTCTACCTATCTACAGGAGATTCCCCTACCCACCCAATGTTTAGCCAGAATGCAGAGACTGCAGAGATAGGGCACCAGGCATACACGGAGAAGGCTGGGCCAATAAAGCTTCTCCGTTCTCATCACTTCCCATGTGAAACATCACATTTTTATTCATATGAGGGGAAGGAGAGGGTTACAGGTTCTTTAGTCCCAACTAGAGTAGACACATTACATCAATAGGACATGCATTAGTGTTGAATGATTTAAGGATTATCATTCAGTGATGAATTGTTCATTCTAATTGTGTTGAACATGCTCATTAACTACTGAGGTATGCAACTTGTGGCCTTTCAAGTGTGGTTGGACTCAGGCCTGCTATACCTGAGCACTGTCTGTGCTGGATACAACTGCAGGAGACCAACAAGCTCCCACTCCTATTCAGTTTGCAGTAATCAGGACAACTTTTTGATTCTATGTATCAAATTTTACTTGCCTTCTTTGGTGTCAAATCTAATTCAGCTTCATACTATCATAAGGTTGTCTCTGATTCTTCAGAATCACACATGGATATAATAAAGAAATGCAAAATAAATAAGAGCAAGGAGAGAACATAATAACATAATAACATAAGAAGAGCCATGCTGGATCAGGCCAAGGGTCCATCTAGTCCAGCTTCCTGTATCTCAGAGTGGCACTGCCAAATGTGTCTGGGAATGCACAAAGCTAGATACCTGTCTCCTGATACCACTCCCCTGCATCTGGCCCTTGAAGTACCCTGGTTTTAAGCCTGGAGATTACACATCTCCATCGTGGCTTGTAATCCGTGATGTACTTTTCCTCTTCTCTTGTCCAATCCCCTTTTGAAGGCATCCAGGCCAGAGGCCATCACCATATCCTGTGGCAGGGAGCTCACAAACTAACAACACACTAGGTAAAAAATATTTTCTTTTGTCTGTTCTCACTCTCCTAACCCTCAGTTTGAGTGGATGCCCCCTAGTTCTGGTATTTGTGAGAGGGAGAAGAGTGTCCCTCTATCCACTTTACTCATGCCCTGCATAATTTTGTATGTCTCGATCATATCCCCCTCAGGTGCCTTTTTTCCAGACTCAAGAGCCTCAAATGTTTTAGCCTTTCCTCATAAGGGAGGTCCCCCAGCCCAGTAATCATTTTAGTTGCTCTGTTCTGCACCTTTTACAGTTCTACTATGTCTTTTTTGTAGCTAAGGCAGCTTCAGTAATCAAGAGGAGTCATCAAAATGGGGAAAGTGGTGAACAGTAGTGCAGTTTAAGAACACATCTATAATAACAATGACTTTTGGAGTAATACAAAATGTGACAAATCTAAATTCTTTCTCTTTTTGTAAGAGTTCCAGGGAACTGTGAACAAGTTAAATGTGACCAGATCATAGTGAAAGTTTCTGTAGGACCTCTGTTACCATCTTTTATCGTTGGCAATGCAGATAGGGGTTGTCAGAGTTGAAGCCCAAAACATCTGGAATACCAAGGGCTCAGTGACAAAAAAGATCACATACTTGCTGTGAGCAGAATAGTCCAATGGTAGACTTCCATAATTTCTCTCAGAAATTTTTTGTTATGGGATACTTTCATTTGTTGGGCAGTTTGTGATAATGTAATAATATTAGTGGGGTAAGTTCTGGGAGGAGATGAGTTCAAATGGAAACCAAAAGATATATAAATGTATGACAAATGAACACCAATTGAAGACTGGGCAATGGGCCACCACCATCACAAGTAGTTCTTCGTGAGGAATGGGAGGGCTTCTATTCCTGCCATCCAATCATTACTTTCAATCCATGTGCTAAAATGTGCTAAATATTTGACTAATCCAATTGAGAATTTATAGAAGCAATGAATGTATCTTCTGAAAACAAAATGTTAAAGCAAAGCCATAGCTGTTTCAGTCGACTGCTCTGAATACGAGAAACAACACTCGGTTGTGCCAAAATGTGACAATACCTTGTTAAACATAAAGCCTTCCATGGTGGATTACTGAAATGGTATGAAAGAACTGCCCACCAGCCTTGTGCAACAGGAAATGTGTGGGCTCTGAAATGATATTATTTGTTTTGATTTACAAAACAACAACAACAACACAAGATTTAAACCTGCCCAGAGGAAAACTGCTGTGAGGGTGAAGTTGATCAGAGCAATTGTTCTGCAAGAGAAGCTAGAAGAAACATTCCATTACAACTGAGAGATGATGATGCAATTCTTTTTTTTTTTGGCAGCATTGACTTAGCAATATGCCAAATCAGCCACAATCACTAGCATAAAACTAAGCAAGGAAACATCGAAGAGAGGTGTCTTCATTAACTGCCAGGGGTGAAGAGCTGCATGGCAGATTATGCAATTTAAAGCAGGCGGGGGACGGACCCTAATGGCAAATAAACCTGATAGTATTGCACTTCATCTTTGGACAGGCGTGATGTGAGCAGTCTCAGGCTTTCTTTCACACAAATGCAATGGTGAAAAAGGAATTACAGCAGTGCCAGAAACAAATTGGACAGTTACCAAATTAGTGTCTTCCTGTGGAAATGGGCACAATGTCTGTTCTCAAAATATATCCAAAATGTACAGACAGAATAATGCTATAATAAAAATTAAACAGAAAGTAAAATAAAATATATATTAATGTGCACAAACCAGAAAAATAGCAAATCAGACTGGTTTGTGTTTCATGGACCCGCATGATCCCTCCCCCCACACACACAATGAACCTACATGTTCCTGCTCTCTACCACCCACTCCTTTCCCTACTGCCCCGTCACTTCCTTATCTGATCTTGATGCTGCCTTCTCCTCCACCACTTTTGCCGCTGCCATCCTCACCGTTGGCAGGCCTGGCCTTCTTTCCCAGAGCCAGGGTTGACATTTCTGCACATGCATCTGTTGCTCAGCATTGACGAGTCAGGGCTGTCACTTCTGTGTATGTGTGATAGGCCCACACATGTGCAGAGACAGCAGGCTGGCTCCTCAAACTTGGGACTGATGCCTCTGCACATGGGCTCACATTTCAGCTGGGCAGTGAGTGAATGTGCAAAAGTGACACTCCCTTTGAGGATGGTGGTGGTGGAGGAGGAGGAGGGGGGAGGGGGAGGAGCAGTGTTAGGACCAGGTAGGGAGATAGCTGGGGCAGTGTGAAGGGTGGGCATCCCGTTTTATTGAACAAAACGAAATACTGAGGGGGGAAATGTTCAGTATTTCATTCCATCAAAACAAAATCCCCAGAATGGTTCATGAAACAAACCAAGAACCAGCCCAATTTGTCAGCTGTTCTGGTTCATGGTTCAATCCGTGTCCCATCCTTACTGCTCATCAACAATTTGATGTGGCAGAAGGGAGCTCACTTCAGAACTTTTTCCTTTTTCTAAGGAGAGGTTCATCGTTATGTGACCATATTTTTTTAAAAAAATTGCCTGAGCTGTTGGCTGAAGAATCAAATGCAGTGTGTGCTGTTTCTCATTCAGTAGGATATATGCTGCCTGAGTGGATAGGATTCAGATATTTTATCCTCCTTTATTAGAGGACAACATCCAGATGTACCTGGAATAATTGATTCCCCACATAAAAAGGTACCACGTGGAAGTTCAACTTCACACATTTCCAAGGCAGGGATTCATGCAACAACACCTTTATTCATTAGACCCTTTGCTAAGACCTCAACTTGGTTCAGATCCCTTTGCCATGAAACACAGGGCTAATTTACATGAAGGCAATGTGGTCCCAAACATGCAGCAAATTCAAAGCATATTGCTTGCTCTAGGCCACTCAGCAACACCGTTTCCTGACTGCTCCATCTTGAAGACAGATGGGTTTTCCGTTCCCAGTGTGGAGAGAAAATAACCTCTTCTTCATATGGTGAACACTCAGAAGCGATAGCAAAGTTTTATAGAAATGAAATGCCTATAGGCAAGCTTCACTTCATAGGTTGAAGAGAAAACCAGCAGAGCTGCAAAGCAGGGACTTTAGAACACCTTGAATTTTCCAGCCATCATAGAAACTGTCCATGGTATCTAGTTGATCCTAGGATAAATAACAAGTCCTGTCCCTAAAGTTTGAAGAAAAGACTTCTTGGATCAGAATGAATGTCCACCAAGACCAGCAATCTGTTTCCAACCATAGATAGCCAGGTGTGTCTGGAAAGCCCAAAAGCAGAGGAAGAACAAAATGGCCCTCCCCCACTTCCCTTTCCCACTGCTTCCAAAAGGCAATTAATGGGCTATGAAATCAGAACCTGGAGGTTTAATTTAGCTTTGAAGTGTAAAAGTTGTTCAAACGATTTTCCTCCAGGAATTTACCATATTTAACCTATCTGTTGAAAATCCCCTGTGTCTACGGGCAGCACCATATTGTAGGGTAAGAGAAAGGTAGGGTAAAAAAAAATTAAATAACTAACTAAATAAATGTATTGGCTATGATGAAATAAGCATTTTCTTTTATCTGCTTGTCATTGCCTCGAGGCCTTTTCCAGTCAAAGCATTCTGGTCCAATTTCCTTTTCTCTCGCAAAGTGCAGGGATGTACTAGAATTTGAATCCCAACAAAATGTGTGGTTTGCTTTTTTGTTGAGTGTGGGTTTGGGAGCAACAGTTTTGCTTCTTCCTTTTGTCCTAGAGCAGTGGTGTCCAAACTTTGGCCTTCCAGATTAGAGATGGGCACGACTTGAAAAAAATTTTTTTCGAGTTGTCGTTAGTCGGGCCAGTCCCGTTTTGGGTCGTTTCCGGTTTTCGCGAAAATTCGCAAAAATTAGTCAGTTCGTTTTTTCGTTTTTTCATTGTCGTTAGTACTGGTTTTTTTGGGGGGGGAAGCGGGCTCCTGGAGGCACCTCTGTGGGGTGGGTGCCTCCTCTGGCCCGCTATAAAGGGAAAGTGGGCTCCTGGAGGCACCCGTGGGTGCCTCCTGCCACTAGGAAGGGGAAGCAGGCTCCAAGAGACCCCTCTACATGGGGGTCTCCCTTCCTCACCTGCTGCTGCTGCAAAATGCTATGCAATAGCCATATGGATATTGCATAACATAATGTGCAGACGTGAGACCAGTGTGAGAATGATAGGGTCATGCCCGCCCTTCACAAGGCTCTGGCACCACCATGTCTCACACAGAAGGGAATTGTACTTGCTGCGTGTAGTGCAATGCAAGCAAGTAGATCTGGCTTTAAGGTGGCTTAGTGCAAGAGCTAGGGTTAGGCTAGTGACGGGTAAGGTTACGGTGGGCTAGTGGGTTGCACCTCTGGGTGCCTCTCTGACCCACTAAGAAGACAGTCTGTGACGTATGGGTACGGAGTCAAGGGTTAGGGTTAGGGCTAGGGCAGGTTTTAGGGGGCTTTTTGGCACATCCCAGAAGTCTCCATGGCCAAGTGGCCATGCGACTGGTGGGATGGCTCCAAAAATTTGCATGGTTGTCCACTCCCACATGGCTGGCCACTCGGCCAGCCCATCATTGCGCAGGTGTAAATAAAATAAAATAAAATAAAATCAATGGAGGACAGAGGAGGAGAGGAGAGACATTTTGTTGCAAGAAAAAAACCCACTGCTACTGTGAAAAATCTGGCAGTTTATAAATTTTCGCGTGTTTTTTTGTGCTTGTGTGTTTTTGGACCACGATTTCAAAAACAATATTGCGTTTGCCGCCCCATTTTGGATCCCCCACCCGCACCGCATGGCATGGCGATGGCGACTCGCGAGTCCGGCTGCCCAGGACGGGGGGGAGGCGGGACCCCCCCTCCAGAAACCACCCCTCCGGTAGGTGCCTTGCGCCCTTAGTCAAGCAGGCATTTTTCCGCCTGCTTTTTTGGGCCCGGGAACGGGTGGGGGGGAGAGTTTAAAAGTTTTTTCCTGTGCCGTCCGTGCCGCTTGCTTGCACTTTAATTGCGGCGGCCGGGCGGCGAGACTGGGCTTTTTGCTGGCTGCGAGCCTGCGGCGAGTCCCACAGAGCAGCCCACTAGGACGGGGGATGGGGGGGAGGCCGGGGGACCTCCAGAAACAAAATAGGTGCCCTGCGCCCTTAGTCAAGCAGGCATTTTTCCGCCTGTTTTTTTGGCCCGGGAATGGGTGGGGGGATAGTTTAAAACTAAAGTTTTTTCCTGTGCCGTCCGTGCCGCTTGCTTGCGCTTTAATTGCGGGCGGCCGGCCGGGCGAGACTGGGCATTTTGGTGGCTTCCTGCGGCGAGTCCCACCAGAGCAGCCGAGGACGGGGGATGAGGGGGGAGGCCGGGGACCTCCAGAAACAACCCCTCTGGTAGGTGCCCTGAGGCACGGCAGGCATTTTCCCGCCTGCTTTTTGGCCGGGAACCGGGTTTTTTTAACTTTTAAAAACTTTTTTTCTGTGCCGCGTTCATCGATGCAAGGAACGAGCACGACAAATCAGACCAAAATTGTTCGTTCGTTGGTTCGAGCTCGAAGTCTGGGGGAGTAATTCCCGTTACCGTTTCCGTAGAGTAACGGAACCGAGTAACGGAAACGGAAACGGAAATACCGCTAAGTCGTGCCCATCTCTATTCCAGATGTTTTGGACCACAATTCCCACAGTCCTTTGGCGTTGATAATACAGGTTTGGAATTCTGGGAGTTATGGTCCAAAACATCTGGAGGGCCAAAGTTTGGACACTCCTGTCCTAAAGGTACTGGCCCTTCTTCCTTTCTGGCAGCCTTCTCAACCTTGTCCCATCTCAATATTTACCAGTTTGGAGCTTTGCAGCAGGAGGAAATCGCTGCATGTGACATGGCTGCCCTCTGCAGCTGGCCAACCATTTTGGGAGGCCAAAAAGCAAGAAGAGAGGCCTTCTGTATCTGGGACAACAATAAAATGGGAAGCAAGTCTTGAAATCATACTTACACATTGCACAAAGCTCTGATGGTTGGTGCATTAGTGGGAATGCAAAGAACTATAGCAAGTGTTCATCCTGCCCTCATATGGAACCATCCTAATTGTCTGATGTCAGGTCAATCCTGACTTCTGGAAATTATTTCCAGTATTCATAAATGGTTTATCATTCCTTTCTTCTAGTGGTGCCCTGAGACTGTGCATCTTGCCCAAAGCCACATTGGTTATTAGTGCTTCTCCTGTACAGCTTTATGGGGAATTAAACCTATAGCTCCACTGCCAGGGATCCAATATACTGAGTTATCCATCCAGCACCCCCCATATCAAAGCAGTATAAAATCTGGAAACCTAAAACACTATTTCCCCCTCTGCAGCATATGTTGCACAATACAAAATGGTGCACATGTTTTGTTTTTGGGACCGTAAAAATATTTTCCAATCTGCACTTGCAACACTTAAAATTTTATGTCTATCTTCACCCTCATATGTGGCATCTTGTAATTCTGTACTCAAGGAGGCTTTGTAAGGAAAAATCTGGAAATGGCCTGGCAAAACTCTTTTAAAAATTGTGGAAAGAATTTGTTGTATATACCTTAATCTATGTTTCATTAAACATTTTATGACAACTAATTGGCCAGTTAATAGTGGCCAAAAAAGAAAGAAAAAGAACTTGTGTTTAAAAATAAATGGTTCTGATGCATCCTGCAGAAGACAGGAAAGAGAAACTCACAGCTTGCTAATTACCAAACAAGCCACATGTCATAAAAGACATGTGTGCACTTAACAGGGCACAATTTAAAAAGGTAATAACAAATGTCTACTGCCAGGAATATTTTGTTAGGAGTACTTTGTTTCAAGATTAGCTGCATATGAAATGTTATGGAGGGAAGCAATTAGGCAAAAATAAATATATGTGTCAGAGAAACAGATAAGCAGAAGTAAGGATATATTGAATGGAATCAAAACTAACCAAAATATATACAAATGTGAATCACTTGCTTTACCTTCCATTTCTCTGCTCCTCCTGTGTTCTCTTTTCTTTTATGATGGAGTAGCTTTTAAAGATTTATAACCTTGCTGCAAAAAATAATACCTTAGACGTCTTGATAAAATTATGGCTTAGAGATGGATTCTACCGCCACAGGCCTTGCTTTCAAAAACCTGTCGCAACAATTTTTTAATTCATAATTGTTATTGAATAGCATTGGTGGATTTAATTATCTTTAAAATTGACCAGTTTCAAAACCAGTAGGCTGTGTTGTAAATCCAAGCACCTATTGACAAAGAACAAGCTTAATTTACCAATTCAGAAGTGACTAATGAGTGAGCTTTCTTTTCTTGGTTGTCCCACTGTGGTTGTTTTTTTTTAAAAAAGCTAATTTTTAAGCATGAAGGATTTGTTCCTAACTTCAAAAAAGACCAGTAATAAAAGAATAAGCCATCCCCAAATATGAAACTAATTTGACGGATAACTACATCTGGGGAGTTTGAGTCCTGAAGATTTTCTTTAAACCCAAAGGAAAATCCAGACGTGTAAGATATTATTGTTTGAAGTATAGATGAGCACGAATAAAAAAATGACGTTTCGTTTGTCCTTTGGAGGGTCCATTTAGTTTTGTTTCCATTTTTTGAGAATTTTTGCAAAAAAATCATTTTCGTTTTCGTTTGTTTCGTTACTGTTTCGTTACCATTTATTTCAATTTTTTGTGATTTTTTTTAGCATTTTTTTAGCAAGCCCAGCTGGTGTTTGGAAGCCTCCAAAACGCAACCAGCCAATTGCTTAACTTGCTTTGTGCCCACGCGGGGCTGAGTTCCAATGAGGAAGAAGCCCCCAACATCTTTGTTCCTTCTCCCTGGCATTGGCCAATCAGACAGGGAGGTGGGATGATACATTTCCCTGCACAGCTCCTGGTTGGCCAGCACCAGGGTGAAGGAGCTGATGGTTGAGAGCTTGGGAGGCCATTTGCCCAGGGAGGTTTTTTTCAGAGTTATTCAGTATTAGCCTTCCATATTAAATCACATGGTCAGGATATGCTGACATGACACTGGATTTTCATGCCTGAAAGATGATTGAAGCATGGAGTAAGATGCTGAGAAACCCCATCCCACCCCCACCCCGGTCACTGGACAGTCTGATGTGATTTAATTAGTCATAGCCTAATATTTGTAGGGAAACATTGAAGCCTTTTGGCTTCATGCCTTTTCACTCCTAGCTTTCTTTGGAGCTCTTAGGGTAATTGAAATGGTGGCCTCTTTTTAGGCCGCTCTATCTCAAGCCTTTTTGCCAAGCTGGGACATAGTATTGACTAAGTCCAAGGCATTCCTGCCCTTATGCAGATCCAGGATCCATTAAGAATGCAAGTGGAAGGACATCTGCTTAGAGTTTGTTCCTGTTCAGGCTATTTCAGCTTGACTACTAGGGTGGCACCTCTTTGACCTCCATTGCCCTGTGCCACGTCGGCCTTCAGGGCTGGAAATCTGGCACTCATTCTTTCTTAACTGAGGCAGACGTGACAGAGACAGCTTTGAAGTATGATGTGAAAGGTATAAAATGAGTAGGGAGCTGGTCCCCTTCTAGATATTGTACTTATATTAATCCTGTACCACAGTTGTAGGTTGGGTACTGGTGTTTGTTTATTTGTTTTCCACGTTCTCTGGAGCTGCAACATTTGTTATTTGGACATAACGTCATCTATTGGGTAGCAAAAACATGCCAACTGGTCTGCCTGGAGTTGTAATCTGGGCTTTGGAACTTGGGCATTACTGGCCTGGAAAGGATCAAGAGGCATGCTCTAGGATGGGTTGAACAAACTGGCAACACAGGGTACTCTATGTGGGGTCCCAGACATTTGAATGGTCCACTTGGTTGGAAATGACTTGGCCAGGCAGACTGGCAAATCCCTTGCTTTGTGGATTATATAGAACCTAGAGGCTTGGAGGCCCAGGTGTCCACAGTCCAGAGTTTTGTGTACCACTATTATTCCACCACCACCACCCCAAGTAAGAAGGCCAGTTGTGATCCTCAATATATTAATCAGGCATTGGGGGGCAATTGGAAAATTAGCAGGGTCATCATGGATACCCTAAGTTCAGTGGTTGGGCATATGGACATCTGGCTAGATTATCCAGAACTGTACAAAAGTGATGAGATATATATGGAGTGGGTCTGGACATATTAGGTGACTTAGAGAGAAGCCTTAGGCCTAAATATTTCAGCTGGGTGAGGATCATGAGAATACCATAGGTTAGCTCCATGTTTTGTAGTGGGTAGTGTGGAATGGGAAATTATTGATGAGTTCCTAATGGGGCACCAGGGGTGCTCATCCATCCAGTACTGAGGATCTTAGATTACGGTGCTAGGGGATGTGTGTGCAAGGGGACTCCTCAGGCTGCTTGCTGCCTAGGGTTGAGAGCCTGGGAGGCCATTTGCCCACGGAGGTTAATTAATCATTGGCTTTCTGGAGCCAGGCTGTCTTGCAGGCAGCACAACTTCAGAAATGGGGACTTGAATGTATGCACTTGGAGAAGAGGTCAGATGGGACCCCAGGTTCCAGGCAAGGATTCCAAACTATGGCAGGACCCACAATAGTTCAGGGAAGTTTCAAGTTAAGTGTTAATATTGCATGGGCCTAGTTTCATCATCATCCATTTCTCATCTGTTTATTCTGGATGGGTGGGCAAAGTCTTACAATTAGAGATGGGCACGACTTGAAAAATTTTTTTTCGAGTTGTCGTTAGTCGGGCCGGTCCCGTTTCGGGTCGTTTCCGGTTTTCGTGAAAATTCGCAAAAATTAGTCGGTTCGTTTTTTCGTTTTTTCATTGTCGTTAGTACTGGTTTTGGGGGGGGAGCGGGCTCCTGGAGGCACCTCTGTGGGGTGGGTGCCTCCTCTGGCCCGCTATAAAGGGAAAGTGGGCTCCTGGAGGCACCCGTGGGTGCCTCCTGCCACTAGGAAGGGGAAGCAGGCTCCAAGAGAGACCCCTCTACATGGGGGTCTCCCTTCCTCACCTGCTGCTGCTGCAAAATGCTATGCAATAGCCATATGGATATTGCATAACATAATGTGCAGACAGTGAGACCAGTGTGAGAGTGATAGCGTCATGCCCGCCCTGCACAAGGCTCTGGCACCACCATGTCTCACACAGAAGGGAATTGTACTTGCTGCGTGTAGTGCAATGCAAGCAAGTAGATCTGGCTTTAAGGTGGCTTAGTGCAATGGCTAGGGTTAGGCTAGTGACGGGTAAGGTTACGGTGGGCTAGTGGGTTGCACCTCTGGGTGCCTCTCTGACCCACTAAGAAGACAGTCTGTGACGTATGGGTACGGAGTCAAGGGTTAGGGTTAGGGCTAGGGCAGGTTTTAGGGGGCTTTTTGGCACATCCCAGAAGTCTCCATGGCCAAGTGGCCATGCGACTGGTGGGATGGCTCCAAAAATTTGCATGGTTGTCCACTCCCACATGGCTGGCCACTTGGCCAGCCCATCATTGCGCACTGCGCAGGTGTAAATAAAATAAAATAAAACAAAATCAATGGAGGACAGAGGAGGAGAGGAGAGACATTTTGTTGCAAGAAAAAACCCACTGCTACTGTGAAAAATCTGGCAGTTTATAAATTTTCGCGTGTTTCTGTTGTGCTTGTGTGTTCTTGGACCACGATTTCAAAAACAATATTGCGTTTGCCGCCCCATTTTGGATCCCCCGCCCGCACCGCATGGCATGGTGAAATGGCGACTCGAGTCCGGCTGCCCAGGACGGGGGGGAGGCGGGACCCCCCCTCCAGAAACCACCCCTCCGATAGGTGCCCTGCGCCCTTAGTCAAGCAGGCATTTTTCCGCCTGCTTTTTTGGCCCGGGAATGGGTGGGGGGAGAGTTTAAAAGTTTTTTCCTGTGCCGTCCGTGTCGCTTGCTTGCGCTTTAATTGCGGGCGGGCGGCGGCGAGACTGGGCTTTTTGCTGGCTGCGAGCCTGCGGCGAGTCCCACCAGAGCAGCCCAGGACGGGGGATGAGGGGGGAGGCCGGGGACCTCCAGAAACAACCCATCTGGTAGGTGCCCTGAGGCACGGCAGGCATTTTTCCGCCTGCTTTTTGGCCGGGAACCGGGTTTTTTTAACTTTTAAAAACTTTTTTTCTGTGCCGCGTGTGGCATCGCGCAATCGCGCGATGCAAGGAACAAGCACGACAAATCAGACCAAAATTGTTCATTCATCGGTTCGAGCTCGAAGTCTGGCGGAGTAATTCCCGTTACCGTTTCCGTAGAGTAACGGAACCGAGTAACGGAAACGGAAACGGGAATACCGCTAAGTCGTGCCCATCTCTACTTACAATCTTAAGGCTGCTATTTCCATTCATGGAGTTAATCCAACTACCCACCCCCATTTTTTTTTGGATCTTCCTCAACTGACTTCCACTTGTCCTAGCATTATTGTCTCTTTCTGTCCAATTTCGGTCTTACGAAAATGCCCTAATTCTGTATTACTAATTCAAATATTTCTGACTATGGTGTTTATTTTGTTAATAATTTGTTACTAATGCATTAAGGAAAACATTCAGGTCATTGCCTCTGTTTGTGCTAAAAGGTATACTGTAGTTGTGGAACAGAGGAGAGTTGTGGTACTTTCAGCATTCTCTCAATAAAATCCCTTATGTTTTTGTGCATATTAATATATTCATATTCACAATATTGAACTGATCAATTTATATCTTTAAAGGAATGTAAATGTAAATTTTAATTTTTGGTTGGACAGTCTGGCATTAGAATAAAAAGAGCTCAAGGCTTCATCTTAAATCCTTTGAAAAAGTCCAGCCACAAAGTCCAGTCGCTACAGAAAACACATGCTATATAACCCCTCCTTTTTATTTATTTATTTATTTATTTATTTATTTATTTATTTATTTGTTTGTTTGTTTGTTTGTTTGTTTATAACTCACTTTTCTCCTAAAAAGGACCCAAGTTGGTTTTCAATATTAACGCAATCAATATTAAAAGTGAAAAACTATTAAATATTACAATATTTTAAAAAAAAACATTAAACAGTAGAGATGGGCACAACTCAAAAAAATGGTGTTTCGTTTGTCGTTTGGTCGTTTAGGGGTCCGTTTCGGTTCGTTTTCGTTTTAGTGACTTTTTTGCAAAAAAAAATTGTTTTCGTTTCGTTAGGTAATGAAACGAAAAAATGAAAACGAAAATGAAAAATTGCTGTTTCGTTAGCATTCTTTTTAGTTCAATGCTTCTGCTGCAACAAAAATGAAAAACACGGCAAATTTGGTCATTTCGTTTTCATTTTCGTTTTGTTTAAAAAAAATTGTTTCATTTTCGTTGCGTAACAAAATGAAAAACGAAAACAAAAACGAAAAATCGCTTGTTTCGTGCCCATCTCTATTAAACACATAATAAAGTAAAAACTAGTGGATAAAGCTAATTCAAAACCATCCAAAATGCATTTAATATGAATAATTATAGACTGATACTCTAATCCGAGACCAAAATATTTGCACTATACAGGTATTATCAAAATTAATTGTGAAGCAAGGGTCAATTGATACAAGTAGGTCATGAAACATATCCAGATAATGGATCATATCATAGTTGGATTCCCCAAGATGGTATCAATATGTGAAGGTGTAAATGAACTCTAAATATTCTTTTTCCACAACTGGATAAAAAACGTATTGATTACTCACATCTTTTTCTCCATATTACAGATTCCAGGCACCTCCAATTTTAGGAAATAAAACTGCTATATTATACTGGAACAAGCACATTACCATGGATAAAACAGTTGAATTATACCTTATTAGATAGTATATTTCTGGATAAGCAACAAGGAAATACATATATTGTAGAAGTTGGAATGCCGTCAATAAGCAACCTCAAAAGAACAGAAAGTACAAAAAGTGTGGACTACCAACATGAGGACAAGAAATTAAAAGAATATGCAGGCCATCCTCCGTGTACTAATTTCGGCAACTGGAGTCATTCCAAAATCTTTGGCTTCTAGTTTATAACAACTGCCAATAGTTGTGCATTTGCTTTTTGGAACTCTGAAATTAGTGATTTTGCAAACATGTCACCGCACTCACAATTTTTTCAGATTTGACTAAAGCCCTTCAAAATATTTTGGCACAGAGGGGTTACAGCCACATCCTAGCTGTTCTGGTTTCTCTCTTCTGCCAGCAACCATAGGGCAGATCATGTGCTCATCCTCTGTGTGTTTGTTGCAAGATTAAACAGAACCCCCTTGTTACATCATCTCCACGGGCTGCTGATCCATTTCTGGACACAATTCAACAAAGCCCTAAATGGTTTGGGTCAAAGCTGCCTCAGGGACTATATCTCCTATTGTGAACCTCCCACTTTCACAGGAATATTTGGTAGGGACACAGGAGAGGGACTTCTGTGATGCTGCTCTCAGACATCAAAATTATCTCCCATTGGAGGCCAGACTGGCCCCTTCTTTGATGTCCTTCCAGTTTTTAAAACTGATTGTTATGTTTTTAATGTGTTTTTAGTATTCCTTTTGTTAACCATTTTTCAAAGTGGTGTTTGATCTTTCTAAATATTTTTATATTTATTGTTTTGAGCTTTAAATATTGTCTTCTGATGTTGCCTTGGGTCCTTTTTAAAGAGAAAGGATGGGTAAAAATATTTTAAATGGCTAAGCAAATAACATTTTAAAAGCCAGGAACTTCCATTCTTATGGAACCTCTGGTTTATGAATGTGGGATAGTGTGTCTCTGAATCCATAATTCAAAACCCCAGGGAACAATCCAATATTGCTTCCCAATATTGTGCCCGCATTGCTAGCAGGGGAAAAAAGAAGGATGCCACATTTTACATAGCAAAGAACATCCTGAATGCTTACCACACCAATGGCATCAATCAAGATGGCTACAGGACACCATATTTTGCTAATAAACCAAAGTTATATTAATATCCCTTGCTTCTTTTTCTTTTGCTGGTTCTTTCTAGATATTGACTAACCTCAAATATTTCTTTACATTCTCTTCATCTTTTAATCTCTACCTAGAGGAACACAGATGGAAGTGTGCATTCATCCCAAAAGACAGAGAGAGGTCAGTAGAGTTTTTATGGATAACATGTACATACATCCCAAAGATGTGGAAGAGCACTTATACTCATGACCTCTGGCTAGATCAAAGTGCACCAAGTATTTTCTGTGCACAACAGTGCACAACTCCTAAAATATATTTGAGCCTTGCCTGTGTGAATAAAAGGAGGGTGAGACATGGAGGGAAGGGGGTGGGGATGGGGTGGGGTGAGGGAGAGAGCAGCTCCAAATTTTTTAGTTATTAGACTTCTTTGATAGAGTGCCTGTAAGTTAATGTTATGTTATGAGTTTTACCGTAAACCGTGTTTTTTAAATAAGTTGGCAATAAAATTGTACCTCGGGGATGAAATGCCAGTTCCAAGCACAAAGGCTGCCATTTTTATGTATACATTTTCACATACTTAAAAAAAGTTTATATGGATAATTGTTTATATTTTTAACATGCACAGATGTCCGTATTTCAGTGTTCCAAAGCTTCTCTCTCTCTCTCTCTCTCTCTCTCTCTCTCTCTCTCTCTCTCTCTCTCTCTCTCTCTCTCTCTGCAGCCTATACCTTTCATTACCTTTCATTTAATATTTCATTTAATTAGCAAGACATGTGATTGAACAAACTTTGCAATGAGAAATAGGAACCCTGCCACATGGCTTTACTTCCTCCACCACCAGCAACCCTCCCCCACCACCATCAACATGATATACTTCATTAAACACAGAAATGCTTTGTTGCATTAGTAGGTTTATAGAAAGTAGCCAGGTAGACTCTTACACATCCTGTGAGAAATGAATATTGACTTCCTCTAAAGAAGATGTAAATGGATTTGCTTAATAGGACTTGGGGCACCAGAGCAATTAATAATAGCTTATGTCATAGTGAAGGCTTTGTTCATATTTGAGGCAATAAATTACAAGTATTAAATTTATATTTATTCAAAGTTAAACTCATTTGTAATTGACAGATTACTTAGCCTCAGGCTTTTAAGATCTTTTAGTATAATTAAATTAATAGAGGGTTATAGATCACTGTGTGATAAACAAACAGCATGGACTTTAATATGACAGATATACAGAGAATAGGCCATGTTAGTAGATCATTATTATCGGCTTACCTTCAGCAGAAATGCAACTGAAATCTCAGCAAATGAAGTGAGAGCAAGACATAGCATGCATATTCATTGTGCAACTAAAAGGCATATTGCAAGCTTTACAAACAGATGACTGTGGAAAGTGTGTATATTTTCCACTAGTGGTATTCTCTCTGTGGCATTGCAGGCCATAGTGATAGAATATAGCAGAAACTCCACCATCTAGGCTGTCTTTGTTTACCAGCATTAGACCAGAAGGCTAGGTCCTGAAATAGAGCATCTACCCACTAGGCCAATTTGTCCTTCTTGGAAACAGCCATCTCAGAACTCAGAGAATCTGAGGGAGATTTTTCTGCTGGTTCTCCACCAGTAGTAGATGCTCTACCTCAAGAGAGGCACAACAGGATTTCTAGAGAGGTGTGTCCAAAATGAAAAACATCATTTGTGATTTCCTTTTAAACTTGGACAATTGAAAAATATATCTATATTTTTCTTAATATGCAGCTTATTCCATCATCCTAGCTGTAATGCATAACTAGATTCTCTTCTTCTACCTTCCTCTTCTCAGTTGGTGTGCTATGGGACGTTGGATGACTTTGGGTGGTGTCACTGTGCAACACTTGTTTAATGTACCTTCTAACAAATACATTACTTGCCTGGCATCCAAAACTGTGATGTTCAGAGAAGACAATAGCCATCCTTATCTCCCCATCCTTCCCAGTCCAGGGCACAATATTTCAAATAAAGGCGCGTTGAAGAGCAGAGCATGAAATGTTTATGTTTACCAAAAGAAGGCATAAGGTGAAAAGGGTTGCGAAGGATTGATCTAGGGGTTTTTCTCTTCTCTTCCCTGCTTTTGTATGAGCAGCACTGCAAGCTCAAGAATATTTCCCAGCCAACAGGACCTTTTTCTACAACACATACAATCTTAATGAACGTGCACGCGCGTACACAGACACAGACACAGACACACAGACACAGACACAGACACACAGACACACACACACACACAGACACACACACACACACACACACACACACACACACACACAGGGTGAGAGAGAGACAGACAGACAGATCGACAGACAGACAGATAGACCAAGCTGTGAACTTTGGTTTCCTGAATTTCACAAGACAAGATGGCTGTCTACAGGAGACGGTAATGTACATCACCTACATCACTTACATGCACTCCTAGTGGCAATGCAGCCAATTAGACATGGGCATGACTCGGTGAAATTGTCGTTTCCATTTTCGGTTATCGTTTCCATTACGTAACGGAAACAGTAACGATAATTAAGCCGTCAGAACTCGAACTCGAACCGAAGAAAGAAAAATTTGGTCGGGTTTTTCGTTTTTGTTTGTGGCATCGTGGCAATCGCACGATGCGAAGCACAGAAAAAGTTTTTAAAAGTTTTTTTTTAAAAAAACCCCCGACTCCCGGCCAAAAAAGCAGGCGAAAATATTCCTGCCTGAGGCTTTGCCACCTACCAAAAGGGTTGTTTCTGGGGGGATCCCGGCCTTTCCCCCCCTCTTCTCCTGTCCTGGGCTGCTTGCAGCAGGCTGGGGGGGGGGTCATCCTCATCGTCTCACCATGCCATGCGGTAGGGGGGATCCAAAATGGCGACCACAATTTTTCTTTTGAAATCGTGGTCAAAAAACACACCAAATCACCACAGAAACATGTGAAATTTATTTATTTTAAATGCCTCAATTTTAATAGTAGCACCAGTGGTTTTTTTATAGCAAAAAAAGTATTGATTTTATTTTATTTTATTTTATTTTTTATTTTTTTAGACCTGCCCATTTGGGCTGGGCATGGGAGGGGACCATGCAAATTTTCTGAACCATTCCACCAATGGCATGGCCAGGTTTTGGCTGACACTTCTGGATGTCTCGGAGGGCATAAAAAGCCGAGGCACCTTCCAGAAATCGCAGTCGGGTGTATGGATGTGGTTGAGGGAGGAGGGCTGGCTGCTGGTGCTGGTGTGATCCGATCAAGATTGAGAAGGGAGGCTGGAGGCTTTAGGATTTAAGTTAGACAGGCAGAGAGGGAATTAAATTTAGAAAATAATTTCTTTGATTCCCTGCAGCTTTGTCTGCTGAAGGGAATAGCAGTTTATTCTTTATTTCTTCTCTGGCAGTTTGAGGATTTTTTTCTGATATTGGATAAAGGGGGAGGTTCGACTGGGAGTGGGAGGTGTGGATTTATTTTAAAAATATATTATACACTACCATTTATTTTCTATTTTCCCAACTTCAATTTGCTTGCACAGACACGGATTTGGGGTGCAAGCCAAGAACAGAACCTCTATCCTAAGTGATATCCTAACTGCCCACTCACCCGTCCGCCCGCACCGCCACCCACCTGCGGCCTGCACCACCGCCCGCCCACTCGCCTGCCCATGGCCGCCGCCCACCCGCGCCTCCCCCCTGCCGCTGTTGCCACCCACCCATGGCCCCCCGCCACCACCGCCCGAACGCACCTCCCCCCCGCTGCCCACCCCCACCCCGCCCGCCGCCTAGGGCGCAAAAACACCTAGCGCCGGCCCTGATTGCGGGACGCCCCTATGCTCTGGGGGAAGTCAAATTGCGCTAAATCACGGTGGAAATGACAAACGACAAAAGAAACGACAAAACGACAAATTTTTGAAAAATTTCGCGACAAACGGAACCGACCCGAAACGGACCCGTTCCGACAAGTGAAAACTTGAAATGCCATTTTTTCTGGTTGTGCCCATGTCTACAGCCAATTAACAAAAACAGCTATAATATATTAGTCTGTGTACTAACTCTCAGCAGCAGTGGCCTAATGTGGTTAGAAATAACTGGTGGTTAGAAATAACTAGTGAAAAACAACCCATTGCAGATAATGAATTCTTTTTTCCAAGTGATCAGATATAACTCAGTGGAGATTATAACTTAACAATGGGCAGTGTAATATTTTTCAATATTTTTCCATTACTTTTATAGGTACAATCTCACTAAATAATAGAAAAATGCACATGTGAAGGTATATCAAATGCACATATTTTGTGTCATGCTGCTGCTTCACTGCAATTCTAAAAAATCGATGTAAAGTAATTATTTTAGTTACTTTTCAGGGGGAAAGGCCTGCATAAAGCTAGTTTTAAAATTGCAATGGTAATGATGAGATCAGGCTTCAAATTATGAATGTGATAAATTATTATTACTCAGTGCTATCAGGAGAAGGGTTCTAATCTGATTTTTTTTGGTTTTTTATAGAAGATGCAGAATATAGATTATATACTGATGCATTTGATGATACTGAGTATATCAATTTTTTTAAATAAATAAATACATGCTACCAAATAATCAGGATAAGATGGGAGGTATGGGAGGAAGAACTTAAACCTGTCATCCAGTGCAAAATAGTTTCCTGACATTTATTTGGGTCTGCTATTTATGTCAAAAGAGAATCCCTCAGTGCATGATGTGGTGTGTAACACAACAACAGTTCAACAGACTGAGTTCAGATGCCCTGTGATGTAGTTATAGCCACTGTAAGTGGCTAAAATAATCCATTTGACAGCTCTGTCCAACTTGATTTGTCGACCACTGAGTATAACTTTCAGTGAAAATCTATTGTGTAGGCAAGGAAGGGACAACATAATTACATTTCAGATACCCAATAGTCTCTGTTGCCCCCCCCCCGCAAGCTTAGTGTTGTTTTTCTTAGAATGGCCACGCACTGCAGCCACGTACACTTTGAAACAGAGTTCTACAATTAGAGACAATGGTGCTGATTGTTCAGGGCTTTGAAGTCTTGCTGCATGTGAGCTAAGTCTCAAAACCGCCTAACAAGCCATAAAGCCTGTGGTTCCCAGAAGAGCTTGCAAAGAATGGGTAGCAGATGATGCCTAACCACAAGTATTAGGCCCTTCAAGTCTGGAACGCTGATGGCTGACAAATGTTAAAAAGACAACAGAAACAACTGTGGCCACATCCCAAGTTGCTCACTGGATTTGTTGCCTTTGCCATGTAATTAGTGGTGTGCCTCTGTTTGGATTCTTTGCGTGGGGGTGGGGGTGTGATGCCTTAGGGAAAACTAATGAATGCACAACTACAGTAATGCTGTATCGAGCCCTCACTTTAGGACAATGTAAGCCCGCTCCCAAAATATATCTCTTCCAGCTGAAGAAACACTAGAATATTTGGCAGAGCTGTATTTCCCATGAGGGGCTGGGGGGC
This sequence comes from Phrynocephalus guinanensis, assembly GCA_037367245.1. Lineage (NCBI taxonomy): Eukaryota > Metazoa > Chordata > Lepidosauria > Squamata > Agamidae > Phrynocephalus > Phrynocephalus guinanensis. The sequence continues at coordinate 110,451,571 of CM074739.1, forward strand.
CCTGAGATATGTGCAACTACATTTTTAAACAAAATTAACAAAAAATTAAAAACACCCAAATGTGAAGGCTAGTGATTAGAGATGGGCACGACTTAGCGGTATTCCCGTTTCCGTTTCCGTTACTCGGTTCCGTTACTCTACGGAAACGATAACGGGAATTACTCCGCCAGACTTCGAGCTCGAACCGACGAACGAACAATTTTGGTCTGATTTGTCGTGCTCGTTCCTTGCATCGCGCGATTGCGCGATGCCACGCGGCACAGAAAAAAGTTTTTAAAAGTTAAAAACCCGGTTCCCTGCTGAAAAGCAGGCGGAAAAATGCCTGCCGTGCCTCAGGGCACCTACCAGAGGGGTTGTTTCTGGAGGTCCCCGGCCTCCCCCCTCATCCCCCGTCCTGGGCTGCTCTGGTGGGACTCGCTGCAGGCTCGCAGCCAGCAAAAAGCCCAGTCTCGCCGCCGGCCGCCCGCAATTAAAGCGCAAGCAAGCGGCACGGGCGGCACAGGAAAAAACTTTTAAACTCTCCCCCCACCCATTCCCGGGCCAAAAAAGCAGGCGGAAAAATGCCTGCTTGACTAAGGGCGCAGGGCACCTACCGGAGGGGTGGTTTCTGGAGGGGGGGTCCCGCCTCCCCCCCGTCCTGGGCAGCCGGACTCGAATTGCCATTTCGCCATGCCATGCGGTGCGGGCGGGGGATCCAAAATGGGGCGGCGAACGCAATATTGTTTTTGAAATCGTGGTCCAAAAACACACAAGCACAACAGAAACACGCGAAAATTTATAAACTGCCAGATTTTTCACAGTAGCAGTGGGTTTTTTCTTGCAACAAAATGTCTCTCCTCTCCTCCTCTGTCCTCCATTTATTTTATTTTATTTTATTTACACCTGCGCAGTGCGCAATGATGGGCTGGCCGAGTGGCCAGCCATGTGGGAGTGGACAACCATGCAAATTTTTGGAGCCATCCCACCAGTCGCATGGCCACTTGGCCATGGAGACTTCTGGGATGTGCCAAAAAGCCCCCTAAAACCTGCCCTAGCCCTAAGCCTAACCCTTGACTCCATACCCATACGTCACAGCCTGTCTTCTTAGTGGGTCAGAGAGGCACCCAGAGGTGCAACCCACTAGCCCACCGTAACCTTACCCGTCACTAGCCTAACCCTAGCCATTGCACTAAGCCACCTTAAAGCCAGATCTACTTGCTTGCATTGCACTACACGCAGCAAGTACAATTCCCTTCTGTGTGGTGCGGGAACCTTGTGCAGGGAAGGCATGACGCTATCACTCTCACACTGGTCTCACTGTCTGCACATTATGTTATGCAATATCCATATGGCTATTGCATAGCATTTTGCAGCAGCAGCAGGTGAGGAGGGGAGACCCCCATGTAGAGGGGTCTCTCTTGGAGCCTGCTTCCCCTTCCAAGTGGCAGGAGGCACCCACAGGTGCCTCCAGGAGCCCACTTTCCCTTTATAGCGGGCCAGAGGAGGCACCCACCCCACAGAGGTGCCTCCAGGAGCCCGCTCCCCCCCCAAAACCAGTACTAATGACAACGAAAAAACGAAAAAATGAACCGACTAATTTTTGCGAATTTTCGCGAAAACTGGAAACGACCCGAAACGGGACCGGCCCGACTAACGACAACTCGAAAATTTTTTTTTCAAGTCGTGCCCATCTCTACTAGTGATTTTCAGAGAACTAGTCACATTTTCATAGGGCACCTTTGGTTAAAATATACAATATATTGTTTTGTTTTATCTCCCCAATGTGCAAAGGCTTGTTTGACCAGAACTGACAGTAAACTAGAACAAACTGGGTGTTTGCACAGCATGGTAAATTATGCTGCTTGTATCGACTTTGCACATTTTTGAACCCTGTCATTTTGTATGCGAATAGTTCACTAACACAAACAGAAATGGACGCGGAAGTGAAATTGATGTATTTGGGCCTACCAAGTAAAATGCCACTCTAGCAGAAGGGATGTGTTAAGTTTTGAGGGAGTGGCCTCAGGCACAAGAATAAGGTCTCACAATGTATCTTGGGAACCCTGGCCAGAAAGTATAGTTCCAGACAAATTGCATTGGCAGCTTGACCCCCACCCCTGCCGCCCCAACTTTTCTTGATGGAAACACCTTCTCTCCACCTGAGGAGTGTGGAAAATCAGGGACTGATAGGAACAGCAGACAGGTTTCAATTACATCTGAGGAAGTAATTGTTGAATTGTAGAAAACCAACCAGGGTGGTTTTCTTACCAGATGGGCAGTCTAGAAATCAAATAAATAAATAAATAAATAAATAAATAAATAAATAAATAAATAAATAAATAAATAGACTTGTCCATGAAAGCTCACATTAAAATATAGCAGTTAGTCTTTTAAGGTGCCACCACATTTGTGTCTTCTTTAATTTTAATTTTAATTTTTATTTTGACTGAAATTATAGCTGCATACACATGAGCCTTCTAAATTATCTACTTCACTGGTCAGAAGAAAAACTAGAAAGGGAATTTCACACAATTGCTCCAGGTGATGAAGACAAAATTCTCCCACAGTTTATTAAAAGACGAGTTAAACATTGGTGGTGGTTGTAACCTCCCTCCCTCCTGCCCTCCTTCCAATGTGGACAAGAGCAGCAACTGTATTGGCAGTCTGGCCAACATTTTGCTTCCTCCACAACTACTTCTCTGTAGTGTCATTATTGAGCAGGGAGGCAGCCTCCAAAAATAATACATGGCGAAATATTGCAGCATATTCTGCAAGCTGGCCATCCACTTCTTCAGATGGAAGAAACACATTTCAACTTGTTTCGTAGAGGCATGTCTGTAGTGAGAAATTCTGTCTCTGCATTCATCATTCTTCAGGGCTCAGCACCTCCTAATTCTTTATTGAGGAAAGAGTATCATTGTAGATGTATGCTGCAGATGCTTACAATAAAGCCTCTTTCCTCTGATGTCCTGTAGTAGGAAGCAGGAAGGTTGTGCCGTGTCTAGCTCTGAGAAAAAGATGGAGCCATAAATAATTCTCCTGTTTCTCAAATATTTAATCACCTCATGAAAAAGCCCGGCCATTTTGGCCTTTCAGTTTTTCCTGCTTCATTCTCAAAGCCATTTAGAATTTCTTTTTGATACATTTTTTCAACTCTTCATTACCAGTCTGCAGTTTCCCGGTCCACATTTCTTTATCTGAAAAAAAATTCTTCAGGGGGAGTAACTTTAGGTTGTCTCTCCTATGGTTTAAGTGTGGGAAGCTGTGGAAGCTGCTAACTGCCAACGAGATGGCTTTACCATGAAATGTAGGATGCACACACACACACACACACACACACACACACACACACACACACACACACACACACACACACACACACACACACACACCTCATAATAAAGAAAAGGTTAGTTGCACCTTCTATGCTTCCATTACTCCTAATTTCTTTTTTGAGTTTTATTCGCCTATATATTCAGGTCTATTTCTCAAACTGTCATTTTATTTGTTTTTAACATTGCTCTCCCCACTAGATGACACACTTGTTGAGTTTGTATCAGCTTTCAGAAATGTGTGTGTGTGTTAAGTGCTATCCAGTCATAATGACTACCTGTACAGCAGCCATAATAGGGCTCTGAAGTTAAGTAAGGTATTTAAGGACTTGTTTTAACCAGTTCTACCACCACCCTCCCTTTGAGTGTTCATGGCCAAGCACAGGCTTGAATCCAGGCCTCTTGAATCCTAGTCAGGGCCGGTGCATCTATTAAGGCGAACTAGGCAGTTGCCTATGGTGCCAAAATGGAGAGAGGGCGCTGGCCAGCCTGCTGCCCCCCCCGCCGCCCCCGCTGCTGGCCATTGCTGTCTGTCCCCCCACCGCCCATCAGCTGCCCGCCCCTGCCCCTGTGCCCATCGCCGGCCACCCCCCATGCCCATCGCTGTCCGCCCCCATGCCTGTCGCCGTCCCCTGCCATCCGCCCCCCCCGCCGCCCTGCCCCCCCGCCCGCCCCCCTGCCCCTCACCTAGGGTGCAAAAAAACTAGTGCCGGACCTGATCCTAGTCCATCACTATACCCACTATACAACACTGGGTAGCCTCTGTAACATAGCCATTGAACACCGGCCAGCATGGTGTGAGTGAGTATCTATGAAATAAGCCTTCCAGAATAAGACCACTGGGATCTCCAAGACCTAAATCACATTTATACATTTTATTTGTGGAATGATGAGTAAGATTTCCACAGCCTCTTTTAGAGCCCCAGAGTCTCTTCATATCCTTTTTTTTTCACAGTGAAAATTAATTTGTGCAACTAAGAAGGATTTCCCATCCATTTGACTAGACTAATGCTATTTTGGATAATCTTCATAATATCGATAGCCCAGAATCATCCCGAGCAGTATGAGAAGCTGCAATGAGATAAACTGCTCAGCCTTGGCAGAGGCTTTGATGGTGATATGAAAATTATTCTCAGCACAGTGTCATGTTCTAAATGACTTCTTTCAGTTTTAACAGTAGATGTGCCCCAGAACATCGCCAACTTTTTATAAGATTGTTTTTGACAGATGGAGTGCCTGTTCTCAAAACTACAGGAGGGCAGGTGGAAATATTCTCAGCATTCCAAAATTCAAATGTCCCAGTGGTAAGCCTAGTTAGGCCTCTCAGGCATACTTTAGAGCAACTGACCTTTTTATATTATATTATATTATATTATATTATATTATATTATATTATATTATATTATATTATATTATATTATAAAGAACATAAGACAATAAGAACATATGAGCGGCCTTGCTGGAACAGGCCACAGCCCATCCAGTCCAGCATTCTGTCTCACACAGTGGCTCACCATTTGCTTCAGAGTATTCCCAAGCAGATGTTTTATTAGATTAGATTAGATTAGATTAGATTAGATTAGATTAGATTAGATTAGATTAGATTAGATTAGATTAGATTAGATTAGATTATTCTGCTGCTTCATGTCTGAAGAAGTGGACATGTCTTCGAAAGGTTACATTAAAATATGAAAGTTAGTCTTTAAGGTGCCACATGTTTTGTGTCTTCTGTATCTTTTGTTTTGTTTTGTTTTATTTATTTATTTATTTATTTATTTTTGCCTGGAATTCTTGTAAAGACTAACACAGCTACCCTCTCTGATTATTCATAAAGTAAGCACACACAAAGGTTGAGGGAGGTATCCCCAGCTTGCTGCAATTGCCCACTTGTAACAAACTCAGGAAGTTAGAGGTGGCCATGAACCACTGGTTTGGCAGTTCATGGCAGGGCATTAATTGGCCAAACAGGTGATCAGCACTTCGAAGCTCCACCTGAGGGGGCACGCACTCAGAGGCAGAGACCTGGCTTTCCTGCTCCACCTCCTTTGGACGCCCACTAGATGCCACATCGGTACAGCCAATAAATGTACTAGGGTGAACCGCTGAAGTGGCCGTTTGTGCCCATCTCTACAGGAAACATTGAGGAACCAGGGCTTCAGCCCTCCCAAGGGAAGATTCCACAGATGTTGATGGTTCATTAAGTAAGCAGCATTATGTTGCTTTTGACAATCATCTTTTGCATTTCTGGCCGTATTGCTGTGACACGCATTCATGTTCCTTTTGCAAGTTGTCTCATTCCTGAAAATTCCACAAAAGTGTCATTTTGATTCTAGAAACCCTCATAGGATGCCAGGTGGCCTCATTTTCTGGTTTAGTTGGGGATCTTTTGCTACTCAATACTGTGTGTGTGTTGTGTCATTACAGTCGTGACCGACCCTTCGTGACTCCACATCCATGGAGTTTTCTTGGCAGGAATACTGGAGTAGTTTGCCAGTTCCTACTTCAGGTGCCTACAGCACCTGGTATTCCCTGGTGGTCTCCCATCCAAGTACTAACCAGGGCCAACCCTGCTTAGCTTCCAAAATCAGGTGAGATCGGATGTACTTAGGGCATCTGACACTACAAATGCCTCATCCTTCCCAATGCTGGATATTATCCTTGATAAAGATGCCCTGGACTCTTGCTTAAAACGACATACCCTAAAACACAGCCCTGGTCTGTGGTGTTAACAAGAGGAAAGCCAAAGAATGGCTGCTTTCACACAGACGGAGGTATTCATGAAGTTGTTGTTGCTGCCGTTTTGCAGCACTTCAGAACTTCCATTGTTTTACACAGGAGCTTGGAGGCTGTTTTAATTAAAGTGATCTGAACAGGAATACAGTACGCCAGATGTGTGTTATAAATATAAAATACATTATGTAATGGTAAACTGTCATGAAATTTATGAGAACAGTTTATGATAACATATTGTTAGCTAATATAAACTGTGATTTGTTTCAGGGTTATAAAACATTCCCCAGCTTCACCCCTCCAGTGCACGCAGACACACACACACACACACACACACACACACACACACACACACACACACACACACACACACACACACACACCTTTTTAGAGCTCTAATGAACTTGTGAGCCATAGTGCAATTAAACCTCCACTGCACTGATTCAAGCGGCCTAGAATTGCCATGATGGAATTTTAAGTTAAAATATCCTGACTTTGGTGATTTGTGTACCACAACCATTGCATTTTAATTCGAAAAGGACAAATGTGTCAGCATCACTTTCTCCCATATCTATGAAAAGGAACGAAAAAACAAAAACTCTAAAAAAACGCACTGAAGTTCCTTCCAGCCTGCTTATGAAGGCAGTTGTGATTGTTGCTATATGCTTACAAGCTGTAAATCAAATTAAATTCTCACCAGTCTACTCTGCCCAAATTCGATATGTACAGGTAATACAAGTAGGTTGTATCAGCCTGCCATATAACAAAGCGGAGAGGCTGAATTAGGTAGATTTATGGTTGAATAGACAAGGTTTTATTCACATTTAGTTATTTTACAATCTTGGATTAATTTCATCTCATTTATGTAAACAAAATGAACAGTTGTGTGACACCTTGTTTAAAAAGCCCACCAAAACGAAATAAAATTATTCATTTTAATTGATCTTTCTGCAAGTAGCAGAAAAAGTATGCCTCGATTAGGTCACGGCTTTTAATATAATGCTGCCGTCTCATGGTTGAGATTGACTATACCTGGTTGTTTCCAGAATTTTCAGAGAAATTTCATTCTTAAAATCTTGAGGAGGTAGAAGAGGATCACATAGCAAAAGGCAAGAAATCAAATTATTTGCTGCCTCTCTGCTTTGCTGTGGGTCCGAATTATTTTTTCACAGCCATGACTGCCCTTGTTGTAGGGAGACAGACCTTAAAATTATGGCAAAGAAATATTAAAGGTAAATGTCTCATTAGTTACTGGCATGTCGCGACTTCTTTTTCCTCTCCCAGAATCATCTTCGCTACCACTAGGCTGCCTTCATGTCCTAGGCACACAGAAAGAACTTGAGAAGTTTACAAGCAAAGTGCTCTGGAAACAATAAAACCTAAGCATTGTGAAATAATTATATTGAGCCAATTTTTTTCCGAGCTGTTGAGGGTTGCCTAATTTAATTAAAACCTAAAGAGCAAAGCACCCATACAACCCCTCGTGCTAGTTCCCCATAATGGAGAGGAACAAGTATACAATATGAGCCGTCTCTAAGAGCATGGCAGTGCTCTCGTACTGCATAGATTAGTGCTTTTCAGACTTTCTGATTTCAGGAAATTGTTTGTATTCTGACTTGTTGACAGAGGACCCTGAATGCATGTGCCATGGAGTGCTTTAGCACCACAGAATATTCAAAGGTAGCTTTTAGCACCACTATAGTCCAAGTAGTGCACTAGCACACCACATTAAGCATGCCTCTTACTTGATATGAGGCTAACATGTACTCTAGAAAACAACTCAAGGCCACTCTTCAGCTATGTATCGGAAGAGAACATCAGTGATGATGCCCAGAATTTTAGACAAACAATTTGGAACCACTGCAGTATATATCAGCTCTTTTAGGCTGGGGAAAGGTTCTTCTGTTTGATGCTGAAATACCATCAAGCTTATCAGGTTTCATTGTCTAATTGAATGCTTCCAACTAGGAGGTTCTCACCATGGAAATGAAGTGTAGTAGGAAGGGCCATAACAGATGGGCACAAACCAGGAAAATGGCAATTTGTTTTGATTCATGTTTCATCAAGGTTGATGGAATAGCGGATTTATTACCCCCCCGACACATCAATTTGTAAATTCATTTTAAAGTTTAGAGCCCTATAAAATGGCCCACAAGGCATCTAGAGACACCAAAATTACAGGGAAACTTTCCATGACTCTTTTCTAAAAGCATGTTTGGTGATGTTTGGATTTTGGATGTGGGGGCCCTTCAGGAAAATGCCTTATGGAACCTAGAGACAGCAACAGTGCAGAGAAGCTTCCCCGAAGCAAGTATCTAGTTATCTCATGTGCTTTCATGGGTATCCGGTGGGTCCACTGTGAGATACAGGAAGCTGACCCAGCAGGGCTCTACTTATGTTCTTATTGGGTTTGAGGCATCTGAGTTATACAGCCATAAAGAGCCCTATAGGAGAGTGTTCTTTAACAACTGGCTTGGGTAAACTCAATCTTCCCCAAACTTTGAGGGATTTTAGAGGAGAGTGAGCAGGAACTTATTTTCAATTATGGTGTCTCTATGTGCTGAGGGGAACATTTTATGGCCAAATGACTTGATGAATGAAAAATTGCTAAAATTTGTTGATTTGTATTAATCAGGAGGATAGAGTCGTATGAAGAAGAATAAATGAATTAGTGATTTTTTTTTGCAAATTTTGTGATACATTTTTAATTTGTGTGCATCTCTAGGCACCTGGAGTAGGAACTGGCAAACCACTCCAGTATTCCTGCCAAGAAAACTCCATGGTCATGGGGTCACGAAGAGTCGGTCACGACTGTAACGACACAACACACACACACACTAGCCATAACATTAAAGTTCACCCCCATAAACTGAAACTCTATGAACATAAAGTTATAGAAATTGTCACTGTACTAAGACCACAGGAAGCATCAATGCTGAATCAGGGAACCAAAGCTCTATCTGGATAAACAGTTGGATTACTCAACTCTATGGTCAGACAGCTTTCTCAATCTTGTGTTCTTCCAGTGTGTTTAACAACAACTCCTGTGGCTGGGGGTGATGGGAGCATGGCTCAAGAAGACAAAAAAACAACAACCCTGTAGTTGAACACGTCTGAAGGATACCTAGTTGAAGCAGGCTCCCTGTATACTGAGTTGAAAGTTGTTACACAAAGCTCCTCACAGCTGAAACCAAACACACTCTTGAGAATGGCTTAAAGTAGACCAGTTTTTATAGTTTAAAAGATAGCAGTTCTTGGTTGCTGTTTTTTCAAGTTGCCCCTGAATGTGGGCTAATGACCATGCTGTTCAGTCTTGTATGCGAAGTAGCTAACAACCCAGCCCATAGCCACAATTAATAAGTTCATATAAAGTTTACATATCCAGTTAAACCTCTGGAACAGAATTATGAGAAACATATTTGAGTTCTTTTATTAAAAATTACACACTGTTCTAATTTGCACATTGCCAAGTTATTGCATCCATTTGAAGGTTGGGGGCAGGGGAGCATTTCTCAGGCTTGCAGAGTCATCTGACAAAAATAGCCATATAAAGGAGGAATAAAACAGCACCAAGACCTATAAACCACAAAATATGGTATCAGATCTTATAAATCCCCCAGTAAATGAATAAACATGGTCTAACTTAATTCTTCCATAGCAGACCACCATTCAAGAAATAATATTCCTTCTGGTCCTATATTTACTCTGGAACGATTGAACATCGGAGATGAGTCAATCCATAGTGCCAGCCAAATTTGAAGGCAGGATGTATTGGTTATGTCTTTTTCTTCCCATGCCCACATCTCCTGTGGTGTTTGCTTTGATATGCTGGTAGAGATAGCCCTGACATTATATCTCAATCTGGTAAAGCCATTATAAATACAAGAGATTTACTGTCAGTATTAGAGATGGGCACGACTTGAAAAAAATTTTTTTTCGAGTTGTCGTTAGTCGGGCCGGTTCCGTTTCGGCTCGTTTCCGTTTTTTGCGAAAATTTGCAAAAATTAGTCGGTTCGTTTTTTTTGTTTTTTCGTTGTCGTTAGTACTGATTTGGGGAGGGGGTAGCGGGCTCCTGGAGGGAGCTGCAGGAGTCAGCCAGAACCACAAGTGACGGACTGGCAGACTGCACCCGCTGTGTCTCACGTACTTGCATGTAGTGCAATGCAAGTAGATTTGGCTTAGGGTTAAGACTGGTTAGCGCAAGGGCTAGGGTTAGGCTAGTTACGGGTGAGGTTAGGGTGAGTATTGGGGTGCACCTCTGGGTGCCTCTCTGACCCACTTAGAAGGACAGTGTACTGGCGTATGGGTTAGGCTTAGGGTTCGGGTTTGGGCTACGATTAGTGGGCTGTTTATGCCCGATTGGCACATCCCAGAAGTCTCTGTGGTCAACCTGGCCAAGTGGCCATGCGATTGGTGGAAAATTTGCATGGTCTACTCCCATGGGCGAGCCCATCATTGCAAATGTGCAGGTGTAAAAAAATAAAATAAAATAAAATAAACGGAGACTTTTTTGCAAGAAAAACCCACTGCTGCTACTGTAAAAATTCAAGCATTTAAAATAGCTAATTTTCGCATGTTTCTGTGGTGCTTTGGTGGGGTTTTGGGCAACGATTTCAAAAAAAAATATTGCGGTCGCCATTTTGGATCCCCCCCCCACCGCATGGCAAATGGATGCCCCCTCCCAGCCTGGTACAGTCAGCAAAACCTGGCCATGCGATTGGTGGAATGGCTCCAAAACTTTGCATGGTCCACTCCCATGGGCGAGCCCATCATTGCGAATGCACAGGTGTAAAAAAATAAAATAAAATAAAATAAAATCAACAGAGACTTTTTTTGCAAGAAAAACCCACTGCTGCTCCTGTAAAAATTCAAGCATTTAAAATAGCTAATTTTCGCATGTTTCTGTGGTGCTTTGGTGGGGTTTTGGGCAACGATTTCAAAAAAAATATTGCGGTCGCCATTTTGGATCCCCCGCACTGCATGGCAAATGGATGTGCCCTCCCAGCCTGGTACCAGCAGCGCAGCAGTAGCAATAGCCAAGGAGAGGGGGGGCGGGGACCCCCCCCCCAAATAAAACACCCTTCTGGCCTGGTAGGTGCCCTCAGACAGTTTTCACCTACTTTTAGGGCCGGGAATCGGTTTTTTTTTAACTTTTAAAAACTTTTTTCTGTGCCGCTTCGCATTGCGCGATCGCCGCGATGCAAGTAACGAGCACGACAAATCAGACCAAATTGTTCGTTCGTCGGTTCGAGCTTGAATTCTGGTGGAGTAATTCCCGTTTCCGTTTCCGTAGAGTAACGGATACGAGTAACGGAAACGGAAACGGGAATACCGCTAAGTCGTGCCCATCTCTAGTCAGTATGTTGATGCTAGCAGTAGAATGGAAGCAATGGGGGGGGGAGAGAAGAAAGGCATATTTATAAAGAAAATTATTTAGTGGGAGAAGAAATTGCCATGAAATTTTCCTGAGAATTCCTGGTCTTCAGTTTAAGACCTTCTGACAGACATTTTAACAAGAAGTGCTACTCCTTCAAGCAACTTTATATTATATTACAGTGGACCCTTGTATAACAAATAGTTTGTATAACATAAAATCTGTATAACATAAAAATTCCAGAGATAGGGGAAATTTGCTTAACATAATTGCCTATGGGGAAAATCTGTACAACATAAAAATGGGATTGCTCCATTTTCAATGCATTCCTATGGGAATTTATATAAAGGAAAATTTGCTTAACATAATTTCATTTGGAATGAATTAACTCCTTTATACAAGGTACCACTGTACTTGCACAACAAAGGAAACAGTCTGTCGTTGACTTAACTAAGATCCATTTTTTTAATTATCTCATCGGTGCAGCTTCTCAACAATTGGTTGTTTTGGCTTCTCTTTGACCCACAGCTGCAAATAAAAAACAAATTTGTTCACAACACAGCCATTTTACATATATTTGGTAGAAAATCTTATTTTTAGAAATATTTAGATTTGAAGCTTTCTAAAAGAATCACATATGGGCTGAAGTCCAGAGTGAGACAATATGTCCAAAATCCTCTCTAAATCAGAACTTAGTTCAGGACTACGGTGCCTTAAATTCTTTACTTGCGGAGATTGTAGGAACTGTCATCAAAGCATTAAGCATTAAATTTCACTGTTGTCCACGGTCTTTTTCGCACCTAGAAAATGAGAGGTGTACAAGCATGAGCCTCCATAATGTGGTTAGTCAGTGAAATTCTCTCACTAACCCAACAGATATTTTGCTTGAGGCTTTGAACTTCCGAATTCAACTTGAATTTCCATTTCACCAGACTCCAGTGATGGCAAGCTCCGTGTTGCCATCCCTAACCTCTCAGAATTGGAAAGCTGATGGAAATTCTGGAAACCTACATCATTCAGCCATCTGATACTGCTAGAACAAGATTTTAGAACTTTCCCCCAAATGTCTCCTTTGGTGAAATGTAGTGGCACAACTTGGAAGAACAAATACATATTTATGTTATCCAAACCAGTGGGACAAATTAAGTATGATGGTCACATTTTAGCCCTTACTTGACTGCTTTTTGAAAGATTGGCAGTAGAGATGGGCACAAACCGAAAAAATGGTGATTCATTTTGGTTCGGTTCATTTTAAGGTTTGTTTTGTTTTGTTTTGCTTTTAACATTTTTTTTAGAAATATTCATTTTGTTGGTTCATTTGATTCATTATTCATTTTGTGTGTGTAGTGTGTGTGGTGCTTAGGCAACATAGTTTGGCTGGGGGAAAGAGCGGGCTTAATCTCCCCCCTCAGATAGCACAGGGTGGGGTGGGGGAAAGAACTCCCCCCAAGCCAGCAGCTCTCAGCTGCTCTGCACTACCCCCAAGCCAGTGCCTCTCAGCTCCTCTGCACTGGCTTCCCTGTGCCCCGATTCCCCAGAAGCCAGTGCCAAACAGCTGATGGGTGCCAAAAGCCTGCTCTCCACCCCCACCCCATTCATTGGCAATGCATTCCTATGGGAAAGATTTCAAGTGACTAGCAGCTGATCTGTGCTGGCCTGAAGCCAGCACCAAACAGCTGATGGGTACCCAAAGCCCCCTCTTCCCCCCTTCCCATCCCATGGGGAGGGGAGGAAGAGGGGGCTCTTTAAACCCCCCCCCGCTTCCGAAGACAGCGCCGAGCAGCTGCTCGGTGCTGTCATTGGGAGGGGGGAAGATAAGTTTAAAAAGTGCACTGTTTCCCCCACCCATCCATGGGGTGGGGGAAAGAGTGGGCTTTTTGGCACCCATGAGCAAATGATAACTATGATCAGAAGTTATAGTTATTGAGAAAATGAAATGTGACTGTTAAGGAAAATCTCTGAAATTCATTTTGGTCCTTACACTGAAGAGCTTCTCCAACTGTGTCCTAGATTTATTCACATGATATTTATTTTGTATCTAGACGGAAAAATGGTTTCATACGGGGATTTCTTAGAAATGTGCACATGAGGTTTTTTTCTGTGTGTTACTCCAAAAGTACTCCAGAAGACAGTTAATTACTTTTTTTTTAAAAAACCCAGTTTAAATTTTGTTACGCCTGGTTGATTACATGGCATACATGTAAGTGTAGATTAATTTGATGGGGAATCATGGGTTTTTTGTTTTTTGTTTTGGAGCGGCAGCTGAATTTTTTTTTATAATCCTCCACTAGAGTCCATTTATTTTAATGCAGATGCAAAATGAATTTATTTAAATTTATTCCACGTGTGTCTCTGTCCATGTCAATTTGAAAGTAGCGTTCTCACTGGCTGACTCTTTCAATGATATACTCACTATTTATTTATTTAAAATATTTTTATCCCACCTTTCTCCTTTGAAAGGACCCAAGGCAGCAACTTGCCCTTGCTGCTTTTGTGTTAAAAGCAGGTGTGTGTGTGTGTGTGTGTGTGTGTGTGTGTGTGTGTGTGTGTGTGTGTGTGTGTGTGTGTGTGTGTGTGTGTGTGTGTGTGTGTGTGTGTGTGTGTTGGGGGAAAATACCAAACAGCCTGCTGGAGCCCACTGCTATTCACACACATTACCCACTCGCCCAAATCATCTTCTAGTCTCAGGGTGAGGGCATGGGTGGATGGATAAGGCAGGAATAATCCAAAGAGGCATCTCTACATTAAGCCAGCGCACAAACCCCAGAACTGGTGGCTGGAAGGTAGCCAGGCATGAAAAAACACCACTCCCACTTGTCTGCCACGCGTGTCTGGCAGGATCTCCTGCATGCATCTGTATTGCCCTTCCTTCCTCCAAGTGCCCCCACCCAGGGTATACACACATGCACTCCTGCCTGACTCTGAATTCCCGCCTTGGATTTCAGAGAAGGTGCATGTCTGTAATGAAGGCACCCTTTCAAAAACACCAGATGGAACTCCCCCCCCCCCCCCTTCCCCCAAGGGAACAGATACTGGGATTTAAATGCCACATGACTGCCACATGACTCTGAGTCAATTTCATTTGCAACAACATATATATCAAACTATTCCTTTAATGTAAACAAGCCCTAATTCTAGCAATTTGATTTAGGAGAGAAGACATTGGAGACAAAATTCTACCTCACATCTTCCTGGAGAAGCAAAACCTTTACCATCTGTCTCCTTGGAGTGAACGGATGGAGGGGAGAGAGTTAGGAAATTGCATCCGAGAAAACACATGGGGAACAGAAGGGCCTGTGCTTTTTTAAATCAGGAATTTGTTCACTACATTTGAAAACACTAGTTTCTTCTATCAGTAAAATGGGGTTAGAAGCTGGTCACTATGCAGACATTCAATATATGTTTTGTTTTAAAAGCAGATTGAAAGGAAGTCAAGAACACTGCAAAATATCACTATAAGCCACATAAAAACAACCATTTGATACTCCCACACAACGGTAAACCAGTGAATAAAATGAGTTTACAATCACACTGCTTATTAAAATGAAATATTAATTTGGTAGAGCAGGACAAATATTACAAAGGCTCATATCCTGCCTTTTTCTAGAATAGTGTAATTAGAACATCAATATAATACTTCCGTCTGTATTGCATTACATTTTATATGTGTGTGTTTTTCTATTTTAACTTTCCCCTACTTATCAAGGGGTTTCCTCCCCTTTTGAGTCCTGTTCTACGAAATATTTGCACTTCGCTTTAGATCTATGCCAGCTACAAATCTGACAAGTATACTTGCCAGTTCGTCATTCCAAGTTTATGACATAAATCTTAAGCAATACTCTAACTAGGCCAAATCCCTGTGGAATACGACTTTGTATCCTTTCCCCCAGCTGGACTGCTAATCGTCTTTACCCATTGCTTGTGACTTCTCAAAGGACTATGGAGGGACCAAACCATTATACACTGTAGTCCAGATTTCCTGAGCTTGTTTACAAGGAGGATCATATGGTACTGTGTTGCCAGAGCTGGCTCTTGTGAGTATGTGGCCACATGTGATCCATTTGCTACCATTTACTGCCTTTTTCCTCCTCTTATTGTTGCAGGAGCATTCTTTGCCAGCATAGCAATGGCAAGAGTAAGCAGGATTTGGTCATGTTTCCTTTGGCCGCAACATCCACATATTTGTTTCATTTGTTCGTAGTGGCAAAATATTATTGCTGGGGAGTGTGGAAGAGTAAAGAAAATGCAGCTTACATTTTAAAGCTACAGTTCAGTTGGCTAGGTGGGAAAAATGAGCATTTTCATTTATAGGAAGACTTTTATGTGGAAAACTACTGGTTCATCTGCATAATTCTACCTCACAGATCTCCCAGCCTTAAATTCCATGTGTGTGTGTGTGTGAGTGAGTGAGTGAGAGAGAGAGAGAGAGAGAGAGAGAGAGAGAGAGAGAGAGAGAGAGAGAGAGAGAGAGAGAGAGAGAAGAGTATGAGTAAACTCTTAGGATTTGGTATAACAGAGGGATATGGGACGTTTATGGGATGAGATCCATCCCATTTTGTATTACTCTATTCCATTTTGTGTTACTCCTCCCTATTATGTTTTTGTGTGTGCATGTGTTCTAAATTGTACACAATCCCTGAATGTATTTCTTCCACTTACTAAAGCATGTGGCCACTTCTTTTTCATTCCCGGTACTTCTACTGCCAAGACTGCAGCTTGATTCCAACCTGTGGACAGTCCAAAAAGAAGGCCATAGAAACTACCCTGTTACGTCCTCCTAGTTTGAGAATGGCCATCAATGACTATTTATTTATTTATTTATTTATTTATTTATTTGATTTTTATGCTGCACCATCAACAATCACTCTGTGTGGTTTATTATCCACAAGCTTCCTTCCCTGTCACCTCAGAGACCATCAATAGTAACAAAGCTTCCTTCTAAAATACCTATTATATATCACTTTGCACTTGCTCACACTGGCTAGAATCCTACAGGTTATTTGTACTGGTGTAAGTGCAATGGCACAGATTGCTATGGTGGATTGCTGATAGTTAATAAATTCCTGTGTGTACTCCTTGTTGCTCACCAGTTCTTGAAGTGCAGGTGATAAGGAATACAAGTGGTGACTTGTTAACTATTGCCCATTCACTACTGTAATTTTATGCTATTGCATTGTCAGTATAGTTGACAAAATCACAGATTCCCATTATCTGATTTAACATCCATTCCCTGCATTCAAGAGATCTTTTTGAAGCATTTTGCAATCTATTTAAACAATTTAGGAAGCATCTAGGAGACATTAGTACTATCTGGTTCATACTTAACAGGTTCATCTTTTTAGTAAGATTTATTTTATATTTTGCTTGAATTATCCATTCACACTGAGCCACATGTTTAGATCATAAGATTTCAGACAGGTATTTGGATCATCCTAATTTGCTCCCCTTTGACATTGGGCTACAACATTCTCCCTACTGCCTTGGGAAAGACTGCTAAAAAGATCTGTTAAGTGGACATAAGCCAAAAGTTTGTTTATGCCAATCGTTTAAAGCCATATGTGACCAGAGAAGAGGTGATTCCTGCATACATTACTAGAAAGTAAGGGGAAAGACTAACGAGTGGATGATGAGAAATGATTATCTTGATATGGAATATTCAGACGTGTGAATTATGATATGTTTTGCAAAACTGTCATTCAATCTTTGAATGAGCTGTACTTTCGACTATTTAGTATTTTTCAATTTACTTTTCTATAGAATTAGTTTCCTCCACAATTAGCTCTACCATTGTACCAAAAAAGCCTGGGAGAGCTCTAAAAAGAGATGGGAGGGATCACTCCAAGTCAAAAACAGGTGGAAGTTGTACTTTGACAATAAAGTATGATGATGATGATGATGATGATGATGATGATGATGATGATGATGATGATGATGATGATGATGATGATGATGATGATGTCATAATCCAAAGAGCACTAAAAGTGATCCAAATAGTGACCTGTTCTACCAGTATGGACATGCCCTAAGTTTTATTACCTACCCCCCCATACACACACACATCAAGAGACGGCATTGTGGGAAATTGAGTTATAAAGCCTGTTTAGATTCATTCTCAAATGGTTTGCAAGAACAAAGATGGAAATTGTTTCTCCTTGTCACTAAACTGAAAGAATAGTCTTTTTGTTTGCTCTTCTTCGAGAAAATTTGCACGTTTTTGAGTTGTCATTTTAGTAAAATGCATTGATTAATAAAAGGTGATGATTCTTTTCTTGGTGGCAGTGTAAAATATATAGCATAAGTTGCATTTTATTCATGCTGGGTTGCCTAGTCTCAACATTTCAAGGAAGACTATCCTGTGCTCTGGCTGCAAGGTGTGTAGGGTATATAGTGAAACTTTAGGGGGCCCCTATAGAAAATAGGAGACAAGACTAGCACGCATATGCGGGGGCAACCTTTACCTCTATAGAAAATTAACTTTTAAGAAAGCAGTGTTATTCTCGCTTTCAGTTATCAGTTTGTACCAGTTGTCTACACCAATTTCTACAAAATATCAAAAAGAAAAATGTAGGTGGAGAAACCTGCTTTAGCATCTCTGTCTCCTACCAAAATCAAGATCTCTCAGAGATGCTATCGCTGTGCATTTTTGTTGTGCCAAGACAGCCCATAAAAAAAGAATCTTGGAAATGGGAAAATACTTTCACATCTCACCTAACAGCACAAAACCCAATAGACAAGAGCAGCTCCTACAGACCTGAATATATTCTTATATAAATTTGCTCAGTTGATCGAAATGATATCAGAGATGCAAAAGCTATCTGTATGCAAGGGTAGAATGTGCAAACAACAATGTTAAAACATGTTTTCCTTCCCCCTTTTTCAATAATGCTCTAAATTCTGTAGTTGTTATTAATATTGGGTTGCAACCCCCACTTCTTTTCATCCTCTTCCACCAAATCCAGTAGTCTGCCTGATCAAAACAAACGGCGGGACAGCCTTATGAATTAGTTACAGTAGACTAATGTCTGATGGTGACAAGTCTGTTCACCATGGTGATGAACATTCTCCAGAGGTAATGTCACCTAGGTTGTCAGACAAGCAACATTGTTGTTATAAATAATCCATGTGATGCTAATATAGAATGAGAGGTGGCATCTTGTGGAAATTTGGGTTGAATTTCATTGGATTTTACTTAAAATGTTGAGATTGTTAACACCATAACTGGAGCCAAAATGCTTAGACTGCCATATCTGGACAACCTACTCCAGGCATGTCCAAACTTTGGCCCTCCTGGTGTTTTGAACCACAACTCCCAGAATTCTAAGCTTTGATTGCCAATGGCAAAGGACTGTGGGAGTTGCGGTCCAAATCATCTGGAGGGCCAAAGTTTGGACATGCCTGACCTACTCCTTCTACAAATGACTGAAGGGTTCAAGGCCTGTTGGCCAGGGGTGGCCAAGGGCAAAGTGGCAAGATCGTCGTACCTGAAGTTCCAACCAGAAATGGATGCTGAGCTTAGCAGTCAGGCAAGCAGGCAGGCAAAAGTGAGGATCACTCTCATACCAGAAGCATAATTCCACCATAATTGCAAATGACTAAACAACTAAAATACTCCTGCGGGCAAGAGTTTCTTCTAACCTCTACTTCCTTGAAGCAGATTAAGTCTCTGTCAATAGGACAAGAATCTGGTCATGAAACGTCTTCTTTAGGAAGTCTGGTAGATCTCTGCCTACTGCTTCTTGGTTCAACGTTGGAAAGAAGGAAGGGATGAGGGTTTCTAGGACAGCCGAAGGATCTGAGGATGCTTCAGTAGAAATGTTCACAAGATTGGGGGTAGAGCTAGCTTCATTTATAGAAACATTTGGAAAAGATTGTCTGGATCCAGGAACAGGATTTCCTTCATAATCAAGGCAATTTATATTCCAGGATTCTTTAAATGATTCAAATATCTAGGTGCAAACCTTTGGCACTCCAGATGTTTTGGACCACAGCTCTCACAGTCCTTTGTCATTGTCATTCTAGGCGTGGCATTCGGGGAGATGTGGTCCAAAACATCTGGAGTGCCGAAGGTTCACCACCACTGTGCTAGGCCATCATGCATGTCATATTGAAATCCTGCTATGCGGATATCAGTAACTAATTCAGACCTACCCGCTTTAAGCTGCTGTCCTACACTCACTTGACTGGATACTCAATGGGATGTACAGGTTTATAGCCATCTATAAGAATCATATTTTTAATACTTAAGTCCCAGATATTTGGCAAGAATCTCCGATTAGGTCACTGAAATGTGTTTCCCAAATAAATTGTTGAGGTGAAAATTCGATCAAATGATTTTATCCGTTCAGGTTTTAAGCCAAATATGTGGGGGAGTGGGGAGTAGAGAAGGGGAATATTTTGGCATTCTAATTGCTTTTATAAGATTGCTAACATGCATGAATAATGTAGCACCTACTTTTTGCTAATAAGGGCAAAAGTGCAAATACACAACCATAAGTTAAATTAGTCCCAATATGCATTTAATAAATGTAAACCAGATGGCATTTTAGGAGTTGAAAAATCTCTCAGGATGTTCCCATAACAGAGTACGTGGGCCAAAGACCACCTCCAAGCCACTTGTATTTCTGGGCATCTGGTTTCTGTTCTGTTCCGTTGTCTAGCTTTTGTTGCCAATGAGCTATTTCCTAGGCTTTTAAGACCTTCTGAAGCTAATACCATCTTTATATTCTTTTTCGAAAGGTCCATAATCCATCTGAAGCCAATGTAGATATGAATAGGGTAACTCCTGATTTCCAGTTAACAAGCCTCGGATGCCAGGTGAAAAAAGGTGAATGAATTCTACCTTGTTTACCAGCCATCCTTCAGCTCCTGTTAAACTTTCTTCATCAGGCTACAGATGAGAAGTCCTGTCTCTTTCTATATAGTTCCTCTCCCCCACTATATGTTCTTGGAAGTTCTGTGACAGTTTTGTTTTCTTACCTTGGAAGAAGGCCAAGTTGTGCAGGATTGTTACAATCTCTGTATAGAATAGCATCTTTCTTGCATAGGATTTGCCACAAAAGGCATCAAATGCACATAATTCTGGAATGTTCAGCGCTAACAAGAAAAAGACCAGACAGGGTCAATATGTAGAGGTAATAACAATCTTGCATGTACTAACACTGGGTATCAATGCGAAGAGCTCCTCACAGCCTAAGGGGATTGCTCTCTGCTGCTATTCTATTGCTCAAGTTCTTCTCAACTCTGGCTTGCCCTTCCCTCTTCATATTTGTTTGTCTCCCTTGGTTTCGAAGTCTCTCTCTCTTTTATCCTGATCCCAAAACACATAGAGGACATGGAGGAAATTTCTTCCCTGCAACAAAGAATCAATTTTTCATATTTTTCTACCAACTATAACTATAGACAGCACCTGTTAGTAAAAATTCTTTTTCTTCATTTTAATGAGCTACCAGAAAAAAATTTAACACATAAAATGCCAGTCACTGTGAAAAGGGGTGGCGTGCTGAGATTTAAGCTATTCTCTCACATTTTGTGCATCTGATATAGAGATGGGCACGACTTAGCGGTATTCCCGTTTCCGTTTCCGTTACTCGTTTCCGTTACTCTACGGAAACGGTAACGGGAATCACTGCCCCAGACTTCGAGCTCGAACCGACGAATGAACAATTTGGTCTGATTTGTCATGCTCGTTACTTGCATCGCGCAATGCCAAGCGGCACAGAAAAAAAGTTTTTAAAAGTTAAAAAAAAAAAACGATTCCTGGCCCTAAAAGTAGGCGAAAACTGTCTGAGGGCACCTACCAGGCCAGAAGGGTGTTTTATTTGGGGGGGGGTTCCCCGCCCCCCTCTCCTTGACTATTGCTACTGCTGCGCTGCTGGTACCAGGCTGGGAGGGCGCATCCATTTGCCATGCAGTGCGGGGGATCCAAAATGGCGACCGCAATATTTTTTTTGAAATCGTTGCCCAAAACCCCACCAAAGCACCACAGAAACATGCGAAAATTAGCTATTTTAAATGCTTGAATTTTTACAGTAGCAGCAGTGGGTTTTTCTTTCAAAAAAAGTCTCCGTTGATTTTATTTTATTTTATTTTATTTTATTTTATTTTTTTACACCTGCGCATTCGCAATGATGGGCTCGCCCATGGGAGTGGACCATGCAAAGTTTTGCAGCCATTCCACCAATCGCATGGCCAGGTTTTGCTGACTGTACCAGGCTGGGAGGGCGCATCCATTTGCCATGCGGTGGGGGGGGGATCCAAAATGGCGACCGCAATATTTTTTTTGAAATTGTTGCCCAAAACCCCACCAAAGCACCACAGAAACATGCGGAAATTAGCTATTTTAAATGCTTGAATTTTTACAGGAGCAGCAGTGGGTTTTTCTTGCAAAAAAAGTCTCCGTTGATTTTATTTTATTTTATTTTATTTTTTACACCTGCGCATTCGCAATGATGGGCTCTCCCATGGGAGTAGACCATGCAAATTTTCCACCAATCGCATGGCCACTTGGCCAGGTTGACCACAGAGACTTCTGGGATGTGCCAATCGGGCATAAACAGCCCACTAATCGTAGCCCGAACCCGAACCCTAAGCCTAACCCATACGCCAGTACACTGTCCTTCTAAGTGGGTCAGAGAGGCACCAAGATGCACCCCAATACTCACCGTAACCTCACCCGTAACTAGCCTAACCCTAGCCGTTGCGCTAAGCCATCTTAACCCTAAGCCAGATCTACTTGCATTGCACTACATGCAAGTACGTGAGACACAGCGGGTGCAAAGAGTCTGCCAGTCCGTCACTTGTGGCTCTGGCTGACTCCTGCAGCTCCCTCCAGGAGCCCGCTACCCCCTCCCCAAACCAGTACTAACGACAACGAAAAAACGAAAAAACGAACCGACTAATTTTTGCAAATTTTCGCGAAAAACGGAAACGAGCCGAAACGGAACCGGCCCGACTAACGACAACTCGAAATTTTTTTTTTCAAGTCGTGCCCATCTCTAATCTGATACTCTGCTAGCCTTCAAGTGGATCAGGTTGATTCATTTTAATTCTTCTATAAAAGGAGACCATAGCCCTATTTTTTGTGGGGTAATGGGGAATCTTGCTAGTTTTGGCACAGAACTTCAAAAAAATCACCATCTTTGAATGAGGGTTGAAAGCCATTTTGTTCTGAATTTTTGTGTACATGTTTCCTATATTTTCTGTTTGTATCTTAATAAAAGACCGAAAAAATGAATTTGGATGGTTCTAAAAACTTATTTAAAAGGACAAAGCTGGTGGTGGCATAAGACTTTTGCATAGTACTAATACATTTGCAGAGTACAATATACATAATGGTTTCAATTATCACGTGGATCCAATGATCCAAGCCATCTCCTTGAATTCAGCCGAGGAGCAAACCGGTATTCCATGAAGCTTACAAAGGACCAATGTTTTAGCTGAACAAGCAGCTCCCATCAGAGCCTGCACAGCCAAATTCTGGACCAAATGAAGTTTTTAAAATCAACATTCCTACAGTTGTTTCCCAAGGACACGTGATTGTTTCCATATGCAGTATATATTTTTCTTCTCAACTGAAGGCACTTCAGGATTGGTGTTCTCTGCCCTAATCAATAGAAAATGCTAATAAGCTACAGCTAAATACAAATCAGGCTAGACATAATGATGTCCCATCCTTTTAAATAAGTCTCCTTATATAAGAAAGATGATGGCATTGTATCTCAAACCTACCAACTGATACAGACAGGTTGCCCAAGGAGCTCAAAAAGAAAAGACAACGAAAAGTCATGTTTGTTCAAATGGCGACTGGTCTGGTTTACAGGACTTTCTATGCAGATGACTCTGTTATAGGTTTACTTCTATCCCACCCTTCTCCCCAAAAGGGCACAAGGCAGCTTGCATCATAAAATAGTATTTAAAAGGCAAAAACAGAAATATTAAGAAGAATATAGCAAGTATCACATTAAAATAGTACATTATGTATCATTTCACAGTATTATAATAGTAGGAGTGGCACAGTGGTTAAACTGCAGTAAAGACTCTGCTCACAAACTGACTCTCATCCAGACTATAGCTTGAACATAGAAAGACTTCCCAATTACCATTAGTGAAAGCTCGGTGGATGTCATCAACTGCAACCTGCAAAGATCTCTGCCATGGATGTCCCTCTGTACAGATGACATTCTTCTTATATCTGACATCAAGGCAGACCTCATGTAGCAGGTGCAGGTTTTGAGCCAACATTTTACCTCCACCTCAACATTAAAAAGGAGTACACGGCAACAGACCCTAATGAACCTGGAACCAATCTATATGAATGACATCAACTTACCACACACTCAGATTTCTGGTATCTCAGCTCAACTATCATGGCTGACAGCAGTCTGAGACACAAGAGCACTGCGTGAATAAATGCAACTTGGACCAGTGTCCTTTGTGACAAGAAGATTAGCCACCAACTCCACCAACTCAAATCAAAAACAGTTATTCATCCAGTTTCACTCTACAGCACTGAATACTTTTTCTCTCTCTTGATGCGGAGTGGCACTAATCTGTCAAAACCTTTGGACTAAGATTCGCCCCTCACAAACATCACTAGGTATGGGAAGCAGCATTATGCCAAACCCCACTCCACCATTTCCCATCAAAGCAGTGTTCTACTTATATACCGCCCTTACCACTTCAAGTCGTCTCTGGGAGGTTTACAGTTTTAATTACAGTAATGGAGCCTCGTGGCGCAGTGGTTAAATGCCTGTACTGCAGGTAAAACTGTGCTCACGACCTGGGTTCAATCCCCGGTAGCAGGCTCAAGGTTCACTCAGCCTTCCATCCTTCCGAGGTCGGTAAAATGAGTACCCAGCTCGAAGGGGGGGCAATGTGTAGCCTGCACACTGTAATCAAAATTGTAAACCGCCCAGAGACTACTTGTAGTGGTATGGGGCGGTATATAAGCAGAACACTTTTGCTTTTAATGCAGGCTGCACATTGCCCTCCCCCCAGCAAGCTGGGTACTCATTTTACCAAGCTTGGAAGGATGGAAGGCTTAGTCAACCATGAGCCTGCTACCTGGGATTGAACCCCAGGTCTAGAGCACAGTTTTAACTGCAGTACAGGCATTTAACCACTGTGTCACGAGGCTCTAAAATCAGAATAGGTGTTCAGACTTATTAGGAAAAGAACAAATAAGAAGCACATCATCTTTAAAACACACACACACACACACACACACACACACACACACACACACACAGCATTTTTGCAAGACAAATGTCTGCCCTGTTGCACTGTATGGCCAGCAAAAATGGGCATAGAGAGCCAGCTCCATGACATGGTACGTTGGATACAATAGGATACTGAATCCCTACTCAACCAGGTCACAAAAGATACATTCTGACAGCAACTAAGTGTGATAACAGCTACAAAGAAGATGAGAGAAAGCTCACATATGCAGATGATACTACTCTGATAGCAGAAAGTGAGGATTTAAAGAAACTCTTAATGAGGGTGAAAGAAGAGAGTGAAAAATGTGGGCTGAAGCTCAACATCAAAAAAACCTAAGATCATGGCCACCGATCCCATCACCTTCTGGCAAATAGAAGGGGAAGAATTGGAGGCAAAGACAGAGTTTATTTTCTTGGACTCCTTGATCATGGCAGATGGTGACTGCAACAATGAAACTAAAAGACGCCTGCTTCTTGGGTGGATAGCAATGGCAAACTTAGGCAGCTTCTTAAAGAGCAGAGATATCACTTTGCAAACAAAGGTCAGGATAGCTAAATCTATGGTTTTTCCAGTAGTGATGTATGGAAGTGAAAGCTGGACTATAAAGAAGGCTGATTGCCGCAGAATTGATAGTTTTGAGTTATGGTGCTGGGGGAGACTCTTGAGCAAGGAGATCAAACCTATCCATCCTGAAAGAAATCAACCCTAAATGTTCAATGGAAGGGCAGATTTTGAAGCTGAGGATCTAGTACTTTGGCCACCTCATGAGGATGGAGAACTCTTTGGAAAAGTCCTTGATGTTGGGAAAGATTGAAGGCAAAGGAAAAGGGGAGGGCAGAGAATAAGATGGTTGGATGATGTCATCGATACAACCAACATGGATTTAACCGAACTCCGGGAGGAAGTGGAAGACAGGAGAGCCTGGCGTGCTCTGGTCCATGGGGTCACAAAGAGTCGGACACAACTGAACAACTGAACAACAACAAAGTGAAATAGATGGAGTATATGGGAGAACACTTCATGTACCTCATCCAGAACGCCACTAAAACTTTCTAAACAGCCACTCAGGACTACCTCACTGAACGTGAGTAAATTTGCAGTTGCATGATCCCAATGAAATCTTGTAGTTTTAGAAACAGCTGATGAATTTTCCTTGAGAAAGAGAGACGTCTTGACATGTGTCAAGAGCTATATTTTGGTGTATCTGTCATCTTTAGTTAGGCACTTGACTAACTCCTTACTCATTCTTCCCCAAAGAAACCAGCAATATGATGATGGACTCTAATTAATATCCCCTCCTAGAAGTTAATGGGAAGTTGGGAATGCTGTAACACATGGCATTTAGCAGTGTAATTCAGCAGAGGGCAATGCATCCCCTTGTCTTGAAGGCCTACCGCTGGAAATACCATGTCAGCGACAGGGGACAAGTTTTGCCTTCAGTCTCAGCAATGTCACCCACTCCTGTTCTCTTACTTTCTGCCAGAGAAGTGAATATTGGCTGTCACTCATTGCTGTGAAAGTATGTCAATGCTACTGTATCATTTTAAAAATTAAAACTGTATATAGCTATTACCTCCAGGCCATCAGCTTTGAAATGACATCTACTTGGCGCATATCAGTCCAGCAATTTTGGAACCATTCCATGATCAGTTTGTTGGCTACAAAAAGTGGGCATGAAGGACTGTGGACTATATTGGAGAAAGCTGAGGGCCAGCCATGAATCCTATGTGGGGGAGACAGGAATAAATATGTGTGTGATTCTACTCAGGGGCCCTTCGGACAAGGCAGCTGAGCTCTACGTGAATTTCCAGTTTGATCATTTTGGTTTCAGAGTTTCAAGGCTAGGAAGACAAGACATGCTGCTCAATCCCTGACCCTTGGTAAGATTGCCTGGGAAAGCGGTATACGGACTCACTTATTACTCTGCTCTGTGGGGCTGGGAGCAGGATTTGGTAGAGGAACCCATGCTTCACACCCCAAAATGTCCACCTTCTACCTATACCTGCTGCAAGATCCAAGATGTTCTTAGCTATTAGGATCTTTGCAGCATTGAAATCCAGCAGGACCAACAGTGGCGGACATTTGTTCTTTGGACTACATCCCCTCAGAATCCCACAGATGTGATGGAAAATGTCTCCTAGATTTGTAAAGGATTATTGGGTGTCAGTGGGTAATTTATAGCAAAACAAAAGTTCTTCTCTGAACAATAGAGACATACACACATCTCCTGACTTCTTTGCCTTCAACAGAGTCCTTTTATTTACATCCACTGGCCCAGCTCTATCAACAGAACGTTCAGTGTTGAATTGTTACATGTTAAGAAAGTGCCAGCATTTGTTATTGCACACTTGTCACTCAAATACCTGTGGTGAATTAATCTTTACCTGCAGAAATCCACTGCCAAAATTCCTGCTGATGCAATAGTATTCCAGTCATAGACTTTAAATGTTTAAAGCTTCATAGGCTGAGGCTGAACAATCAGTATTTCCTCTCTGTCCCAAATCCGAACCCCTTACTCTGGAGAGCCTAGGCTGGTAGGAGGGCAACAGGCCAACTCCTACCCTTCTTTTAAAAAATGAGTAATACTTCCCAAAGACAGGAGACACTTGCTTGGTCCTCTTGGGCTGGTGTGCTTTTTCCTTGTTGCAAAAAATGACCCCACTGATAGACATGGAACTATATTATTATTATTATTATTATTATTATTATTATTATTATTATTATTATTATTATTATTATTATTATTATTATTATTATTATTATTATTTAACCACACAGCTATCTACGCTGGATTTTGTATTACAAATCACTAGTCGAACGCTTCCCAAGTGTTTAGGACTCAGTGATGTATCGGCGAATTATGCGAGCAGATCCCAGTAAGGCGGCTTTCTGCAGCTGACTGATGGTGACTTTGTCAACTCAAATTTCTTATAAATACTTGCTGAGCTCTTTAGGCACCGCACCCAGCATGCCGATTACCACTGGGACCACCTTTACCGGTTTATGCCAGAGTCTCTGAAGCTCAATTTTCAAATCCTGATATCGGGTAATTTTTTCAAGTTGTTTCTCAGTGACTCTACTATCACCTGGTATAGCAACATCAATGATCCACACTTTTTTCTTCTCCACAATCACAATATCTGGGGTATTATGCTCCAAAACCCAGTCTGTCTGTATTCGGAAGTCCCAAAGTAATTTTACATGCTCATTTTCAGTCACTTCTCCAGGCTTATGATCCCACCAGTTCTTTGCTGTGGGCAGATGATAGTTCTGACACAAATTCTAGTGGACCATTTGAGCGACTACATTATGGCGCTGTTTGTAATCAGTCTGAGCAATTTTCTTGCAACAATTCAATATATGGTCAATAGTTTCATCTACCTCTTTACGGAGTCTACATGTGGGGGACTCGGGTGATTTTTCTATTCTAGCCTTAACTGCATTTGTTCTGATAGCTTGTTCTTGAGCTGCAAAAATCAGGGCTTCTGTCTCTTTTTTCAGTGTTCCATTGGTGAGCCATAACCAAGTCTTTTCCTCATCTACTTTTCCTTTGACTTTTTCGAGGAACTGCCTATGCAGCACTTTATTATGCCAGCTATCAGCTCGTATTTGCATTGTTGTTTTCCTGTATTGACTTTTTGTTTGCTTTACTTTAAACACCTCCCTGTTCTTAACCTCCAATATTGCTGGCTCTGTACTATTTTTACATAATCTGCCAATGCATGCTTCTCTTCTTCAACTGTCTGCTTCACTTGCAGAAGACCTCTACCACCTAATTTTCTAGGTAAATACAGCCTGTCGACATTATTATTATTATTATTATTATTATTATTATTATTATTATTATTATTATTATTATTATTATTATTATTATTATTATTATTATTATTATTATTATTATTATTATTATTATTTAACCACACAGCTATCTGCGCTGGATTTTATATTACCAATCACTAGTCGAACGCTTCCCAAGCGTTTAGGACTCAGTGATGTATCGGCGAATTATGCGAGCAGATCCGAGTAAGGCAGCTTTCTGCATCTGACTGATGGTGACTTTGTCAACTCCAATTTCTTCTAAATACTTGAATTATTATTATTATTATTATTATTATTATTATTATTATTATTATTATTATTATTATTATTATTATTATTATTAGGCTGGCCAGTGAGTTGTGCTGGACCGTCCATATTGCAAAGACCACACAGGTGTATGTATATCTGTTACCTTCACTCAGAGGCTAGTAACAAATGGTAACATTTTGAGCATTCAACTTTCATAATACTTAGAAAAATTTGCACACAATGGGAAGAATCCAAGGCAGATTTGATGATACCTTGCAACAGTGACTTGATCTTGTTCCCTTTGTACAAATGCATTTATATATATATATATACACAGAGACAGAGAGACATTTGCAGAATTTCTCTTACAGTGAGGAATAATAAATATTATGGAAACAAATGATGAAGACAGCCTTAACAGGTAACTCACTGGGGCAATGCCCTACCACCTACACAAATGAAATTTCCAATAGCTCTCCATTGTTTCCTTCTGCTAGCAGTACCTTGGATTTAAGGCCCTCCCATATCCTCTAACCCTGCAGGATTGTTATCAAATGGCCAGTGTTGAATCACCTAGTCTTCGAGCTGTAGGTAGGCTTTTCCCTTATCCTAATAGTGCTGTCAACTATATTCAAAGAAGTCAAATGACAACTATTCACCTATTGTAGTAAAGGGGTGGCTGAATGACATCCCACTCACTAAGGACCAGTTACCATATTCAGGTGCTTGCTTTAATGCACTAAGTCCAATCCATCTTTCTTGGAAGACAATGGCAAAACTTTGGTTCATTTTAATGGTTCCAAATTACTATCATATAGAGTAGTGTAGTTACTACTTCTATGAGGTGCATACCCTCTCTCTACAAAGCATATATGCTTCATACAGTGAAAGTTTGCCTCAAGATAATAACCTTGAAGTGACAACCTCTGAAACTGATCGTGTACATTATCTGTTTGATAAGGGCTAAGGTTGTTTTGCCAGGAGTTACCACAAGATATGTGCCAGTGTATCAAAGTGAACACATACACCATGCAGAGCAGCACCTCACCACAGGATCAGTATACTTTCTGGTATTGTATTCTCCTGAGTCAACAAAAGCAGCATGGTGTGTATCTCTATGTCTATACTTGTGCTTGTATGAGATAGAGGTCAAAAATAAATGTCTGGTAGCCTGTGCTCAGAATTATCCAGGCGTATTTTTTAATTACAGAGTGATATGTTGCCTTTGGTTTTGAAGTTCTGGTGTAGGTGAAAATGTAATGATTTTGAAAAATCTTCTGGTACATTTATTATTATTATTATTATTATTATTATTATTATTATTATTATTATTATTATTATTATTATTATTATTATTATTATTATTATTATTATTATTATTATTATTATTAACCCTCCACTTCAGCAAGTGGTATAACACCAGGATCATGGTTATGACCCAGAGGGCATGTGGCTCCTCTGACATCAAGTTTATTTTTCTAAACCCTCAGCTTGATATTCTAGCACTTAATTTCAGAATGCAGCTTAAATCACAAGAAGCCTATAATATGTCAAATGATCCCACAGTTGCAGGGGGAAAACAGTAAGTAATGAAAAAGCTATGATTGCTTTTCTGTCCCTCCAAATGACAGTTATCACCTCAATGACCTGCTCCAGGCTGAACCATCTACACATGACACACTAAGGGATAACGTCATCTAACAGAGTAGTTACAAAAATCAATACAAACCCCATTTCAAAGATATTCTGTGTAAGAATCCTGGTGTAACGTTCATTTATCGAATAGGCCTGGGGAGAAAAGAAACCACCAACATTTCTGATATATGTGTTTTACCTCCCAAGCAAAAGAACTATGTAGGTAAGCAATAATTGTATTTTTCAATCTATTACTTAGTCTTGCCATGGCTCAACCTGGAATCTAATATGTGGATGACTGCTAGAAGTCAGTTATGAAACTGAAGGAGGGCCAAACAGGAAAACAGCCACAGTGCCTCGGTTCTCACTGCCTCCGTTCCCACAGCCCTGGTTGGGTGGGTGTCAGCGTGAGGCATGGGTGGGTGTGATCTTGAACCTGCACAAGGCAGGTTAGCTGGTAGGAAGACAGAGGTGAGACTGTGGGCAAACGAGAACTGAGAACTGAGCAGGGTGTGGATACTGTGATCAGGAGTCACCCACGAAATAGGCCCTGCATGTTGTCCCACAAGATGCTAGAGTCCCATTATTTTCCCTCCATGTAACTACAGCTCTGTCCTTCACTTCTCTCCTCAGCTGAAATCTCTATTAAGTTCATTAAGACTTGAGCCACAGAGAGTGGCTTTTTTCAGTGTTCTGCAATCTGCACTGCCTCTTGTCTACTTCTCTCACAAACTTTGCATGCATCACAAACTCTCTTGCTGCTAGATAGCTTGCATTATGGACAACTGTAGTCAATAATGGTTTATTCCAAAAGCGTAGAACTGCTGGTCCTGACCAAGTCCTGAGAGTTTTGCCTTCACTTCCATTCCAATGTCCTTGATTGAAACATGGTAATTGCACTTCAGTACCACTGAATTCAGTTGGGGTCAGCTCAGCCTCTAACAACTTACAATGCTGCTGAAACACATTATCAGCTGCCTTAAGTAAGCTGAGACTGTATCCTGACTAAGGGCTAGGAGAACATTTCAAAGATGTTCGAGGAAATTAAATCTCTCCAGGATCTCCCTCCCCTCCCCTTCTCCAGCATCTTTCTTTGCTTTCTGTCCATTTGTGTTTTTGTCCCACTGCCATCATTGTGGGCCCTTTCCTTCTTCTTTCACCTCTGCCAAGGGAAAAGGAGCACTGCCCATGACTTAAACTAGCATGGTCCCAAAACCAAATTAAAGTGAGTGCCGCACTTCCAGCTCTCACTCTACACTGAATTAATGCCCTCATTCTGTATCCCTCCTTGACAGGCTACATAATGTCATTATGAAGCTGGAATAAAGTCAAGCTGTGCTTCATGCTCCGATTCATGCATCCAGTTTATTAAGCCAAAGAAGAGTGATGGCATTGATAGAGCAGTCCTTGGGAAAGTGGCTGGCTCCATGAATCTTCTGCCCCCTTTTGCTAGCATCATAAGAAACAAAAGAGGATGAAAAAAGTTTTTGCATATCTTGGTGTGTGTGTGTGTGTGTGTGTGTGTGTGTGTGTGTGTGTGTGTGTGTGTGTGTGTGTGTGTGTGTGTGTGTGTGTGTGTAGTCACCCCCCGCTGATCACGGGGGTTAGCGACCCACCCCTACTGCGATGCATGAAAATCCGCGATATGCGGAAGCGGGTGGGGTGGGGCCTAGGGGCAGGGGGGCGATCACGCGCCTCTCCGAGGCTTCTCGGAGGAGCGTGCGGGGGCGGGGCGGAGTGACCCGCTTGCCCCCTGCCGCCCCCCGCGTGGCTCCGAGGTTCAGGTACTGCGATCCCGCGATGTAGTGGGACCGCAGTACCTGAACCGCGAAATGGCAGGGGGGTGACTGTATTGCAGTGGCAACATTTTCTTGGCTCAGTCCTACTTTTTTTATATGGAGGAGAATTGGGCATTCAGTCTCCCCTCTTACTGTTTCAAGTGGTCAAGTGCAGGAAGAGTTTTAACATTTTGGCCTCTCTGCAAACCGTACATTGTTTCAGTACTCCGATCACAACAGCAAAATAGGGTAGATATGCTGCAATTTCTGTGCATTGGGTCACAAGTGTTTTAAGAAGCCACCAGAAGATGTAGCAGGTCTGTTTTTAAAAGTGAATAAAGGTGTTTTTCAGTAAAGAGAGTGGAACTGTTTTGGTCATTCTCTATCTTGGAATACTGAAACTACTTTGTGTGACTATATGGGACTAAAACCTTCAAAACTGATTTCTGTTTAATAAACTCAATTTAATAAACAAAGTGTGTGGTCAGATAACCACAAAGAAATGCAACAGACGGTCATTTCTATGTCTCATGATATTAATGTTCACAATAATTGCCAATGTGTTACAGATTTTATTCCAAATACAGCCATGTAGCCTAGGTAGTAGGGACCATGAAAACCATAAGTAGCTAAATTTAGTGAGCTGTGTTCATTATGCAATTAATTAATTTTACACATTGGCTTTTTTTGTGCACCCCCAATAATCCAAGTAATTCTGTGAAAGACAATCCTTTTTCCCTACAAGATGGCGGATGGCAAAAGAGCCTGCCTCTGCCGTGAGCCTGTTTTTGTTTGCTTTGCTTTGCTTTTTTCTTGTTTTTCTTTCTTTTTTTTCATTTTGTTTTAATTTTTAGTTTCCTGTGCTGCTCCTTTTGCCACTACCAGAGGGCTTTTCTACCCTCCCCTTGTTCTTTTCTTTTGATTGTCTGGCGGCCGCCCCCTCTGCCCATGGCAGAGCACTTGGACTGCTGCCTAGTCCATTGTAGTACCTTGGATGGTGTTTCAGGTGGTCACTGGCCCAGCT
Organism: Phrynocephalus guinanensis; assembly: GCA_037367245.1. Lineage (NCBI taxonomy): Eukaryota > Metazoa > Chordata > Lepidosauria > Squamata > Agamidae > Phrynocephalus > Phrynocephalus guinanensis. The sequence goes on from CM074739.1 coordinate 110,484,709, forward strand.
TGCTGGCTCCTAGGTTCCTGCTGCTCATTCACCTGTTATGGTGTCCTAGCTGCCTCCCGTGCAGCAATGGAGGAGTTCATGGAGGAAAGCTGGAGGGTCGATTGGGTAAGGAGAACTCGGGGCAGGCATCTGGTGCCTTTTCCCCCCATTCTGACCCTCCAGTACACTGCCACATATCAGGAAATCATTCCACCCATGCCTCTGACCTGTCCTGTCTGCAGATTAATGCCAGGTTGGTGCATAATAAGATGGATGAGTGGACCAACCTGGCTTTCCTTACTGAGACCTGGGTGGGAACAGAGGGGGGACTATCACTCTCCCTGCTACTTCCCTAAGATTTCTGCATTCAGCATCTGGGCAGGTTGGAGGGTCGGGGTGGTGGCTATTGTTTATAGGAAATCTCTTTATGTCAGCAAATCTGTGACATTTGTGTGCCCAGGGTTGGAATATCTACACCTTATGGTGGGTCAGAGGGATTCTGCTTGTGTACTGAGCTCCCTGTGATCCTGCACTCTCCCTCTCAGAGCTCTCTGATTTCATTTCAGTGGCATTGTTGGGGTCCTCCCACCTTTTGGTGGTTGGGGATTTCAACATGCATGCCGGGCATGGGTTGTAGGGAGTAGCTCTGGAGTTCATGGGGTCCATGACCTCCATGAACCTGTCCCAGTTTGTCATCAGCCCCACTCACAGGAGTGGACATACCCTAGACCTGATCTTTGCCTCCACTTCTGCGGGCTTTGATCTGGGGATGGGGAATTTGTGTTCCCTGCCCGTGTCATGGTCAGATCATTGTTTTCTGACCTTTTCCCTATCAATTGCTGCCCACCCCCATGGGGTGCCAGGCCCTACCATATGGGCCTGCACCCGAGGGCTCCTGGACTCTGTGCAATTTTCAGAGGCCTTTGGGGGCTAACTGGATGGTCTGGTTGATGATCACATCATGGTGGACAGGTGGTATGAGGATGTCACCAGGGCTGCTGACCAGATTGTTTTCTTATTTGATTCTTGTGTTAATTTAATATTTGTTGTTCTATGTAAACCACCCAGAGTTCCCACTGAGAAAATCGGGCATTATAGAAATATAAAAATGAATAAATATAAATATGTTTTGTTTTCTCATACCTGTTCTTAGTAAGTTTTTCCATGTCTCCTTTTGTATCTTGTTTTTTTTTCCTTTTGAGAAGATCAGGGCATATTTTTCCATTGATACTTTTGATATGTGTATTTTTGTTTCATCTTCCAAAATTGTGAATGTGTCTTAAGGAGGACTGGCCACTTCCCTATGCAGTGAACATCTGAACAATCAGTCCAGCCTCTCAGATATAACTTTTTCTTCTTTGGTTCAGATGCTCCACACAGTCTGGATTGGCCATTGTTTCAGCCTGGCCCTTTTTCCAGTGGTGTTTAGCTCAAGCAATAACATATGCCTGAACATCAGCATGTACAATCTTGTTCTTGATGTGTTTTCCTGTCTGGCTTGTCCTATGATTCTGGTTTTTCCTTTGTCTCACCCAACACATCTTGAATGTCTCCAGATTCTTGTCTACAAACCAGTCCTTATGATATATATCTGTGCTCTGGAATATATCAGCTTATCTTCTCCCTGTGTTGTTACCCATTTCTGTATTGTTGTATGATATTGCTCTACTGTGCTAGAGTAACAACCTGGATTTAAATTTACCCAACTATTTTGTCTAAATAAAAATCATTCTGTATATGAAGCAAAGTCCTAGCTATAAATAAAGATTTAACTTCCTGAAAATAAAGATGGGGCTCAGGAAATTTATTTAAGTATCTTTTCTTTGGACCCACATTGTGACACAGTGGGCATTTCCACACAAAAATTGAGCCCTTCTGTCAGTGGTCATTGCTGCCCTGTGATAGCACTTCGCAAGAAGCAGGAAGAAAAGTTTTCTGGTTTTGTCCATTCATCTTTCCCAAGGCTAGTTCTCTTGGCTAGTTTTCTTTCTGGTTTTGTCCATTCATCTTTCCCAAGGCTACTTCTCTTGGGTAGTTCCTGCTCCTGATTCTTGAGTTGGGTTATAGTGGGCCTTCCCCATACCGTCGTATGTATTATCCCATCAATGGATTCTTTCTGAGGCCCTCAGAATTCAATAGTTGAACTACCCTGATTACAGGATTTCTCTTCACTGGGGAGGGCCAACTATACAGGTACACCTGCCTTCCAGTTTTGGCCTGCCTTTCTTGCTTCGTATCTCATAGATTTCTTTCATCACTTCTCCATGTTCCACCATATTCCCATACCTTTTCTTGGCTTCAGACCACTCTTGTTTCTTCCAGGATAATCCTTCTTGTTCCTTGGCTTCTTGTTCTATTCTTACATGTTTTTACTTCATGAATGAATGACTCCACTCCTGGTCCCATTGGTTGGTGGCAGCCTCTTCAGCAAGCATGTCCTGGACCCACTGAGAATGGCAGTACCGGTAAATGAATCTTTGGCAATCCCAGGTGGTTCCTGAAATAATAAGACAAGCAAAAGATTGATGTCTGAGATACAGGGGAAGCATAGATTTTTGCTCAGATTTTGAAATGTTTATACTTTTTCCTGCAAAATACACTCACACCCAGAGAAACATCAGCTGAATAGACTACAGTACTTGGTAGTTCTTCCTTCTGATGTCATGTGGTAATCTGTACTGCTCCGTGTAGGGTCAATATCTCAAATATGTCCTGCTATGACATGTTACAATTTTAAGATGAATCACAGCCACCAGAATCTTAATTCTTGCTCGTGTTAATGGAAAAGAAATATTTTACTCAGACCTTCTCCAATGTAATAACTCGTAATCAGTCATTTAACCGGAATTAACTTTGACTGGATTGTGGCCCTCATTTGTGAAGAAAGCACAAACAGTTGTATGGAAATATTTGCCACTAGCTTCTGTTTATGTACAGCTGTGTTGCACTGAACTGGTTGCCATAAGCTGAACAGAAACATACTGTCTTCGTATTTGCGATTCTCCTTCTCCTTATTAAATATTTTCAGTAGTACACAAATTAACATTGATAGGTTTATATTGATCTTTCCCACAAACAACTGTAATCTCACCTTAGTGGTTATACATCAAATATTTTTTTTCTGGAGCCCCCTTTTTAATACGAGTTTTAACACCTAAGAAGAGTTGAGTCCATTCATGTAATATATTCACCCAGTGCGATGCATTACTGATACCAATTTTTCAGGTTATTTATATACTGTGCGGGGCATTTTTGGTCAGTGATAAAGGGTTGCTTCTGTCTTATTCATTCTCTAAAATTGAGTCATAGCCCTGCCGATATTGGCTGCCGTTATATCTTCATTATTCTTAGGAATATGGATTGCTGGAAACCCATCCTCTCCCGCTTCATGCATCACTAGGAATATACCCAACAGGGAGAATGACTGGCTTCTCCTGAAGGACAGAATAGGCATCCCAAAAGTGACATTTCAGTTAGCCCAATTGTGAAATCAATTCCATCGTGGTTTTCTGACAATCATACTTCAAATGAAGGAAAAAAAATATTGGCAGCTCTTTCAATGACCCTATATCTTAAATGCCACCGTATATCAAAAACATTACGGAGGCTCTTATTGATGATACTGTTCCACATTATTTGCCTTCAGCTCTAAGTAAAAGATGTGACTGGCTTGGATTTGTTCAATACACCACTTTCAGCCACAGGAACTCTGAGTGCGTGGCTGGGAAGGTGTGTTCCTTTTCACTTTTTAACACCTAGTGATGTGATTTCCTGTTTCAGATTGGGAAAGTTGGAAGGGAGGAGCAAGATTAACATGAAGAATTAAGGTGTTGCATATACCCAGAAGTTAAGCTCCCTTCCTCTACTTCACATTATGCTGAAGGCACAAGAAGGTATTCCAGGTCCTAACCCCTGCTTGTAGCCAAATAGGACAATAAACTATTTCAGTCCTACTAGGTGCCCTAAGCACATCCGATCTCGCCTGATTTCAGAAGCTAAGCAGGGTTGGCCCTGGTTAGTACTTGGATGGGAGACCACCAGGGAATACCAGGTGCTGTAGGCGCCTGGAGGAGGAACTGGCAAACCATTCCAATATTCCTGCCAAGAAAACTCCATGGATATGAGGTCATGAAGAGTTGGTCATGACTGTGACCACACACACACACACACACACACACACACACACACACACACACACACACACACACACACACACACACACACACACACACACACACACAAGAACCAATAAGACTGCCCTCTCAAGTTATTGATATGATTCCCTCTCTTCACAGAGTTTATCTGTGAAAGAAACTTCTAGTGTGTGTGTGTGTGTGTGTGTGTTGTGTGTGTGTGTGTGTGTGTGAGAGAGAGAGAGAGAGAGAGAGAGAGAGAGAAGAAGAAGAAGAAGAAGAAGAAGAAGAAGAAGAAGAAGAAGAAGAAGAAGAAGAAGAAGAAGAAGAAGAAGAAGAAGAACTGTGCACTTTTAAGTAGGAGTCTGAATCTTGCAGTTTCTTGTTCTCTCTGATAAGGGAAGAAAAATTATTATTTTCTTTTCACCCTGAGATTTACTCCTGCAAGATCTCCCTGAAGATAAATTGTACAAGAAATCTTGTGAGACTTTTTAGCTGTCTCACATGATTCCCTGTGCAAAGAGAAAACATCAAATTACTGAACAGGACAATACCTTGGAGAGAGAAAAAAGCCATTGTCTCTGTGCGCTTATTCTGTGTAGAATATAGTGCCATCCTGCACAGGATGAGACAATACACTGTGTAGCTAGAGTAGTTACATGCAGCAAAGGGAACACAACACAACACAACACACGTCATTGTCCCATCACAATGATTATCCTCTGGGTGCACCATTTTCCTTTGTTCTACATAAGTGAATGGTTCTTGTGCCTTGTGAGGAAACGTAAAGGACTAGGAACACTACTGCAATGAGAGGGGGGGTGATCCATACTTCATATTCTGATTACCTTTGGTGGTAAGGATTGATGACTAATGACTAATACTCTGCTTCCTTGGTTTTTCCAGAAGGATACATTGTAGGGATGTGCACCTTATGAAAAACAACATGCTATTTTGTTGTTATGTAAGGTTTCTAACTATTTCAAAATGAAATGAAATGGCATACAGCGTGTCGTCCTGAACTGATCTGAAATGATGTTTTAGTTTGGAAGCAACTGAACCAGAGAACTGCCACCAGATCTCACTTCAGCAGCAAGATCTGCCAGCTGTTTCCCTATCTGGATCTTGTCTGACACCACCTCCCAGCTGGTTTTGACAGCTCAAGCTGTCAAAAAATCCCAGCTGGGAGGTGGGTGGCTAGGGAGAATTTGCTGCCTGACTGCTCCTTTCTCCCCTGCCACCTGGTCTTCCTAGGGGTGTGTGTGTCTTAGACAGACAGTGCTGTGGGCAGTAGTGGCAGTCCCCACTGTACAAAAACCTACCTTGGAGTTGGGGGGAGCACAGGAGAAGGAAGGAAGCAGTGATAATTTCAAACAGAGTTTGAATTTACTGCTGCCTCCTTGCTTCTCCCTTATGACTCCTGCCTCCCAGCTGGGGCTTTTTGACAGATCAGGGTGTGGAGAGGGGTGTTCTCCGGGTCTTCTGAACTAGGTAAGCCAGATGAACCAGAGAGCCAGGAAGGAAGCTGCCACCATCCCTTCTACGCCTGAGTGAAGTAGTGATGGTGGCAACTTTGTCCTTCCGGTTCTTCTGAGCCAGGCGAGGGGAAGTGCGGTGCTTCAGGAAGTGTACCTCATGAACGTCCGGTGGCTGGAAGTAGCCTGGAGGCTCTTCAAAGTTGTACAGCCCTGCCCTACACTGTTGACTCCACAAGGGGCCACCCCATGACATCTGAAGAGACTGCCCACTAGTATCAGCTTTTGCCCCTGAAATCTGAGGGAATGCTGCTGATCCAGTAATGCTATTTCATATGACAACAACAGTTTTGTGATTGTATAAATCGACTGCAAGCGGCTTCTAAAGGCCATATACCTGCAATGGTACCAATCCCTTTGCAGTTTTATTACACTGCTGAGGTAATCGTTGGAAGTGTGTAAGAAAGCCTTCTCTCAACTCTCAAATGCATTTTGATGGGGATGAACTTAGGGAATCCAGGTTTACTCCAAACCTGCTGTTCTTCTGCTAGCAGACAGAGAGATTTTCATCTAGGGATGTCTTGGTTAGTTAATTGAGATTGCTGCAAAAATCTAGGAATTTACCCAAGTGCTATTCTTCAAAGAAAGAAAGAAAGAAAGAAAGAAAGAAAGAAAGAAAGAAAGATTGAAATCGTTTTTCTCTGATTTTTGTCTTTGCAATTTTTACTGTCATTTGTTGGGAGATAGGTGCTTATACTGGAGTATAAATCTAGTCAACAAGTAAAGCCTGGATCTATGTGAGCTGGGACAATTTTTATACCGGGAAAATGGTACTGATTCTGTTGGTAGGGCTCACTCACTTAGTCTTATATTCCCATGTTTGTCCATCCATACAGTCATAGTTGGACAGGATGAATTCTTGTTGCAATTCAAAGGTAGCTGCTGAGTAATTTTGGAGCTTCTATAGTTCCACTCTCGGCTTATAATATGTACTTTATGGGAGATATCCATGGCGCTGAACCTATTTTGAGCATAGTCTCCAACAACTTGGATAGCTCCTTTAATGTGTGACCTAAAGCTTGTAGTATTTACATCACCCCCTTCTGAAAATAGGTGAGCAAGTGTGGTGTGGTGGATAAAGAAATGGATCAAGACTCAGGAGACCTGAGTTCACATCCGTGATCATAAGAAGAATATATATTGTGTTCTGCTTATATACCACCCCATGTCTCTGGGTAGTTTACAGTTTAATTACAGTATGCAGGCTACATATTGTCCCCCCCCCCCCCCGCAAGCTGGGTACTCATTTTACCAACCTTGGAAGGATGGAAGGCTGAGTCAACCTCGAGCCTGCTACCTGGGATTGATCCCCAGATCATGAGCACAGTTTTAGCTGCAATACAGGCATTTAACCACTGCACCACAAGAAAAGTCATGCTGGATCAGGCCAAAGGCCCATCTAGTCCAGCTTCCTGCATCTCTCAGTGGCCCCACCAAATGCATCTGGGAGCACATGAGATCACCTATGGAAACTTTCTGGGGATGGCAAGGATCAAACCTCTCCTTACATATTTCACATGCCTTAAAAGCCTTACTAGGGCCATAAAGATGAAAGGACTCTAGTGAAAAGTTCCAGAACAAAGCCGTTGCTGGCTACATATACCTTCCTCCTTCCCCCCTGACTCATCCCTCATCCCTCCTACTGAATGCATCTGATATGTAATAATGCACATGGACATTTGGGCTGTTCTTTGCAATCAAGCAAAAGGTTCAATACACATACACAACATACCTGTGCTCCATGTCTCTGTGTGAGTCATCACAGTTGGTCTGCTGAGGAGGAAGCACCAATAATTCAAGGCAATCAACAGAGTACATTATAGAAGAAAATGCTGAACCTACAAGCTGTGCAAACAAAATAGCAATCGGAAGATTTAATGCATTTCTGATGTACATTTAAGGCATTGACACTGGGCCACAGATGTACATGTGTTGTGTTTTATCTTGTTGAGATATGGCCTGGGAGAACCAATTATAGCATATCATCAACAACGTGAGGGGCTGGGGAAAGAGAGGATTCCATCACACATTACTCCTGCAGATATATTAGAGAAACAAATTGTACTTGGGATTGAAAAGTCACAGGGTTTATTCCGTCTTAATAAATCCCTGCCAAAGGCTAAGTGTAAAACTCGAAATACTTCCCGATTGTTGTTACTGTATTATCATCTTTGACATCTCAGGGGCTGCTCGGAGATCATCTCGGTATCATTCCAGAGTTCTCGCCATAAGCCTGTTTATTTTTAACCTGTGCTTGATTCTAGTTGAAACCACTTCGTCTTGATGTTCTTGTGATTTAACATCCCCTTTCCCAAAAGGCTGGAGTTTGTTTTACGAAGAGCCCTGACAATGGAATGATCAAGCGCAGGATGCATTTTCAAGTCGGGCCCTGCAGCTTCTCTATGTAGTTATTAGGCTGCTGTTTTTAATTGGTTGCCTACATAATGCAGCACATGAGTGCGGAAATGAATCTGACCCCACCCCCCTCCGAAATTCTCCTTTGTGGGGTTATTGAGGCTTGTCTGAGGATTCCAGTATTTTCTCCCTAGTGACAAAGCTAAGCTTTTAAGAGTCTTTTCACTTTTACCCTATATTTTTATGGCAATTTCATCACTTTTAAGCAAGGACTGGATGTGTGCCTCTGTGGAAGCACTAGTACCCTCCTGCCTGTCCTCCAATCGATTCTTGGATTCTATAGATTCATAGAGTCTATTGCCAGAGTGGTTGGAGGAAAAGGTTTGCAATATCCAAATTTGTGTTTTTGCACTACATCTCCTTCCATTCCACAAAAAGCTACAAACTTTGGCCATGATACCACAGCAAGTTGACATTCTAGGCCACTCTTGTTCTCTGTTTACACATGGGAGACATATGGGCCTGTTGGCCCCTCCCAGTGATTTGACCATATAGTTAAAAGCTGGGAATGAGTGAAGTCACTTCAGCTCCCTTTAGAATGGGTTCAGATAAATGACTCACTTGAAAAAACTGGTGGAATTTTGTTTTACTTCATATTTTAAAAATAGTTCTGAAATTTGCCACATGTGCAGAAATTTCTATGTCTAGGGTTTCCATATCCCAGTTCTCCAAAACTGGCAGCCCAATCTATATACAGTGGTACCTCTGCTTATGAGTTTAATCCATTCCAAATCCATGCTCTTAAGTCAAACAACTCTTAAGTAGAGCAGCCCTATCTAAAAAATAAAAAAAAAAATAAAAATAAAATAAAATAAATTGTAAGTAGAGCAAACCACATCTAAATTTGTAAGGCAGCAGTTAAAATGCCAATGGTTTTTCACTCTTAAGTCAAATTGCTCTTAAGTCAAACCAATCTTAACTGGAGGTTAATTGCATAATTGCATAATATCCCTGTATAAAAATGTATAAAAATGTATAAAAATGAATAGAGATGGGCACGACTTGAAAAAAAATTTTTTCGAGTTGTCGTTAGTCGGGCCGGTCCCGTTTCGGCCCGTTTCCGGTTTTTGCGAAAATTCACAAAAATTAGTCGGTTCGCTTTTTCGTTTTTTCATTGTCGTTAGTACTGGTTTTGGGGGGGGAGCGGGCTCCTGGAGGCACCTCTGTGGGGTGGGTGCCTCCTCTGGCCCGCTATAAAGGGAAAGTGGGCTCCTGGAGGCACCCGTGGGTGCCTCCTATCCTCACCCACTAGGAAGGGGAAGCAGGCTCCAAGAGACCCCTCTACATGGGGGTCTCCCCTCCTCACCTGCTGCTGCTGCAAAATGCTATGCAATAGCCATATGGATATGCATACCAGTTGCAGGCTATGAGACCAGTGAGAGTGATAGCGTCATGCCTTCCCTGCACAAGGCTCTCGCACCACCATGTCTCACACAGAAGGGAATTGTACTTGCTGCGTGTAGTGCAATGCAAGCAAGTCGATCTGGCTTTAAGGTGGCTTAGTGCAAGGGCTAGGGTTAGGCTAGTGACAGGTAAGGTTACGGTGGGCTAGTGGGTTGCACCTCTGGGTGCCTCTCTGACCCACTAAGAAGACAGTCTGTGACGTATGGGTAAGGAGTCAAGGATTAGGGTAAGGGTTAGGGGGCTAGGGCAGGCTTTAGGGGGCTTTTTGGCACATCCCAGAAGTCTCCATGGCCAAGTGGCCATGCGTTTGGTGGGATGGCTCCAAAAATTTGCATGGTCGTCCACTCCCACATGGCTGGCCACTCGGCCAGCCCATCATTGCGCAGGTGTAAATAAAATAAAAAATAAATAAAATCAATGGAGGACAGAGGAGGAGAGGAGAGATATTTTGTTGCAAGAAAAAACCCACTGCTATTGTGAAAAATCTGGCAGTTTATAAATTTTCGCGTGTTTCTGTTGTGCTTGTGTGTTTTTGGACCACGATTTCAAAAACAATATTGCGTTCGCCGCCCCATTTTGAATCCCCCGCCCGCACCGCATGGCATGGTGAAATGGCGACTCGAGTCTGGCTGCCCAGGACGGGGGGGAGGCGGGACCCCCCCTCCAGAAACCACCCCTCCGGTAGGTGTCCTGCGCCCTTAGTCAAGCAGGCATTTTTCCGCCTGCTTTTTTGGCCCGGGAATGGGTGGGGGGAGAGCTTAAAAGTTTTTTCCTGTGCCGTCCGTGCCGCTTGCTTGCGCTTTAATTGCGGCGGCCGGCGGCGAGACTGGGCTTTTTGCTGGCTGCGAGCCTGCGGCGAATCCCACCAGAGCAGCCCAGGACGGGGGATGGGGGGGAGGCCGGGGACCTCCAGAAACAACCCCTCTGGTGGGTGCCCTGAGGCACGGCAGGCATTTTTCCGCCTGCTTTTTGGCCGGGAACCGGGTTTTTTAACTTTTAAAAACTTTTTTTCTGTGCCGCGTGTGGCATCGCGCGATCGCGCGATGCAAGGAACGAGCACGACAAATCAGACCAAAATTGTTCGTTCGTCGGTTCGAGCTCGAAGTCTGGTGGAGTAATTCCCGTTACCGTTTCCGTAGAGTAACGGAACCGAGTAACGGAAACAGAAACGGGAATACCGCTAAGTCGTGCCCATCTCTAAAAATGAACTACATACATTGGGCTTCTGATCATATTCGCATGGAACAGCTGTTAACTTCCCCCATAATTTTATGGATGGCAAAAAGACCCTTACAGATCCTTGAGAATACCACAGGACCCTCCCATGAGTGGCACACTGCCACCTGATTTTTAGGAATCAATGCAGAGGAAAGTGGGTCCAGACTGAAGAAACCAAGGTGGGAGATATTCCATGCATCATTTCCTTCAGAGCTGCAGACTGAATACCTCATTCCAGCTACCACTTCTCCTAAACTGAATATTCTGTGCTGTATCTGACTTTTTATAACACACACAACAGACAAACCTGTGTGCCACCTGCTTTCTTACCACCTTTTTGTTACCTGGTGGCTTTGCTCTGTCATTATGCTATACTGGGAACAAGAGTCAGAACATAATTTGAAATTTTACCTTTCGAACAACCCCAGCTATCTGATGAGGGTGGCTGTGTATTATCCTTCTTACACACACGGTTTATGTTTGTGTTCACACAAACGCACAAGTTCCATGTCAGAAGATGGGCGGGATACAAGTGTAATAAATAAATAAATAAATAAATAAATAAGTACAGTTACAACATATGCGAAGCTCAACATGGTTTTTTTTTAAAAAATCTGGAATGAGCTAAAGCATGAATTGTCTGCCAGGTTATTTTCCAGTGGTGTCCTCAGACTCTTTGTTGTATATCCCTCTGGACTCTGGCAGTCACACAGGAAGCAAGGGTGGCAGTCAATAGCTGGGCATGAAGAAAGGTTGATAATTAACAGCTTGTTAAACATGATATATGTGAATGGATGGAAGCGATCTGCTCCTTACGTAGCATGGTGATAACATAAGAACAAGTAATCTAAATCTCAGAGTACATCTATATCCCCACAGATAAGCTTGATAAGGAACACGCTTCCCCTGCACACCTGCAGCCTCCCACAAAATTGTCCAGGCCAAGCACTTAACTGTAAGCCAGGGCAGTTAATCACAAGGACGCCCCAGGGCAGCCACATACAGCCTTATTTATGGGGAAATCAAGTAACTGAAATACTCGACCTTGCCTGATTAGCTGCCCTAATATGCTACTTGTGGCTAATTTCTGAGCTGCTTAACTTACAGGTGTTGCCCTCGAGCCAGTAAATTATTCCTTTTGCCACGTCTTGGCGCTCCCAGGCCTGCCGTGCATATGTGAAACCTGCTTAAGTGACAGGCGGGAAATAATTGATGGAGCACTGAATCATGCGAGTGTTTAGTGAACTGCATCCCTTTGAAACGAGCTCAACTACATTCTCAGGCTTTGACTCATTTCAGATGTTATTGTAACCTAAGACTTCTGTGCCACCGATTGCAACCTTCCCAAGGTACAGCGTGTGTATTTCCTCTTTTTATTTGCTGTGCCTGCGGAGAACAACCTTTGAATAACATGCTACCATTTCCCACGCCAGTTAGTGATCCATCTAACACAGCAGAGCCAAAGTCCACCCGTGCTGAATCAGAAAGGACTAGTATTAGAAAGTGTAAGACATTGGTGGGTCTTTGCATGGATTAAACTGTAGCTACACCTACTTGTGGGCAACCCCCTTGAAATTCCACCCCTGTAATTCTGAACAGACACATGGTACACTGTGCAGATAGCTTTTTCAACCCACACCTTTGGTTAAATCTAAGAAAACTGGGATGATGTAAAATATAAGAAAACAATCAATAGTTAGTTTGTCAAACAAAGTGAAATCTTTTGTAGACACATAGACCAGGAGCCTATGGTAGATTTATACTGGCATATCTGTAATAGCCTAAATCTCAGCAGGGAATGACAGTGGTTAATAGACACAAGCCAGAAGCTCCTCTGTTCATTACCAGGAGCAAAAGAGACTCATTTGGTCTCTTAAACAGTTCTTGGAAGGCTTTGCCTATTCCAGTGGTTTCCAATCTTGGGTTCCCAGTTCTGGTCAATTCACCACTAGCTGTGCTGGCCAGGATTTTTGGGAGTTGGACTCCAAGAACATCAGGGGACCCAAGATTGGGATCCACTGGTGTATTCCATTTCATCTTTTCTAAGGGACCTTCTGGTTTCTAAAGCATTGGAGGCTTCATACCAAGAAGCACTTCCAATTGATTGATTGATTGACTGATTGATTGATTTGATTTGATTTGATTTCTATGGCACCCATCTTGCAGCAAGGCCACATGTGAAGCCAGGATACAAGCTGGCAGATTAGAACAATTGCAGTATGAAGTTCTGCTTATATACCGCCCCTACCACTTCAAATAGTCTCTGAGTGGTTAATTAGGGTTTGCCTAATTGCCCCCCCCTGCAAGCTGGGTACTCATTTTACTGACCTCAGAAGGATGGAAGGCTGAGTCAACCATGAACCGGCTACCTGGGATTGAACCCCAGGTCATGAGCACAGTTTTGCCTGCAGTACAGGCATTTAACCACTGCGCAACGGGGCTCCAAAATCAGAATAGGGGTCCAGACTAATTAGGAAAAGAACAAATACAAGTAGCACATCATCTTTCACACACACACACACACACACACACACACACACACACACACACACACACACACACACAGCATTTTTGCAAGACAAATGTCTGCCCTGTTGCACTGTGTACAATGTATTATTTCACACATACACTTACTGCACATTTGTTAACAGTTTATCACATTGTTAAATGATCTATTATCACATTACCTTACCCCAAAACCTGAGATGCCACACTAAAACCATCAGTTTATTAATTAAGCCCTGATCATCAGCTAAGTGTATAAGAACCATCCCAGGCTGCTGCCATCAGGAGATAGCCAAGGGAGGAAGGGGCTCGAAGCTGTCACTCATCCAGAGCACGAAAATAATTGCCATGAGCAGAGCTTGGAAGACTTACTTTTTGGGGTTCATCTGTCAAGTTTCCAATCAAGCAGGACCACTGATCATGCCAGCTGGGAGAGTCTAGAATTCCTAGTTTCAAAGAATAGGAACACCTCCCAGATCTGATCCTGATTGAGCATCAAATGGTGTTTCTCAATGTGGGACCTACAATGGTGGATCTATTGAATTTTCTATTTCAAAAACACCCATCTGGTTTAGTATCCACCAGCATATACCACTGTTGCGAACTCATTCTGCTAATGACAACCAAGAGTCCACCTTTCGAGCTGAGATGTGCTGCATGCACTCCTGTTTTTGATGGAGCATTTCTCACTACCTCGGATGCTGTCAGTCGTGTGGATGGAGCCCTTCCCTTTCTCATTTCTGCAAACGTACTTCTCTGGATGAGTCCTATTATGAGAGAAGGAGAGAGATTAAAAAAACATCCCCACATGGCTCAAAATATATTTGAGGCTCTATCATTTCCAGCTCTTCGTTGCCTTTCTCTCCCCCACCCTGCCGAACTAAAAAGCTCTGAATGCTTTAGCCTTTCCTTGTAGAAAAGGTGTTCCTCAAACCTTCTCATCACTTTAGTTGCCCTTTTCTGTACCCTTTCCACTTCCATGACCTGTCAGGCCTGTCAAATATAAAGTCGAAAAGGTAATTCCACATTTTAGATACCAGTTACTTGGCCTGAAAGTATTTAGTCCCACACCTTCTTGTATGATTGGTGATATGTGGTAATTGAAAGCTGATGTTGAAAGTAATATCTTCTGGCCTCGGGATCTAAAGGCCAACGTGCCAACCTATGATGGCTTTCATCCCGTCTCATACCAGTGGACACCTGTGTGGAAGCCATGCCTGTGAATCCGATGAACCCATTTGCTTCGCCATCCCATCAGACACCTAGCAAGACTTTTCTAGGTTTCTAGTGTCCTGGCTGTATGAGAATCTGAACAAGCTGGACTTAAGGAATGGCGTTTGTACCATGCACCATTCATAAGCTTCATGTCTAGCAAAATGCTTCCTTGCATTTCTGAACTCTTTTTTCCCCCCAAACAAAAGATGTAATTCAAGGAGATTTCCAGTCCTGCTCCTAGATGTCTGTCTACAGTGGTACCTAGTATAAAGGAAATAATTCGTTCCAAATGAAATTATGTCAAGCAAATTTCCTTTTATACAAATTTCCCATAGGAATGCATTGAAAATGGAGTGATCCCAAATCGTGACTAATTTTATGTTGTACAGATTTGCCCCATAGGCGATTTGGTTAAGGCAACTTCCCCTATCTCCAGAATTTTTTATGTTGTACAGATTTATGTTATACAAACCATTTGTTATATGAGGATCCACTGTATATTTAATTTTCACTGCTTCAGTAGTGCTAAACTTTGTATAATTCAGGTAGAGACTGGCATGGAATTGTTCCTGTCTGAGCTGGGGAGGGCTAATCCGTCCTACCATCCAGAGTTAGATGTCTCTCTGTTTGGATCATGAACCTCAGACGTCTTTAGAAGATGGTAAAATTCTATATGGTCCTTATTATATACAGTATGGTCTTCTAGTCCCAATACCTAATGTGTGCATGTGATGGCTTGGTGATTTGAAACAAGACCTCATAGAAATATTGTAACCAGTTCAATGGTGACTAAGGTGAACTTTTCTCTGGGGGTGGGCAGTATGAAGTGCTGTGGTCATTCAACCAGTAAATCTGAGGGTGAAATTCTGGCTACATACTAAATTGACATTGAAAACATAGAGTCTGCTAGATAGATGAATGCAACTCTTAATGAGAACAAGAGCTTTCTAACATACTGTAGTTGCTTGTGAATCCTTAGATGCTATTCAAAGATGTCTTCCTCAGCATGGCATTATAAAGCCAAACTTAAAATGTTGCAGTGTGTATTTCACCAAGCAGCAAGTGTTTTCCCCAATGGAGAGGCTTACTGTATGTTTTGATCACCTTTGGAATCAATAACTGAAGAACAAAATTCTGACATTTCCAAAAAGGTATTTTTTAGTGTTATGTGTAACGTAGGGATTACAGAGTTTTGTCATACCTTTCTCACAAAGAAATGGGGGCACAACGTGAATGGCAGGAACTGAAGTTCAGCCATTTGAGAATTAAAAGTGTGGCAGCTTTTGCTGTCAGAAGACGCTTTCAGGATGCAGCAGTTGAAGGATTATATCACAAAGGTCATTCAGAGAAAGAAAGTGTGTCACAAAGTTAAGTATATCCAGGGGAGGGGGTGGGTGGGAAATCAGATAATAGGGAATATATATCTAACTATGCTCCTATATCAGCAGCGAGCTCGAGTGATAGATCACAAGAGAAGGAAAATAGAACACATGGCAGATATAAAAGGAAATTGAGACAAGAAGAAAAAAATAAAATGGAAGGGTAATACAATAGAAGGGCAGCTGTAGAAATCATAAACAAAATGTGCTTAAACAAGAGTGAAACTTATTCAATAAAGTTGAATTTATATTCACAGCATTCAGATGGCGAGATGTGGAGAGGGGAGGGAATAACCCACAGAAAAGCACCCTCTCTGACTGCAAGATGCTAGAAGAATACATTTTTTTGAAATTGTCATGTTTTCATATGACACCATATGAATAATTGAACAGGGATGCCAAGTTTTATTACAAGGGTATTATCAGCAAAATGTTAATGCCAGACTCCTGAGTTTTCCAGACAATTCTGGTATGTATTTGGAGGCAATACTACCTGCATAGTTGCTAAGAGCTAGTAGCAATTAATGCTAATCTTTATTTTTATAGGGGAAATAAAATTACCCAAGAATCTGAGAAATCTAGCAAAGGCAGGGCAATTGATATATTTCATTTCCTATATGTAATTATTCTTTCTCCTTTTCCTCTTAGTAAAGTGGATGTTATTTATATGTAGGGACATGTAGAAAGAAACCCTCTTTTGCAGAAAGATTTTGATGAGGAGAATAGATGTTGGCAGCCTTAAATAACCGTCAGCCAAATTAGGAGGGCTGACATCACAATGTTTACATATTAATAAGTCCAATGGGGGAGGAAAGCAACAAGTCACAGTGGGAGGAAGGGGTGACAATGCAAATGCAGAGTTGGATACTAGTCTGTGACTTTTTAAAATAGGAATCAGAATAGGAATAGGAATAGGAATAGGAATCTTTATTGTCATTGCCCCCTTGCAGGAACAATGAAATTTCACGGTTGCTATATTCAACTCATATATAACATTCCACATAGATTTAAAAAAGCTACAACACATGAAATATGACATATAAAATAAGCTGACTTCAAAGCCCAGAATTTCCATTTAAGGCCAATATTGAGTCAGTATCACAGATAAAAAGGTAAAGGCTCCCCCTGCACATGCATGCTAGTCATGTCCGACTCTAGGGTCAGTGCTCATTTCAGTATTCAAGCCGAAGAGCCAGTGTTGTGCAGGTCCATGGCCATATGGTTGGCATGTCTGCAAAGAAACACTTCCTGCTTTTTACGGTGGTACCTATTTATCTACTTGCATTGACATGCTTTCAAACTGCTAGGTTGGCAGGATCTGGGGTTATCAGCAGGGGCTTGCTCCACTGTGTGGCACCCGGGATGCGAACTGCTGGGCTGCTAACCTTACAGCCAACAGTTTTTGGAGTCTTAGTCCGCTGAGCCACCACACCCCACTAATATCACTGATAGCACCTTATGAAAGGATGAAATCAGGGCCCAGTCAGCCTAAAGGAGAATACTGTATCTCTCTTTTCTTGGCCTAGTGGTGTTTTAGTTAATAAGTGTGCCCATATGGGGTACAGTTTTCTTCAAAAAATGCACATGGGCAAAAGTGGTGTAGGCAACTCAAACAGTGGTGACAGAACAATCCTCTCGGTGGCCTGGCTGTCTTCCCCACACAGCACCATCACCGGGACAGTTTTGTTACAAGGTAAGGGGGTGGAAAGATGAGGCCACCTTTACCACCACCAATCCAAAAAGGTGGGGGCAGGGGAGGAGGGAAAATCTGGAGTCCTACAGGCCCTACTAAAATCATGAAAATGCCATAAGAATCCATTTTCTTTCGGGGTTGAGTTACATGCAAAGCTTCGGTGAAAGGAAAAATATCCTCCACATTTCTGTCCAGTAGTAGGGGATAAAGTAAACATAGTTTAATGTCTCTTCTAAAGCATATACTATAAAAATAAGTGTGACACATTTAATGTGTTTTGGAGTGCCCCATTTTCACACCACAACAGTGTAATTTATTGGAAATTACACGTATACTTTATTCATTAGTACTTGTAAAAATAGCTAAATTACTTCTAGGCTGTTTAGGTTTTATAGAAAATGAAGAATGACTTGATTCAAACATTATTAACAAAGCTAAATAAGTTATTATAGGCACCCATTTTTAGGGTGCCATAATTTCTACATGCAAACAGACGATGGGTTCATTTTTACTTTATACATGCACATTGTGGTCATGTTAAGGCAAAGCCTAGCCATATTCATTAGACAGATGCAGCATGTGGAATTAACATGTGGTTGGGCAACAAGACCAAAGCTAGTAACTGTTCTGGAGTACAACTCCTGGAATTTCCTAGCCATGTTTGGGATTCAAAGACCCTCTGTGAATTATATACCCCAAAGTTAACTTCTCAGAGCTCTGAGTGAGACCCCATTTTCCCATTTTCCCAGAGCCCAATTCAGTTGCTCACATTGGACCTTGTAAGTAATTGATATGTAAAAATACAGGGCTATACTTTCAATTTTGTGTTCATCCCCTGATGGCCCAGTGCATGAAGTGGTGGTTATCAAATGAACCAGCTGCATTGTTTGAGATTCTGTATGCTCTTCGTGGGACACTGGGTTATGCCTTCCTCTTACCATGACAATACCATTATGCCATTCCATCCAATAGGCACAGGAAGAGGTGGTAGAGAAAGTTGGGTGTTGTCTATCGGCCTGGATGGCTACTAGCTGTTTGTTACCACTCCTCACTCTTTATCAATAGTATCTGATATTTTGTTAACTATCCATTTAAATGTCTAAATTCATCCCCACATGCTGGATCTAGTGTGAACCATATCTGTTGGGCTGTTCTCATCCAATCTCTAGCCTGTATATTAAAAAAAACTTTAGTTTCTTGTGCTTAACAGTCACTTGTAAATAATTTATAGAAATAAAGAAGTACAGTGTTGTAGAACAATTTTGCAGATTCATGTATAACAGGGGGTGAGGGGAAGAAACAATAGATTTACATTTCTTTATGGAAATATCCATTTGGCAAGTTTTGAAGCTCGCATTTTTTTTTAAAAAAGAGTGCATTTTGTTACAAGACCACACAAATTTCCAAGGCATTCTGAAGGGAAAACACAAAGAGAGACGCAGGTGTATATACTTGAGAAATTGTGCATGCGTAAAAACTTAAATTTTAATTAATTAAGAGACCTTTATTGGCATTAAAACAACAGACAAGTTAATAGTACAGTTCAAAAGAAAAACCGGGAGCAAACAGGTAATAGTTCTGAAATAATCAACTAATAGTGAAAACAGAAGAGGGAGGAGTGGAGAACCCAGGGCGCCGAGTTGCTAACATTCTGGAAGCAAAAGTTGCCACCTCCTCCAGAAAGAAGGTGACATGTGTGGAGAGAAGAAACTTAAGCCTAGTTGAGTCTTCCCACCCCTGCATCCTGCCAAGGACTGAGGACAGATGTTTCTTACGGGGTGTATTATGAAGTGGGCAGTAGAGAAAAATATGTTCAAGTGTTTCTACACAGTTGGTTTGACATGGACAGATCCTCTGAGAATAGGGGATTCCACCAAACCTGCATAAAAACATGAGCACTTGAAAAATGTGCACAAACATTTCATTGTTAACACAAAATGCATAGGGAAAAAAGCAATTTCAAAATATCTGTCCAAAAACTTATGTGTTTGGGGGAGCGCGAATCCTCTTGCAATCCGCTATAAAACTATAACAGAAATGTAATGAAAAGGAGAGAAAGATGTTCACTTATGAGCTCTAAATAGTGACTCTTCTGGAGATGGCCAAGTCAAGTCTGGTTGACTGGTAGGTTTCATGAATCATCCTAACCTGGCATCTGAGGATATATCTCTGCAGATGTCTCTGAATTTGATCAGACTTTATATAGGGAAGGGGCAATTCACACTCTTTAAATTCTAATTATGGCTCTTGAGTGGTACCTTATTTCACATTCTGTAGTGAGATTTTCAAAGAAAAGGGATGTTTGCTTTTCCAAAGTCCTTTGATAAACCATGTCTACTCAGACCTCCTCTCCGTCTCTTGGCCTGAGGAGAGCTAGAAATCTGACATTTACTGGGACTTGTTAGAGTATACAAAGACTCAGATTAGTCACTGTTTGTAGGATTCTGTGTTGCTCTAGACTAGCCATGGACCCGATCCAGCCTGTAGAAGTTCATCATCTAGTCCAATAAAATATGTGAGCCTTGCTCGTTTTGTAAGTCTTCCTCTCTTGTACTTCCTCTTTCTCTTCCCTTGGTTCGGGAAAGAGGATAATAAGAACAAACCAGCCATGCCCAGTCATCATTTGTAAGAACCACTGGAGAACATTATTTTCTTTTTGTTGATGGGGTTCGCATCCATATGTCATAGTGGGGTGGGTGGGGAAAGCCTCCATTTTTGCACCAGGTGCCAAAATGACTAGTTATAGCTCTGGTGAACATGTGGACATCTGTATGTGCTTGCTGAGAAGCATATCCCACTGAGTTCAACTGTATATTGGGATGGTATGTTAAAACGGATTGAGCAGAAACCAGAGATTGTCTCCATCTCAGCCTGTAAAGCCAAGGGTGAATGGCAACATGGACCATATCTTTTGCCTTTCTAGTAGTTCATAAATACTTATTGTTGTCCTTGTTATATGTCCTTATAGGAGCCCTGTGGCGCAGTGGTTAAATGCCTGTACTGCAGCTAAAAACTGTGCTCATGTAGCTAGATGGAGCGGTATATAAATTTAATAAATAAATAATAATAAATAAACCCAGGTAGCAGCCTCATGGTTGACTCAGCCTTCCATCCTTCCAAGGTCTTGAGTACCCAGCTTGCTGGGGACAGGAGAGGGAATGTGTAGCCTGCATACTATAATTAAACTGTAAACCACACAGAGACTACTTGAAGTGGCATGGGGTGGTATATAAGCAGAACACTTTGCTTTCCTTTGCTTTGTTGCTAGTAAACATGAAATAATTACCTAATAATCCAAGTTTAGTTTGTTGAAAATGTCTTTCAAGTCATCTCCTTTTTTACCATTTGTAATATGCTTCACAGGGACTGTAAGTAGAGATAGCAGGAAACAAAAAATATAGCATTTTGTTTGGTTTCATTTTTCCTTTCATTTTCTTTTGTTTCATTATTGACATTTTAAAAGAATTTTCAGAATGAAAAGCAACTTTTCCAAGCAAGACCTATCAGCATTCACCTAAACCCCTGTCCTTAGCAACTTTGGAAGGGTTGCTAA
This sequence comes from Phrynocephalus guinanensis, assembly GCA_037367245.1. Taxonomy (NCBI): domain Eukaryota; kingdom Metazoa; phylum Chordata; class Lepidosauria; order Squamata; family Agamidae; genus Phrynocephalus; species Phrynocephalus guinanensis. The sequence goes on from CM074739.1 coordinate 110,505,738, forward strand.
GCAATCTTGTTGAGATTTTATGTTGTAAACTGCCCAGAGTAGCCGTAAGGCTCAATGGGTGGTATACAAGTCAAATAAATAAATAAATAAATTCCACAATGCAGAGTGGCTTGAGTTTAAGACACCCCTTTTTTGCTTTTCCTCTTTTTTCATGGGGTACCTATTTTGGTGTTTAATAACATGGCCCACCGAAACCCAAAACTCTCCAAATTTGGAAGGCTTAAAGGGAAGAGTCCAAGGAAGCTACCCACCAAATTTGGTGCCTCTATGATGAATCATTCTGTTTCTAGAGCCAAAGAAGGCAGTTCACTTTGTTTCATCCTGAAATGCATTCTACCATTTCGTTTCATGAGAAAACGATTTGTTAACGTAACAAAACGATGAAAAAGAGTTTCATTTTTCATTTTATGCCCATCTCTAATTGCAAACACTATAGGTCTAAGAGTTTAACATGACACCTACAGGGTGCAGATGATTTTTTAAAAAACTGCACTATATCTACCCTACCTTGTGGCTAATGGAATGAACCCACACATTCAGAGAGAGAGAGAGAGAGAGAGAGAGAGAGAGAGAGAGAGAGAGAGAGAGAGAGAGACTCCACAAGAAGTACTTGGGTTAAGTTATCGCAACTCCTCAGATATACAAACCCCTCAGGAGAATAAATATCACACTGAATATTGACAGGGTTAGTGCTATATTAGCTGTGCCACAAACTGTGAAATAAATGGCCATGATGGATGTGAAATATTTATTGCTTTGCTGCACAACAAATCTGAATTTGCATCTGGAAATGATCCAGCCTGGTCGACTCCAGTGGTGGCTGATGAGAGTCTATCAGCTTAGCAGGGTTCGGTACTTAAAGAATTCAGAAGCCAACGTTTGAATCAAAAATGGGTTTGTTTGTTCTTTTAGACTAAGGTTGGCCCTTCTGCTAACCTAAAAACCCATCCTCAGAGACAAAGGTGAAGTTTCCGCTTTCAGGCTGGCCCTTGAGTGTCAAACCAGAATGCTAGCAGTCACCGTCTTGTCAGGATTTATATTTTACAGATCAGCATGTGGACAAGAGAATTGTCTTGCTAGGTAAGCAAAGGTTTTGGTCTGAGGTTCTATTTCTGATAATTGCCAGCGGTATTGAGAGAAATTAACTAGCAGGGCATCAGAATAAGGAAAGTTCAGCAGCATGACAAAACATTCTGAATAGAGTGCGCAAACACTGCTCACAGAGAAAAGCATGGGGGCAAAATAGGCCCCTCTCAGAACACGCCAATGCTCTTCAATAGAAACTTAAAGAAACCACTGCTTCACAAGTGTGACCTGACAATCAAGCCCAAAATAGGCCTTGATGGGTGGTTTTGTGAGTTAAAGAGTAGTTCAGGCTTAGTAACTGAGCATTAGAGTTTGGATCACACTTTGAACACCACCACTCCACCTTCTGTCAGGTGAAGTTCTGATCGTTCAGCCTCAAGGATTCAAAACATTTGTTGCATTTAAAATACTAAAGAACAGAGGAGAATGTGGTAGACTTTTTCCATTTCTGCCTTTTCCACATCTAGAGTAAAGGGAGGGGGGTGTCAGGTGGAAAACACTTAGCATGGCATGAGAAACTGCAAAGCAGAGCACGAAACACTGTTTTTAAAGGGCACTTGTTGCATTACTCATTACCCCTCTTTGTTGTTGCCCTATTTGCAAGGGATCCTCAATCCATTGTGTTGTATACTATTAACATGTTTCATTATTCTTACTTGAATGCTGAAAAGATACAAGGAAATACCAGAAGGGACAAAACAGCACAGGGACTCTGGAAATGCAAAAAAATAAAACAAGTGCTTCCCTAACCATTTATAATTGATAGGGAAGTAGCACCCAATTTGAAAAGTTCTTATACACATGACTCCAATGGCCTTTAAAAGGGAACTTTGGAAGGAAACTAGAAAATGTTCCAGGTTGTACCAATTCTGAAGCAATTTTTAACTTATTGTTGTATACATTCCTTTTTTACCATATAGCTTAGCTGTAGTCTTGTTGCTCCACATATTACTAACTGAGGGCAATCCAATTATACCAGTTTGATTCCACATGAACTGTACTGGTTCTGCCCTACAAAACTCTGGGATCTATAGTTTGGTGAGGAACTCAGAATGCTCCCATGGATTTTGGGGAACACAAGCACTCTATGCATAGAATTCTAAGTACCTCATTGAAATGACAAATCCAGAATTCCATAATAGGGCAAAACCTTGGTTGTTAAGGCAGGGCCGGCGCTTCCATTAAGCTGAACTAGACAGTTGCCTAGGGCACCAAAATGGAGAGAGGGCACTGACAGCCTGCCACCACCTCCACTGCCCCCCGCCACTGGCCACTGCCGTCTGTCCCCCCACTACCCACCAGCCGCCCTCCGCTGCCCACGCCCATTGCCACCCACCCCCATGCCCGTCGCTGTCCCCCGCCATCCTCCACCCCCCGCCCCCACCCCCTGCCCACCACCACATGAAGCCTTTTGTAGCTGGTGAAGGTCTGTGGCCTCATTGGTTTTCTCTCCTGGTGCCAAGTGTAGCTGATGTCAAAACCCCACTGACTCCCCTGGGAGGGGTGTGGGCCAGTGCTTTTATTTCTGGAGTTTTTATGCTAAATTCTTAAACAGCAAATGTGTTTTAACAAAACAAAGGAGAATGATCCACACAAAACACATTACTGTTAATTGCTATCGACACCAATTCCATATTATTAACACAATCTCCTGCATGTGGCACTGTAGGAAAAATAACCCCCTTTTATGTATTTACAAAAGCAGAGGTGGACCATTTATCATTCACCCATTTTTATCACTTAAATGTATCAGGCTATGTGTATTCCTGCAGTGTACTGTATAATAAATAGACTAGGACTCCAACAATCTAGTCCAAACAATTATTGGCACATTTGCATTCATGTTTGTAAGTTACATTTCTGCATTCTTTCCTTGACATCACAATAGCAGGAAGATCTGTCATGCTAGGAAGTGTCCCACTAATACATTGATTTTAAATTATTCATTTAAAATGTTGACAATGTTGTCTTCTGTTACGCATACCTAAAGATCTTACAGAAAATGCAGGGGAAGCAGGAGAGACACTGCAGAAATGAATGTCACTTCCTAGATATCAATTTTTTAGGGGAAAGTTGAGGTTCGGATTCCCTTGCTGACCCAAACAGTGCTTCTTAACCCCCCACCACCAATATTGTTCACATAAAATGAAAATGTTGAGACACAAGTAATATCAGCACATATTTTGTGCTGTGTGTTTTTTTCGGTTTTGGGAATGTAAATGCCAGTTTCTGTTTAGATCCAATAACAATTCTAGAAGAGTAGAAGTGGAACCTCTTTTAAAATGAGCATCTTAAAAATGGGAGATAATAATATTGGAACAGAAGCACAAAGTAATTTACAATATTACTCAGAAATTCCTTCCTTCCTTCCTTCCTTCCTTCCTTCCTTCCTTCCTTCCTTCCTTCCTTCCTTCCTTCCTTCTGACTTCTGACTTCTGACTTCTGACTTCTGTAGAAGCAAATTTCCACGTAGACATCCTTAAGTTTTTCCATTCAGACCAGATGCGGCAATAAAGAAACTTTCCCCTCTCTAAAAGAAGTGGTTCACTCCAGCCAGTGTTCTTCCAATGGATAGTACTGGATAAACCAACTTCCCCTGCACCTTTGCCACCCCCATGAACCCCTAATCTGCCCTAGTGTGTTGAGAGTAGAACTTTTGGAGCAGACCAGGAAGTATGGAGGGACTGTAATTGAAAACAAATTTCTCATGGTGCATGGGTGAGTTCCTGGAGTAGTTCATTGATGGTTACTTCACCTCCTTCCTCGAGCCGAGGTGAACTTGCCTCCGTGTTGAAATCAGTTTTCAACACGGATCGAGAAGTGGATTGAAAAGTTTCCTGAGCTCCAGGACGGGAATCTCTTACCCCGCTTGGAGCGCAGTTCAGGGGGCGTGGTCGGGGTGAACTCGGATTGACCCCACAAGGAAGTGAGGTTCCGTTCCTTCGAACCGGTCTCCAGCGGGGCCACGAACTGCAGCGAGAGGGAGGTGAAGTATCAGCCATTGTGATTCCCCACCCTTTTCCACTGCAGAGCACGGATCTGAACCCATATACCACAATATCTATCAGCCTCTACATACAGCTTTAATTTTTCTTCTGTGCTTTGCATTATTTTGCTCCTATAGTGATGGACGACCCACATTTTTTTCCTGGCATGTTTCTAACATCTTACAAATTTGTGGCAAATTGAGGCTGAAGCCAGGTGGAAACCAAACTATTGTGAAGACCTTCATCCAATTTGTTTATTTAGTTATGTCATGGATTATACCAATTTGACAACAATAACACTTTGTAAAACAGCAGATAAGACAACCTGACCATATTTCTCTTTGAAATCCTTAAAAATTCTGTTGCGCAGTTTTTGAATTTTTGGTGTAAAATCCTCTTTTGGTGGAGTAAAAGTACAGAGACTCACAGAGTAGAACAGCTTCAAGTTCCCCAGATAGTTCACCCCTTTCCATTAACTGGTATCAATAACCAATTCTGACACATCTGTAGAGGAAGAATAAAAATGTTTCATTACTTATGTTTACAAATAGATCAACAGCAAACAAACCAACTGGCCTCAACAGATTAAATAGGGGGGGGGAAGGACACTCAGCAAAGAGGTAGGATTCTCTTTGAATTTAGAGGCAGAAAGGAATGATGGATTAATGCTGGATAGTTTGACTGTCATACCAGGCCAGGAAGGTCTCTCTCACCCAAAACTACTGAAGGTAGGCTGCAAAAAAATCCAACATTTTTTACTCTTTTTAAAAATGGTTTTTCCTGTGTATGCCAGTCATCTCAGGCTGGCATTTGAGGTTTAACCTGTCCTTCTATAATGCATAGAAACCAATCCTTTGCCATTTTAATGCCTTTTAAAAAAGCACTTTCATTTTTTTTCTCATTCTACAGTATAAATGATTTTTAAAGGTTTATTAACTAAATTTTGGTTTGATTTTATTTAAAAACTTCATCTTCCTGCTTGACTGCTATATTTAAATGGAAAGAGGAATAATAATAATAATAATAATAATAATAATAATAATAATAATAATAATAATAATAATAATAATAATCCTGTTGTAAACCGCCCGGATTTCCTCCAGAAGACGGGTGGTATAAAAGTGTCTAAATAAATAAATAAATAAATAAATAAATAAATAAATAAATAAATATGCTGCTCTTGAAGGTAAAAAGCATTTTTTCCACAGCATTTTTGTAGCATTTTTTCACAGCCATAAATTATTTGAGTTAATCTACAACATTCCCAAGAACTGATATTTGAGATATTTTATAATGGGACTGCTAGATGCTATCCAAGTGTGCTTTCCATACATTTGCTCTGTGGGGGAATAACTGTCCCTCTTGGGAAGTTTTGACATTTTCACTGAAATAATCCATTTGATACATCCTATGACTCACCACTCTCTCTAGGCCTAGATGCCCTAACCGCATCTGATCTCGCTTGATTTCAGAAGCTAAGCAGGTTCAGCCCTGGTTAGTACTTGGATGGGAGACCACCAGGGAATATCAGGTGCTGTAAGCGCCTGGAGTAGGAACTGGCAAACCACTCCAGTATTTCTGCCAAGAAAACACCAGGGACATGGGGTCACAAAGAGTCGATCATGACTGTAGCGACCAACACACACACATGACTCACCACAGATGAAATGCCCCATGCCTTACTTAAACTTGTGAATGGATCAACGGCAAACAATGAACAAACTAAGTACTTCCAATTGGAAGGAAATCCTTGGTTAGTGTTGGATATACTGATAGTAACTCCAGACCAGAAAAACCCTTCCCACTCAGTCAAACTACAGGCTGTGAATATTGGAGGGTCACCCTCACTCCCCACAGCCAGACCTGTCAAACAGCGCTTTTCAATACGAAGTGCCGCCCATTCATGCTGGGTGTAGCATTTCTGGAACCAAGGCATTGGTTTCCAATTTGAAAGGAAATCATTGAAAACCAATGCCCTGGTTCTGTAAACGCTAGGCACAGCATGCATGGGGCAGAGCTTCGTATTGAAAGGAGATCATTGGAAATGAATTTCCTTTTGTAACTCAAGTTTTTTCAGAAATCAATTTCCAATGATTCCCTTCGTAAGTTGAATTCTTCAGTTGTCAAAGCATTTGTAAATTGAGGTTTTTATTTATTTATTTATTTATTTATTTATTTATTTATTTATTTTTATACCGCCCCATCTTCCCAAAGTGTACAACAGTCACAGAAAACAAAAGATAAAATAAAATAAAATACTTTTTTTTAAAAAATACTTAAACCAATATTTTTTAAAAATAATGCTCGGAAAGATAGCGGAACAGAGAAAAACAAAACAAAACAAAAAACCCTAATGGTTGCCAAATGCCTCTCTGAAAAGCAGGGTCTTAAGTGCTTTTCTAAAGGTGGGCAGGGACTATGCAAGGTGAATCTCACTTGGCAGTTTGTTCCAAAGTGAAGAGGCAGCCACAGAGAAGACCCGGTTCTGAGTAATCAATGTCTGGGCCTCCCTAGGAGTAGCCACCCGAAGTGAGAGCACCCATTCTGTAGTAGCACCCTGCACAAGACCAAAAAGTGTCCAACTGCTGGCCCAATGAATTATTGTATCATTGAAAGGCATTAATATAATCCTGCCCATTATTTATTGCCATGTCTCTTGAACACACAGAACTGCAGTGCAAATATGCCAGCAGGTCTGGTCTGCTCACAAAAATATTATCTATTTCATATAACAGAGACTTGCATAATGTGTGAGTTACAATGCTGAATGCAACCCAACAGCCATGCATGCTGTCCTGATTCACCTTACAAAATTGCTTGAAACTTCTAGTTTTTGAATTTTCGGTCCAAAAAACCAAATAAATTAATAAATGTTTGCTGAATGGTGGCGCTGGAGAGACAGGAGACCTGAAGCTTCCAGGTCCATTATAGGTCCCTCCTTAAAATGGAGGGTTGAGGAGTTCCGTTCTGGCCAACGATACAGCCCATTGCTTCCAACCACCGCACAAAAAACATTCTGGCAAAAGTCATGAAACAACATGGCAAACACTTTTTTTTTTGGCAACAAGAAAGAGTAAACATACTGCATCGCCAATATTATAGCTGAGCAACTGGCAGTAAACACAGAAGTGGAGGCAGATATTTTTTCCAATCCGCTGAGCTTAAAAAGCTGCTTTTAAGAAAAACAAATGCAATGGCAGGCTGAAATTGCCCAGAACTGAGCACTGGTAGGATTGTGAGATCCACTGCATCACCCTACGTTCATATTCACATTCAGTTACGAAGGGGCTTATCATGGCATTCATCCTATTCTTCTTGTATGTCACTCCCCAAAATTCATGTAACACCCACTATGACAATTGCTTGAGTCTCGTGTGAGGGGCAGCGGATGCGCACACTGGTCCCATCTTTTGCATCCTTATCCACCCTAGTCTTGCCCCCTCAGTCTCTAGTCTTATCCTGCTGAGCAGCAAAATCCGAAGGCAATCTATGCATACTTATTAGAACAGAAGTAGGACACTGTCCATGTTCAGCCCTCATACACACTTTGAGTCTGTATGCATCTAGGGCAGTGGTTCCTAATTTTGGATAACCCAGGGGTTGTTGGACTGCAGCTCCCAGAAACCCCACAGCTAGAGGTGAAGCCTTCTGGGAACCACAATCCAGGGTTGCCTGAGGTTGGCAATAGTGATGGGCACGAACCTGGGTTTGGAGGTTCATGTTAGTTCATATGCACAGCACCACAGGTCCAATATGTATCCTGTCCCTGCCTCCTGATGTGGATTCCCCACTCCCATCAGCAGGAGTCCTCCTCCTCTTTGACAGTTCTTTCAGTTCCCAACAGGGCTTTCCTGCCCCATCTCTTTAGCTGTTCGCCCACTCGCATGAGCAAGCCCCTGCTCCTGCCAGCGACTGTCCAAACACCTGAAGAGGAGGAGGAGGAGAGGAGAGTACTCTGGCTGGTGAATGTGTCACAGGCTAGGGAGACGTGGGAAGGGAACACATGGCAACCAAGTTTCATGTTCATCTCTAATTAGAAGTATGTCTGTGAAGATTCTCAGTCATCCAGATGAGTTTATCTAGAAGCTGAGTCATGGCAACTGGACCTCTTTTCTTGAGAAATGAAGTCTTTCCTTTCTCTAATTCTTCTCTATTCTCTTTTCTCTAATTCTTTTCTTTCTCTAATTGGGAGCTACTGATCTAGGAAAACAATAGGCACCTTGCATAGCCTATTCAGTCAACCAATGGGAAAACCTTTCTTACATTTTGAACCAGGATCTCAGTCATAGCCAGCAACTGTATTTGCCAGTTCAGGGACGGGCATTTTCTGATTGTTTCACCTACAGTCATTAGAAAAATACAAGGAGGTGGCAGGGGAGAGATATTATTCTGAATACTGTTCCATGGAAAGTGTCCTCCAAAAGACCTACCCATGAGCCCAAGTGTAAGGAAGGAAAAACAACACACGAGGCACTGATATCTGACATCTTTGCAAACCACCATGAGGTAGAATATCCTTGTGTTATCTGTTACAAGCAGAAGGTTCCGTCTTACAGATTTTTATGTTAAGATGCAAAACAGTAACACCTGGAGACTCAAGTTCCTTGAGCAGAGAGGCCATATTTTGTATTACATTTGTTTCATCCCCATACTCATCAAGACCCTCGGCAGCTCAAGGAAAAAGAAAGGAAAAGAAAACAACTTTATTATTTTTTTCAAGAAGGGAGCAATTTCCAACTCTACATGAATCCAAAGTACTGGTACTTACCAAAGGCTGATAGAGGGGAACACTGATCATCTATTGCTAAAGTCCCTTGAAAGAGTCTCGTATTAAACTACTAACAACAGTTAAGTTTGCCCATAGGTGAGCTGAAATGAGAGTTGGATTTGTGACAATTGTTGTTGATTCCTACACCATCTCCCAAATGCACTCCTCTTTTCAGAAGATAGTATGGAGAAAGGACTTCTAAAAATACGCTGCTTATATACTTCACTTTAAGCACTCTCTGGGCATTTTGCAATTTAATCATGCAAACTACACAATGCTCTCCTGCATGGTGAGCTGGGTACTCAATTTACTGAACTCAGAAGGATGGAAGGTTGAGCCAACCCTAAGCAGGCTACTTCAGCCTGTCTGGATCAAACTCAGGTAATGAACAGAGGCTTGACTGCTGTACTGAAGTTTAATCATTGTGCTATGACGCTCTTAATAGACTGCCAATTAAACATTGCTTAGCCAAAAAAACCAAAATGCCACTTAACAAAAAAAGGCTGTCAAGTAAAACTTCAGCACAGCCTTCTCCCAAAACTTGGTGAACATCTGTTGAGTTACAGGAGCTGATCCTGACCAGCTTACACAGCTGTCTACATTGATTCGAGATTGACTCAGACTAGAGTTGGGCACTTTTTGCTTTTGCATATGTATAAATGTTAAATAACATAGGAGACAGAACAGAACCCTGGGGAACTCCACAGGTCCGCAGCCATGATGTCGAACATGAATCACCTAACACCACTTTCTGCATTCTTTCCTGCAGGAATGACTGGAGCCACTTTAATGCAGTACTTCCAATTCCCATTTCAGAGAGATGAGTCAGGAGGATGCCATATTTTATATTATCAAAAGCAGCTGAGAGGTCTAGTAAAACCAAAAGGGACACAGATCCCCTATCCGTTTCCCTGTGTTAAGTCATCTACCAATGCAACCAGTTTAATCTCAGACCCATAGTCAGGCCTGAAGCCAGAATGAAATGGATCCAAGTAGTTTATTTCATCCAGAAACCTCTGGAGCAGTGAGGCCACAATCCATTCTAGAACATTCCCTAAGAATGGGATATTCAAAACCAGTTGGTCATTGTTCAGTATCATTGGGCCTAAGGAGGGCTTTTTAAACAGTGGTTTTACTATTGCCTCCTTTAAGCATGCCAGAATCCTGCCCTGTTGTAAGGAGGCATTCACTACTCTTCCTAACCAGTATGCCATACCTTCTCTGGCAGCTTTTATGATCCATGAGGGGCAAGGATCCAAGAGACATGTGGTGGCCCTCATCTCCCCAAGGGTCCTGACCACATCGTCCGGCTGTAGGAGCTGGAAGTCATTCATTAATATAGGACAAGGAGGGTGGGGTGTTTTATTTACCGGCTCTGCATCAATAGCAGCATTAAAGGTAGCCAGATCTGTTCAATTTTGCTTGCAAAGTGTTGTGCAATTTCTTCGCAGCAAGATACAGAGTGGTCTGTGTTCTTTGCCTGTGGGTCAGCGTGTAGCAGACTTTTGACTATTCTGTTTTTTGAAGAACTGAATATTCACAAAGTAGGCAGAAGCTGTTACTGGTTGTAAAAAGCTGCCCAGAGGCCTTGTTTGGTGTTCAAAAGGAAATTGAAGGCAAAAGCTGAAGTTTGCTCTTATCCCATCTTTAAAGAATGGGGAATGGATAAACAGAGGTCAGAAACCCCAAACCGTTTGCATTGTACAGGGTTCAACATGATGAAGGCCATGAAAAGTATGTTCTGATTTATTTTCCAGGAGTAGCTGCTTCTGAAATATCAAGTGGTGCAGTTTTATGCCAAACAGTGAATTGTAATAATGGGGTGGGGGTGGACGAGGGCACAGTCAGATAAATATGACAGTCACTTCTGTCAATTGACAAATTTAATGAGAAACACCACTCAATTTAATGAATTCTTGTGCTTCACTGTGCTACCTTTTTAAGCTGAACTTGCATACACAAGTATGGTATGACAAGTTATAAATAAATAAATAAATTCCAGCACGGTATTGTGGCGGTGGTTGAATGTCATCCGTTCCTTTTAACCATTAAGTAAATAAGTAAATATTATTAATTTGCAAAGATTAATAAAATAATGTTGCACATTAGCAATCATTAGGAAATGCTCTGTTGGAGCTGAATAATTCACTGTGTACAGCAGCAGTTGTACCGTGATGCATGAAAGATGCTTTTCTACTACAAGAAACTGAATTGGGGGGGGGATCAGCTTTGGGGGGGGAGTTTTCCATGTAGTTGAAGTAGGTCAGTGTGAAACAGATTTTTCAAGTTGATTCATTCTTCATTGGTGGGGAGGGTTTCACCGTGGGGAAGGCATCATTTCAACCTAGACCATGCATTCAACATATGCACAACAAAAGTCTGCTCGATTTAAAAACAAAACTCAGACACTCCAAACATTTTCTTATTGCAGGGATTTGGGTGTTACTCTAATATAAAAATAGAAATTACATCCTACACAATCAGTGGAAGGATTTTCCTCCCCAAACAAAATTTGGGGATCAACTACACAGAGTGGAACTGAGCATTTGGCTTTTTTTTCAGAAACAAGTTTAAAAAAACAAACAAGCCAAAATATCCAAACAAAAGCCCCTTACAATTTTATGAATCCGTTCCTCATTCGCCAGAACCCTGCTTGTTTAGATGGTCACATAACGTTAATGATGTAAGCATTTCTTACGATGGTTCATCTTGATTCACCCAACAGGGCATTAGCTCAGTATTGCAAAATCCAATTGACTATCTAGGGTCCATGATCCATTCCCAAATGATCCCTGATTGGCAGTGATCTCATGTCACTGATCCCAGAAGAAAAAAGTATATATATCATCAAGGGCTGGCCATGTGTTTGATCAAGGAAGTCTTTTCAAGGCACGTGATGAGCCAACACAGAATTTGTACAAGGTGATTACAATCAAAGCTCCACTCCCCCATCCTCAAGTTATATTACTGCATCCCAGCCAGGACTGATACTGTAAGGTCAAGAATTGCAGAGGGGAAATATTCTGCATAGCCCTTCCAATTGCAAGACTTGGTCTCAATGGAAACAACAACAACCTCCAAGTGGACCAAGCTAATCAGCTAATGATATTCAGCAAAGGTTGCAATCAAATTTATGGAAGGTCAAGGAACTCAGTAGGTAAACTTCCAGTGTAAAGGCAATGGCATAGACTAGCCGCAGCCCGCAACTATTACAGCTTTGACAATGCTGCCACCTACTGTTTCACTGCAAACATCAGTCAATGATTTTTTTCAGATACTTCTTTTCCTAGATATTCATCCTAAAACAGCACCCTTTGTCTGGAAGCCACTTGAAGGATTTCTGCTGATTCATTCAGGATATCTCATATTAATACACCAACTTTTGGGGCTTAACACAACTGCATTTTTTTCCTGATGATGGCTTGGGGCCATATTTTTCAATTGTACTTACATAGGTTTTTGAAAGAAACAGGGAAGTATACAGTGCAGCAGCTTGTGTGAGTTGGCTTTCTGGAAAACAATAGGTCTCTGCACTGAGTGGTGTTCAGGAATGAGGAGGAACATAGTTATTAAATCTCTCTCCAAACCAGGAACAAGTGGAGTTTTATTTAAAGTTTATTAGTAAATTAAAAGTCCATGTAACATTGTATAACATAGCATCACAAACAATACACTCTCTTCACTGTTTTCAAGGGGGAAATGGCTTCTCTTTAACTTCCTTTGTATTATTTTCATTTGCTGTTTTGTTTGCACATATAATAATACTTTTGCTTATTTTTTTTCATTCCTACAATTTACAATTCTTTTTTATAAAAAGAATAAGTCATTATAGATTATATCATATATACATAACTATAAATATACATAACTAAAAATACTTATTGTACTTATAATAACATTCTATTAATTTTGAATTTTAATTTCTTTTCCCCATCTTCTAAATACTTCTTTATACCACCCCATTGATTATCGAATTCTATTCTAGGCTCTCCCATTAGTGATTTTGTCAGTTTATCCCATAAGATGTATTTTTGTAATTTTACTAAATAATGATCAACTGATGGTTCTTCCTCACTTTTCCATTCTCTTGCTAATTGATTTCTTTGTTGTTGTTGTGTTGTTACAGTTGTGACTGACACTTCGTTACTCCATGTCCATGGAGTTTTCTTGGCAGGAGTACTGGAGTGGCTTGCCAGTTCCTACTCCAGGTGCCTACAGCACTGGTATTCCCTGGTGGTCGCCCATCCAAGTACTATCCAGGCCCGACCCTGCTTGGCTTCCGAAATCAGGGGAGATCGGATGTGCTCAGGGCATCTAGGCAGCTAGCTGTACCTAAAATATAAAGATATATTTGGGTCTAGGGATGGACACAAAACTCCAAAATGTCATTTTGTTTCATTTTTTTGTTTCTTCCCCATTTTGTTTCATTTATTATGAAACAATTTAATTTTTTTAAAAAAAATTATTTCATATTTCATTTTGTTTGTTTTTTGTTTGTTTGTTTTGTTTGTTTTTCTCCTAGTGCCAACCAGCCGACCCACTTTTTTTTCTTTTTTTATCCCATTGGGGGGGAGCCATTTTACAGAGGAAACAAAACAGTTCATTTTAACAAAACAAAACAAAAACCATTTCGTTTCATCTTTAACAAAATGCTGCTTCATCGTTTCATTTAGTTTCATTATGCTTCGTTTCATCATTTTATGATTTACATCTCCAGCACTTATTTTTATTTGATTTTGTTATTTTTGCTAATCTCTCAGGTGTTGTATACCATCTATATAATACTTTCATAAAAGTTTCTTTCAAATCAGTACTTGTAATTAATTTTTGGTTTTCATTCCATGCTCTGCTCCAGTCATCAAGTTGTATTGGTTTTCCTGTATCCACTTAATCATATTTTCCTTAGTTACCTCTTGCTCCATTTCTCTATGCAATATGACTTTAAATATTTTTGAAATTTGATGTTCTTCTTTTCCCCAAATTATCTTTTCTAGATCCGAGGCCCCTTTGTCAAATCCTGTTAGTTTACTATCCATACCCATCCTTTCCAAATGTTGTCTATGAGGGAACCAATGGCATAAGATTCCATCTTGACCTAATTCTTCCCTTTTTTAAATCTTAGTTTGCCTTCTTCATACTTTAGTAATAGTTCCCTATAAATCAGCCCTTTCTCTGATTTTATGTCTATTTGCTTCCCAAGAGCCTCATGTGGTATTTCTCTATAAAATTTTGATGTATATTTTTCCCAAGTCTTAATCAAGGCTTTCCTTACCATACTGTTTTCAAAATCCTTATTTATTGTTTTCTTATCATGCAATGAATATGCATGGATTCCAAATCTTAGATCTTTTGTTCTAGTGTCAGTAGTTTCTCATTGTCTAACTTTATCCATTCTTTTAACCACAAAATTACTGATGCATCATAATACAGTTGGAGGTTGGGAAATCCCCAAACCCCATTCTTCTTATCCTCTTGTAGATATTTCATTTTAATTCTGGGTTTTCTTCCCTGCCATATATAATCTGTGAGTTCTTTTCCCCATGTTTGGAAAAGTTTATTACTTATTATTATTGGAATGTTTTGGAAAAGAAATATTAATTTGGATAAAACCATCATTTCAATAATCACCATTCTTCCCATCAATGAAAGTTTCAGCTGTTTCAAAGTTTCCAGATTCTTTATTATTTCATTCCATTTCTTTTCATAATCATAATTTATCTCAAATAAATATTTTGTCTTTTTCATTAGTGTTATACCTAAATATTTTGTTTTATTTTTTACTGTATAGGCTGAGATTGTTTCCAATTCATTTTGTCATATTTTTGTTATTCTATTTGTCTTATCTTCATTTATTCTAAATCCTGCTAGCACTCCAAAATTAGAAATGATTTGTTTTAATTTTGTAATACTCTGCTTTGGTTTCTTCAGAATAACCACCAAGTCATCAGGAAATGCTCTAACTTTATAATGTAATTTTCCCAATTTTAGTCCTTTTATTTCTTCTTCCTCTCTTCTTTTCCTTAGCAATACCTCCAATGTTGCTATGAACAGCAGTGCAGACAGAGGGCATCCTTGGCGGGTGCCTTTAAAAATCTGGCATTGTTTAGTTTTTTTCTCCATTTACTATTATTTTTGCTTCTTTATTATATATAGCTTTTATCCATTTTAGTCCATTGGTGGCTCAGCAGACTAAGGCACTGAAACAGCTGCAAAGCAAGCAGCTCAGCGGTTCGGATCCTGGGTAGAGATGGGCACAAAACGCCAAAATGGTGTTTCATGTTCGTTATTTGGGCCCTGGGGTCCGCTTCGTTCCATTTCCGTTTTTTGGGCCCCCGGGGCCTGCTTCATTTCCATTTCTTCGTTTTTCAGGTGTGGCAAGCTGTGGCCACAGGGAGCCCTCCCAGGGCCAGGCACCACCGGAGCCACAGGCATGCGGGCTGGAAGAGCGTTCCCGCGGCTGCGGGGAGCCCTCCCGGGGCTGGGCCAAGCATCCTGGAAGAGCCATCCCACAGCCATGGGGAGCCCTCTCGGGGCCAGGTGCTGCTCCGGTCACCACCCCCTACAGGCCACCCCCCCAGAGCACTACCAAGTGCCACCCTCCCTTGGCCCCTCTCCCCAAGGATCGATCTGCCGCTCCATCTGCCACTCCTGTTGGGTCACTACCCCCGGAGCCCCATTCAGTGCTGCCCTAACTGGGTCCCTTCTCCCCGAGAACCACTCCGTCCTGGGAGCCACTGCCCCAGCAGACCACCGCCCCGCACCCCCCCAGGCCTAGACCCAGGAAACCTATGGTGGGTGCCGCTGCACTCCCCCATGCTTCAACGATGCCCTCCACTCCAGCTTCTGAGACGGCTGCAACATCACCACTTTGCCACATGGCCAAGATGGCGCTGGGCACAGCCGAACTCCAACATCCTCCCCTCCAAAGCCTGCTGAGTGCCGATGAAGAGGCCGAGATCCTGGAGCCCAGCCCTCATAAGGGCTCAGATCCCGCCTCTTCTTGGGAGACCGGCAAAGTCTCACATTGGCTCTGGCAGAGAGGGGGTAAAGAGGCTCCGCCAGGCCCAGCTCCCTCTCGCTGGCCTCTGCTGCTCCATTTTTCATTGCACAAGTGGCGCAACGCCAGTAACGGAAACGAACAGAACCAAAGAAAATTTTCTTGGTTCTGTTCGGTTCGAGCCTGCCCCATCGCAACAGTCGTTATTTGTACCGTTACGTAACAGAACGAATAACAGAGAATGGTAATGAAAAATTGTCGTTCCGTGCCCATCTCTAATCCTGGGTGCCACACAGTAGCATGAGCTCCCGCTGATAACCCCAGCTCCTGCCAACCTAGCAGTTTGAAAGCATGTAAATTGCAAGTAGATAAATAGGTACTGCTGTAAAAAGCGGGAAGGTAAAAACAGTGTTTCCATGTGGCCATGTGCTCTCTAAAAGGGCTCCTGGAAAGAATTTCAGCAAAAAAAATTGCTGCTTAGTGGCATTGGAGCTGCTGTCCAGCAAGTAACCTCTGGTTTCATCTTCAAATCTGAAGAACAACAACAAAAGGAGGGAGAGGGGGAGGAGATGTTAAACAAAACAAAAAAATGATATGGCAATTTGTACCTGGATATTGTACACCGTGCATTTTCCAGGAATGTATTTATGCACATTTACAGAGAAGCAAAACCTGTTGGTGTCAGTTGGACTTACTCCCAAGGCTTTTTATTGGTTACAGTAAACAGCATACACATACAATACAATAGGGATGGTAACCTGAATTCCATTGGTAGGGGGGGATGAGTGTCCTCATGTACACAACCCTTATCTAGGAAAAATGCTTGCTAGTGGCGAAGAGACAGGAGGAAGGGGTTGGGGCTGGTCATGTAGGCCTCCAGATATATCTCTCATAGTCTCCTGGTGCCAGGCCTTGTTTCTTTGCCCCGCAATTTTCTCAGTCAGCCAGTTGGCCTTGGCTTGCTCTTGATTCATCTGGACTCATGGCTTTTCCACACCATGGCCAGCCCTTATGGTGACTTCAGTCTCTGGGCTAATGGCTTGCTCTAGTGCTCTTGCCAGGGCCTGTTGGGGTACATGGAATCCCCACAGCCCATGACATTTTAAGCACATTATTTTTCCACGTCAACCTATCCACCATCCAGCAGTCCCTGACTGAAGATGCTCCATGTGCCTCCATCATCTCAAGGACAGCAACTGATGGAAGAAGACACATCCTTCTAGGTGCTGGCTTCAAAACCACCTATTTCCTATCCAATCCAAGTCTCTTCTGAGGTGACAGGGAGAGCTCTTGGGGGTACCTGCCTGGGTTTTTTATTTCTATTAATTCCACACTGCTGATTAGCATTTTTTTATTGTCAGGAATGTATGTCCCTGGTTGTGTTGGTGGCTCTTGAGTGGATGGTGATCTAATTAGGTCCATAAGAGGGTGAGATAGTTTGTGGGGCTGGCAACAAGAGAATGAGGACCAAAACGTATTTATTTTGCAAATTAAGCAGAGTTGCAGAGAAAATACTTAAATGCAAATAGTGTAACTTGCGTAAAATGACAGCAGCTGCTATTTTATTCCATGGACTTTAAAAGATGAGAACTATGAGAGGGTCTCTTGCACTATCCATCCATCATCATGTACTTTTATGTGTGCTTGACATAGAATTTATGTTAAAGGCAAATACTTTATGCCAAAACATTTGTGCAGTTGTGAAAGCAAACAAACAAAAAAGCACTCATTGTCACACCCCTTCTTCCACTGTCACCTGGAGGTGATGAATCTCATGGGACTTGAAAATTCTTTCCCAGGTTGTCCTCTCTGTGTAAGTCAGCCTGTATTGATGCAAACATAGAAATTAGGACTTTTTTTACATTCCTGTTGTTTTTTTCATTCAAAAACCTTTCAGCAGCACTTGACTACCAGAATCCTATTACGTACATATGTTGATGAAGTCAAATAGTGTAAACCACTACAGCAAATGGCTGCTTGCTAACAAGACCAACGTTGAATAGCTTGTTGTGCCGGAGTCATAGGCACTGGGACACAGTTAAAAAATGCAAGTGTTGACATCATAATTAGCAGCAATTCAGTGCTGCAATTTATAACATTTCATTTATTCCACCAAACATGAGTAGTAAGTTTCCGATTCATATCTCTGCTGAAAGACAGGCCCTTATGTGGCACTAAATCAATGTATTAAGTGTTAAAATGTAGGGATGGAACAAATATTAGCCACCTTTCCCCCATCTCAGCAATATTTGACATTTCCTCCCAGTGGGAAACTGCTCCAGGTTCCCCCTGGGGGCTGAGATCTCCTAGAGCAACAGTGAGAAGTGCTCAAAACTAGTTTCTTTAATCTTCCTCTTCAATATCCTGAACAAGGTTAAGCTTGTCAGTCCTGTGCTGATTGTGCCTGAAATATTACCTTCTGTAGAATTTTTGTTTCTCATTGCTGTTCATTCGATTTCAGGCTATTAACACTAGCCCCTGCTCAAGTACTGTGTGCCAGCTCTCTAGGAGATTTTGCTGTTGTCAATTTCCAGCTTCTATACTAGTAAGTTTCAATTTGGTGGTGATGGTGGGGTGTTCCTATAAGAGCCTAAAAATGAGCAGAGATGCTGAGAAGGAATCCCACAGAGAATAAGATTGATTTTATGTAGTACCTGAGAAGTTATGCACAAGATTTCATGGAAGGAGATTTTGCTACCCAGGAAAAGATGGGGGGGAGATGCAAGGCAAAAAAGAAATGCCGAAGAAAGACAAACTGGAACTGAAAAGCCCCTGGACTAGGCTATTTATTTATTTATTTATTTATTATTTAAGCTTATATACTGCCCATCTTCCGGATGGAACTCCGGGCGGTGTACAACAATAGGAAGCAAACAATAAATGGAGGTTAAGACAAGTTACCAAAATCAATAAACAATTCAGGTAAAAATCAATAATAAGCAGCAGATGGTGGATTAAAAACAAAATTAACTGTCACCAAACGCCTCCCAAAAAAGCAGGTCTTTAAGGCTTTTTTGAAGGCTGGCAGGGACTGTGCAAGGCACACCTCAGACAGGAGATGATTCCATAAAGAGGGGCCAGTCACAGAGAAGGCTCGGCAATGGGTGGCCATCTTCTGAGACTCCCTGGGCGTGGCCACCCACAGAGAGTGTGCCCGCGACATTCGAGTTGGTCAGGCTGAAGTTGGCCGCTGGGGGATTTGCTCTGCCAGGTATTCAGGTCCCAGGCCATGGATGATTTCATAAATTAAAACCAGGACCTTGAATCTTATTCGGGACGCAACGGGTAGCCAATGCAGACGAGCCAGAACTGGGGTGATGTGGTTATGGCGATCCACGGATGGCCTCAATTTTAGTTCTAAAAAAGTCTGCAAAAGTCTCACTACTGAACTCAGTAGGAGGAGGCCTTACCAGACCAGGATTAGTGAGGTTACGAACCACACGGAATAACTCCGCCTGGCGGTTCGAGGCCTCACTAATTCTCTGGGAGTAAAAGGATGTTTTCGCCTCCCTAATAGCGTGAACATAGTGCCTGGTCTGGATTTTTACAGCAGCCTTATTGAAAGCCATCCGGTCCGTCCTCCATCTGCTCTCCAGCCATCTCCATCTTTGCTTCATCGCCCTCAGCTCAGCCGTATACCACGGCGAGGGGCGAGCTCCGCAACGAAGAAGGCGCCTGGGGGCGATCCTGTTGACAGCCTGTGAGGTGTCCTCAAACCATCAGTCCACCAAGGCTTCAACCAGATTGTCAGCCAGACCACCAGGAAGGTCCCCGAAGGCCTCAAGAAACCGGGCAGGTTCAGAAGTCTTCGGGGGCGGGCCCAAACTAGGGGCCGGGGTTCCCCATGGGGCAGCGATTGATAGGGGGAAAGACAGCAGATGGTGATCTGACTATGACACAAGCAGGGAAGCAATGTCCCCAACCCTCAGATTGAAATCCACCGACATGGAGGTAAAGACCAGGTCCAGGGTATGCCCAGATCTATGTGTGGGGCAAACAACATGCTGGGTCAGATTCATGGAGGCCATGGACTCCATGAATTCCAGAGCCACGCTCGAAAGTCCATCACCGGCATGTGCATTGAAGTTCCCAACCACCAACAGGCGGGGGACCTCAACAGAGTCGCCGCGATGAACTCCGTGAGCTCTGGTAGGGATTGTGCTGGGTTGCGGGGAGCACGGTAACAGAGCACAATGCCAAATCTGTCCCGCTGTCCCACCATCAGATGAAGGCATTCTAACCCCGGACTCACCAGTGTCGAGGCTCTGCAGACAGAAAGGGATTCCCTATAAATGATGGCTGCCCCACCCCCCTTTTGACCCTCCAACCTGCCCACGCCTTGGACCAGAAACCCAGGGGGGCACAGCTGGCAGAGGGAAGCTCCCCCCTCTGCTCCCACCCAGGTCTCAGTGATGGAAGCCAGGTTGGCCCTCCCATCCAGGATGGCATCATAGAGGATAGGGATTTTATTGTGGACTGACCTGGCATTCATCAAAAGGCAGGACAGGTCGGAGGTGCTGGTGGAGTGGCTCTGAGAAACATGGCCGCAAGTTGGGGGATCAGGACGGGGGACAGGCATTAATTGCCTGGCCCTGGTTCTTCTTACCCCACTAATCCCTCAACTACAAGCGTATATCCCACAGTCCGACACAACTGAAATAGCAGTCCCTGCAGACATGGTGACGGGGGAGGGGGAGAAAGCAACAACAATAAGGGGAAATACAGTGAGTGCAATTTAAAAATGCAGGTTATGCTCACCTCTCAAATTTCTTCAGGCTATACAGATTATAGTTATATAATCAATTCTATAACTTATAATTATAATTATTTGCACTATAGCATCATTCACAATAGCAAAAGTGTAAAAGATGCAGAGATAACATCAATGCAAGATGAAGCGGTGGGGGGTCCCCCAATGTTGGTTTGGATGCTGATTTGGGGCATTGGATGAGATCTAAATCTGGCTTGTAGTAAACTGGGTCTTCTCTAATCTAATGACAGATTCCCAAATAAATAAAAATTATAGTTTCTGAACTCAAAGCCCAGCAGCCCTCATTCATGTTAATGAATGACTGTAATTTAAGGGTGAAGGGTTCTCAAATGACCATGAAATTTGGCAACCTAGCCGACCACAAAGAGGAGACATCATTCGAAGACATGTGGCTTTTGGGGCTTCTGTGCCAACTGGTTTTGACATCTGCTACTACCTTGCAGGAAAGCCCTCCCAACACCCAAGGTAGCACAGGAGAGGGAAGAAAAAGCTAGGGAGATTGAGGCAGTATCATTCCCTGTGGACAATGCCTGAGGCAGCCCAGTGGCAACAACCGAAAATTTGTTTTAGCTAATGCCAGTTAGAAGACACCAGCCCTGGCAAGGCAGAATGAAAATGAGTGATCATGGGAGAGAAAAAGAGATACCATATATCAGAAACATCCAGGGAAGCAAAAAGAAGTTGGGGGGGGGGGAGAAAAACCCAATTGCACTGAAACTTAAGTTTAATTACTCAAAGCTAGAGATGGGCACGAAACGAAAAATGAAATGGTGTTTCATCATTTCATTATGTAACAAATTACTTCATTACATAACGAAACAGTAGGGTGAGTTTCACCACAAAAAATAATGAAATGCAATTTTTCCTCTAGAAACAAAATGATTCATCCTGGAGGAATTCATGGCAGGGGAGCTCAAACTGTTCCCTGTAAGCCTCCAAAATTTTGAAAGGTCTGGGGGTCAGGGGGCTGTGTTATTAAGCTCCAAAGGGGGTGCCTCTAGGAAAAATCTTTCTAATTGAATCCTGAAACCATAATAACCCCCCATGGGTGAGCGATTAACACTGCAGTGGCTTGGTTTCCAAATCCTGATTCAATCAATTAGAAAGATTTTTCCAAGAGGCACCCCCTTTGGAAATTAATAACTCTGCCCCTCACCCCAAAACCTCTCTCAATTGTGGGTGCTTAGAGGGAAAATTCCAACTTGTTCCACAGAAATTTTGGTGCTGAAACATGGCTGTGATCCATATTTTTGAGTACATGTTTGCTATGTTTATGTACTCAAAAATACAGATTGCAGCCATGTTTCAGCACCAAAATTGCTGTGGAGAAAGTTTGTACTGTTCCCTGTAAGCACCCAATTTTTTTCTGATTTTGGGGGTCAGGAGGCTGAGTTATTAAGCTCCAAAGGGGGTACCCCTAGGAAAAAATATTTCTAATTCATTGAATCAGGATTTGGAAGCCAAGCCGGGGTGCTAATTGCTTGACCATAGGAGGGGGCTATTGCTGCTTTCCACATTCAATTCGAAAGACGTTTTTTCCTAGGGGCACCCCATTTGGTGCTTAATAACTCCACCCCCTGACCCCATATCCTTTCAAAATTTTGGGTGCTTACAGGAAAAGTCCAGGACTTGCTCCTCAACTATTTTGGTGTCTCTAAGGCTCAGGGGAGCATAGTGTTTCATTTCATTTGTTTCATTTTGTTAGCAAACTACTTTAACATTTTGTTAGTAACAAAATGAAACAAAACTACTTAAGAAATGAAACAAGACACTCTTTTCCCATTTCATCGCTACTCAAAGCTCATGGAAGAACACAATGCAAGGTATTCTCTGTCATAAAGTAGGTCTTTAGTTTATCTGCCCTTTCCTCACTTCTCCTGACATCTCTGTTTAAAATAACACCCACGATCCTGGTATCTTTCCACAGTGCTTTGGGGCTGCCACACTCTGCTCTGGAATGGAGCAAGAGGCCAATCCTTCTTCGTCTTAATCCTCCCAGCATATAAATTGTATATATATAATCTCCTTCAAACTGTTGGAGTTATTACAAGCCCACATACCTGCCTTAAGTAGATTTGGCTGGGAGGGACCTGACTATCCAATTGTTCCTTCCCTGCCTCTGGATTCAAAGATAGCCCTACCTCTCCACTAAGATTATTCTTCCATCTCTATTGACTGTTGGAGCTCAGTAGTCTGTTAGGCTGATACTTCACGTCCATCTCATTGCTGTTAGCGGTCCCGCTGGGGACCGGTATGAAGTAATCTAACCGCACATCCATTGCGGGACAAGGGAAGTTCATCCCAACCACGCCCACTGAACTGCAATTTAAGAGGGATGAGAGATTCCCCTCCCTGGCCTCGGGAATCTGCTCATAATGCTTCTCATTCCGAGACAAGTGCCTGTGAGGTGAGGCTTGTCACGCAACGTGCCATTCTCCATCTACTGGCAGGAGTGCGAAGTGCCATTTGCCAGTACATTCCCCATGGAGTCAGCAACACAGTGCAGAGAGATTAAAAGACAAATGCCTCAAACTTAGCTCCGTAACGCATTGAAGGCAAGGCTTCGGAGAATCAAAACATCGAAAAACAGAAGGTCAGGCCAAAAATAAAAAAGGAGAACAAAGGCATGGAATTTCACATCTCATCACGGAACGAAGATGTGCGGTAACAGTCATGATCATCCATCATGCCCGTGTGGACATGGGAACAGGGACAGAACTGGAAGAAGACCACATGACTGCAACTGACATCAACACGCAACAAACTTCCTCCCGGGATGAGAATGGACATGAAGTAACCGTCTTAGAAGCAGCCAGTGAGTAGTATGTTGAGGCCTGCTGCTGCAGACAGCTGTATTTGGCTGTTTTGCTATTTGATCTGTTCAGAATTTTAAGTAAAGAAAATGTCTTTTCTTCTTTCTCTACCTAATGACTTAGAGTGAGCTACTGAGACTCTAAATGTCAGTTGATGAGTAAAAAAGGGTTGACTCATTTGGGAACTTGAACCTAATTCTCCTGTGTGAACCCCTTCACTTCTTCTGTGCAGTTAGAGGAATTTAACCCAAGTTCAAAATTCTAAAAACACAAACCTGAGCTAGAAGACAAGGAACTAGAGATGGAGACCAAACAAAAAATGAAACACTGTTTTATCATTTTGTTATGCAACGAATTGTTTCATTACATAATGAAACAATAGAAACTGTTTTGTGCTGAAATGGACTGCCAGCACACGCTATTCACACTTCTGCAATTAGCTAGGGGGACCCTCTGCAAGGTGGAATAACTCGGCCCCTGAACTCCAAACCTCTCCAAATTCTGGGGATTTACAAGGAAGAGCTTGAGGAAGCTCTCCTGTAATTTCCATGCTGCTACATTCCTGTGATCATTATTTTCAAATACATATTTTATGTACTTAGAAATAGATATTGCAGGCATGTAGCAGCATGGAAATTGCAGGATAACTTCTTTGGACTCTTTGATGTAAGTTCCCCTCCTTTGGAGTTTAATAACTCACCGCCTAAACCCCAAACCTCTCCAAATTTGGGAAGCTTACAGGAAAGAACCCAAAGAAGCTACCACCTAAATCTTGTGCCTCTAGGACCCAGGGGAACCATACAGTGTAACAAATAGTTTTGTTTTGTTTCATTCCAAAAATTATTTTTAAAATTCATTAATAACATAAAATGAAACTAAAGGAGAAACAAAACAAAACAAAACAAAATGCTATATTTTCAAATTTTTGCCCATCTCTACTAGGAACTCCTTCAAAGCAGGTTTTCTGGTCCTACAGTGAGCTGTGTATGGGGGAAGGGGAGAGCAGAACATCCTGTAGTGCTAGCATACGTCTGCTGTCAAGACCTTGGATTTTGGCTATTGTCTTTAGTCCTTCCTAGGTGTACCTCTAAGCATCCACTACCTAAAACCCTCTAGTATGAGCCTAATTGTACATAACCAGCATTGGGCTGGATTTCTTAGTGTGTGGAGGGAATGATAGCAGATACAACCAAACTGTGTTACAATACTGACATCCTTCACAGGACTAAGAACATTCCTGCTTTAATGTTTCTAACAAAAGGAAGAAGGGTGCTGCATTTATTTGTGGGATGGTTGAAGTTGTCTCTGACATAATGCCACCATGCCAGGAAAGAATTAAGCCACATGGATTTCCATAGCAGCTACACCTGTAGCAGAAATCAGTGACACACATACCTTGACTTGGTGATAATATCAACTGTATATAAATTGTGCATGTTATTGGATGTTTAAGGTTTGTAATTGCTTGTGCTCCTGCATTAGTCAAGGATGATGGGGAGCAACTCTATCCTGGTTTGTTTAAATAGCGAAATAGATATCCACCCAGTGCGTTGCTTCATATTTTATTTTGTACTCATCAGAGCAAAAAGAGAAATGGAAATAAATGTGTGTCAATATTTGTGAAACTAAAAGATGAGGCAGCAAAATTATAGCCATTAATGGGAACACCAGAATGGTTCCATTCCAAGGAATTAAATGAGAAATCTCCTGTTGTGAGAAAGAGAGAGGAGACATGGATCATTAAGGTACAATACAGTAAGAAATAGGTCTACCCAGAAGTAAGTACCACTGAGTTTCCTAGAATTTACTCAGAAGCAAGTGTATAGGATTGACGGCAGGTTTATCCATCCTATTTTTATTTATAAAAACCACTGAACAGACCCCAAGCGCAAGATTGCTGGGGAGGATGCCAAATCCCTGAGAGTGTTAGCCAAACGATACATTACAGATAGTACTTCATTAGATCAGGGGATTCATTAGATGCTGGAAACATCTCATCATCCCAGCAGGAGCTTTTCACCCTCCCTCAAGTTGCCAAATTAGTTTCTTTTGTTTAAGACTGGTTATCAGGATGGAAGTACAGACCTGGTTTGGAGCTAGGATTCCTCAATCACAAAAATCTGTCTGTCTCATGTATTGGAGCACAAATGGATTTCAGCTTATAAGGACATAAGGTCTGTAATGTGTTGTTTGGCTCTCCGTGGATAGAACCCAGGAGTTCAGAACCGGAAATTCTCCAAACAGGAGGCAGGACTTTGTGATGCTTTTTTTTACCGAGAGATGTCCATCTCCTTCTTTTACTACATCTTCAGTGCATGGATTCTACAACTGCCTTTTATCAGGGACAATTTCCCTATTGTCTCCACAGAAAATAAAGGACATTTATTTGGGGAAGTTTAAACAAGGCCTGCTTTAACTGTACACATGGGAGATTAAACTTTTAGGAAGGCCAACTCCCTCTGCCTTCACCATTCCCTTTTGCCCAAAACAAGCACTGTTCCTAACTAAGATGGTTACTTCACGTCCACTCTCGTCCCGGGAGGACATTCGTTGCATGTTGATGTCAGTTGTGGTCACGTGGTCTTCTTCCAGTTCTGTCCTTGTTCTGTGTATGCACGGGTGTGATTGATGATACCGGCATGACTGTTTCCACACATCCTCGTTCCATGCCTTTGTTCTCCGTTTTTTTTTCTGGCCCAACCTTCCGTTTTTCAGTGTTTCGATTCTCTGAAGCCTTGCCTTCAATGCATTATGGAGCTAAGTTTGAGGCATTTGTTTTTTAATCTCTCTGCACTGTGTTGCTGTCTCCATAGGGAATGTACTGGCGAATGGCACCTTGCACTCCTGCCACTAGATGGAGAATGGCACGTTGTGTGATGAGCCTTACCTCACGGGGACTCGTATCAGAATGAGAAGCGAGATGAGGAGATTCCCGAGGCCAGGGAGGGGAATCTCTCATCCCGCTTAAATCGCACTTTAGGGGGCGTGGTCAGGATAAACTCCCCTCATCCTGCAATGGATGTGCGGTTAGATTTCTTCGTACCGGTCCCCAGCGGGACCGCAAACAGCAATGAGATGGACGGCAAGTAGTATCATCGCTTTATAGGTCAGCTACTAGTCATAGGCTTAGAAGCTGGGAGGGAGATGATGGTAGTCCAGGTGAGACTTGTGGCACTAGCAAGGGGTTGCTGGTAGGCTTCAAATGCAATGGTCTTCCTCTCTCATCTTACTCATGTAAGTAGGTTTCTCTTCGAATGTGTTTTAAGGCAGCGAGCAAGCCAGTGACAGCCAATTATGCTGAACTGAAGCAAGCAAATGCAGCATGTTATGATGTCACAAGATGCCTCTTAGTTGTATGAAGCCTTGAAGGAGCACCTCTGAGCTGACAGCCTTCTACATTCCAAAGAAAATTAAAGCTTTAAAAGGTCACCCTAGGAGACCCGAGGGGTGGGGGAATTTGCCATGGTTTGAGGAGCTCCCAGAACTCACTGGAGGCTTCCATGACTTCAGAAAGTATTTTTTAAAGACCACCATGGTGGGGTTTTTTTTTGTTGTTGTTCAATGGGAGAGGGAATTTATCAAAAAAGAACATACCCAAGATGTTTTATAAATAAATAAATAAATAAATAAATAAATAAATAAATAAATAAATAAATAAATAAATATCTTGACCCTGCCATTTCTCTTTTAGCACCCTCCTTTTGGGGAAAGCACTCTACGGCTGCTTGCAAATGTAAAGGAAGGCTCCCTGCCCCACAGAGATCACTGCAGAACTGTGAGAGAGATGTTTTCAAGAAGGAGGGAGAGCTGGCGGTGCAGTTGGCATTTTCAGTCGCCGCCAAGCATTTGTCATTGTCACGGCATCTACTTTGGCCTTTAGAGGTAAGAGCACTTTTCTTTACATCAGCAGCTCACTACTGAGGAACAAGGAACTTAATTTAAAACTAATCCTATAATGTTCTGGGATAATTTTTAAAACCAAGTTGTTTGTGCCTTGGGAGCCCATTACAGAGTTTACTATTGACTTCACAGGGGGAAGTAGAGAGAAAAAAAAACTTGCTTTCCAGTCAGAATAGTTGATTTCCAAACAAATCAATAGGGATTACCCACATATCTAAAAATCTTCCTTCGCCGTTTTCAAAGAGATTTGTCTTTCGTCTTAAATTGAGATGTTACTCTTGGCTCCCCTCCCCCTGTTTTAAATTATTATTCAGTTCTCACATATTGAAAGAGCAAACTGGCATCCTCAAGGACTTCTGCTAGAATGTCACAAACTACAAAATATGAATAATGTCACCTTTGAAATCACATAGATCACCAGGATATAGCAAACTGGGGGAAACAAAATGAGGATGTTGCTCAACAACACAGTTAATGTGTGGGATTAGACACCGTGTTAGAAAAGCCCACTGCAAATCAACAAGAACAAACAGTTTTGAAAGAAGGACAAACAGCCCAAATGCTCACAGCTCATTTTTACAATGGATGAGGATAGTCATAGGCCCTCTATCATGTCGTTTACACACACCTGAGAGATACATATGCAGCTTACATTGCTGCATATGTGTTCAGCCTGAAACATTTTAACTCCCTGAGGCTGAGCCACATGGTCTCAGGGGGCATTTTGTCTTTGAGAAAATTTCAGCTGCCATTTTGCATTTTAGAAAGAAATGTTCAAATATATATGTTGTGTTGGAGTTATTTGTTTCAAATGAAGAGTTGTTAAATAAACCTAGCCACTTCTCCACTTCTCTGCTCAAAAATAAAATAATGAAATAATGAAATGCATAATAAATGAAATAAATAAATTGGGACTATGTCTGGATGGAGAACCCAGAGACTAGTCACTGGGAGAAGCTAATGATGCCCCAAAAGGAATCTGAGAGCTATAGAAGAGGAGCCCATTAGCTGGGTTGTTCCTATTGGGGTGAGCACAAAGCTAGGGAATACCGAAGAAAGAGGAAGGAAATAAGATTGCATTTAGAAAGAGAGAAAGCCTTTGCCCGCAAGTCAGAGGAATTGCGGGCATTAGGGTACTCTCCCCATGGCCGGGCATTGAAACCAGCTGTTCGACAGGAATGGGTCATCTTGGAAGGGAAAGGATGTGGCAAGGAGTTGAAGACCACGGACCGTGGAACCAGCCCTTAGAAGAAAAAAGAACGGAGATGGAGGAGAACCTGGACACTCATAGAGGACAAATGATTTGGACTGGGTTTGTCTCGAGACTTGAACCGGAAAATAACAGTTTGTTTATGGACTTGTTAAGAGACAATCTGTCAAACCCCTTCCTTACGCCTGAAGGGTCTGTGGAAAGAACCCCACCCAAGTTGGAGTTATTTGTTTCAAATGAAGAGTTGTTAAATAAACCTAGTGCTGTTTTACCACAAAAAAATCTTTTATTGGAACATGATTGGTCTCACATCAGGTTCGGTGTCGAACCCTCACATTCAGTTAAGCAAATAGGCAAGCAACCACCACTGTGAGTGGCAGCCCTTTGCTTCCAATATGATTCTAACTCACAATCCTTTGTTATCACCATTTTTGTGTGTGATATTAAGAGCCTCATGACACAGTGGTTAAACTTTTCAACTGCAGCTATAACTGTGCTCACAACCTGGACTTCAAATCCAAGTAGCTGCCTCATGGACTCAGCCTTCTATCCTTCTGAGGTCATTAAAATGAGTACACAGCTTGCTGGGGTAAGGCAATGTGTAGCCTAGCCTGCAGAGGTAAATTGTAAACCACCCAGAGAGTGCTTTAAGCACTATGGGGTGGTATATAAGCAGCAGACTTTGGTCTGTCTGTCTGTCTGTCTGTCTGTCTTTCTGGCTGGCTGTGGCTGTGGCTGTGGCTGTGTGGCTGTGTTTCAGAATTCTGACAAATACAAATACCTGCAAATACTTCAAAATGTAAAACCTGATGCCCCACATATCACCTTGAAGCAAATCAGTTGCAATTTGTATGAAAAATAATTTGGATCAGACTGAATTGCAGTATACTCTAAAGGAAACATTTAACTAATGTGAACATCTGACTATTCACAACACAATTTATCCCACCTTGAGGATTATGCAGATTATCTTGGTGCTTGGTCTTCAGGGGACTTCTTTGGAGACCAATTCCACAAATGCAAAAGACTATTTCAGTTACCCCCCTGCAACACTGAAGCGCTTTCAGCTCTAATTTCAAGCTAATTCTGACACCTCTTCCTGCTTTTGGTTTCTACTGTATAAATCAAGCTCCAAAAGCGATGCCTGAGAAGGATAATATGTCACAAAAAGAAAACAGATGACACTCACACTGTACTACCATCTCTTTTGATCTCTGATATGCTCTATCAGAAGGTTGCACTTTGCATTGCATTGTACCTTGCTATGAAGACATGGTAGGAAACTGCTTGCTTTTTGACCTTGCTGCTTAAGAATACATAGCATCAGAGTGTCATACTTCACTCTTCAAACCACAGTACATTCTAGGACACAAATAACAAGGCTAGCATAGAGGAGGGAAGTAATCAAAAAGTAAATATATATAGAGAGGTTGACTTCAAACTCTCCTTAAGAATGATGAGATACTGTGGGTAATGGCTCAGATAGTTGGAAGAAAAAGGACATGTTGATGTGAACATGGCTGGTACCCTATGAGGCATCTCTGACTAGGCTTAATTAGAGTCCTCAGCCAAGAGAGGAAAGGAAGGCCTTGTCACTCTGAGGCACAGCCCCAAGCAAGGAGAATAACGAAGAATGTCTTACCCTGAAATGTTGCTGCTGATCTAGGGGGAAAGGAGTATCTAAAAGGCCATTACATGCATTTGGAGACATTGGTGCTGCTTCTGTACTTTTATTTATTTGCAATATGCTAATTGTGATTATTGGAAGGCCTGTTATTCTGCAAGTAGGCTGAAGTGCAATGTTTGCAGAGAGTTTTTTTTAAAAAAACTTAACATCTATGTAAAGATTTTTAACTTGCCTTTCAAAAGGCTTTCTGGGTGGCTTGCAAAGAATTTAAATTCCAGTAAATGCCCTTTACTGCCAAAACTTTAAAAAGAAGAAGCATGCAGAAGAACAACATGAAACAATGACTAGAAATAAAACAAATAAAGAAGAGGAACATAAAACGAAGAGATTAAAAACAATCTAGTTTTAAAGGATGGAGAATTGAATCAGGATCAAAATAAATGCCAGATAAACTACCCAATATGGGTTACCACTAGAGATGGGTACAAATAAAAAAAATGACATTTTGATTGTCGTTTGTCGTTTGGGGGTCCGTTTCGGTTCGTTTCCATTTTTTGTGAATTTTTGCAACAAATTCATTTTCGTTTTTGTTTGTTTCATTACCATTTCGTTACCATTAATTTCAATTTTTTGTGATTTTTTTTAGCATTTAAAGCAGTTCACTGTATTGCAGGAACGGAAACGAAATGCACGACAAAATTTCCAGTGTTTCTGTTCATTTTGTTTCATTTTGGAGACAAAATTCGTTTGTCGTTTCGTTGTGTAATGAAACAAAAAATGAAAATGGAAACGAAAAATTGTTTGTTTCGTGCCCATCTCTAGTTACCACCACCAAGGAGTTCTCATACCCACATAGCAAACCTTCATTGGTGAGGCAGTTGAAAAAGTATATATTGGTTGATGACCCTAGACTGACCTACAGACAAGTGGTTTGGGCGTGTCCTGGTCCCTAGGAATGAAATACTTAGGAAGTTAAATTAAAGCCATTTGGCAATGTTCAGATGTACAATTCTAGTAAAATATCAGGAAAATACTAAAAACTATTACAGTGGACCCTTGTATAACAAACAGCTTGTATAACATAAAATCTGTACAACATAAAAATGGGATTACTCCATTTTCAATGCATTCCTATGGGAATTTGTATAAAGGAAAATTTGCTTAACGTAATTTCATTTGGAACAAATTAATTCCTTTATACAAGGTACCATTGTATTGGGTAATTTTTAAAAATGCTATCAATTGTTCTAATAAGGATCAGATGCAGAAGTCAGGCAGCAAAATGACATGAACTGGTGCTGCTTTACTGACCTGGAGAATCACACAAAACTGCCCAGTGATCTGGGCTTAGTGGTGCTCCTTTTCTCTGGCCATCTAGAAAGGTGAAATGACTTTGCAGGCTGGCAAGACTGCTCCAAGGAGTTTGTTCTACTCAACCAGCTGTACGATTCCATGGACAACACTCAAGCTTAGGACAAGGAAGCGAAGAAGCATTCTTTTAGAATGCAGATGATAAAAAGTTCATGCTGTCCTGTCCAGTGTACGTGACAGCTCACTACCAATCTTGCTCCCTGGACATACTGGAGGTGAAGAGAATACTCTCATGCTCCACCAGTCAAGAAGAGAAGTTTAATAGATTTTAAAAGTTCTAGAAGAGCCATGGTTCATAAGTTCAAAGGTCTATTTCAGCCTTCTCCATTCTAGTGCTCTCTGGATTATTTGGACTACAGTTTCTATCACTTCCAGATTCTTTTCAGCTCCAAGGGGCCACAGGAGCTGAAATCTAAATAGTTGCTCCTCCCTGCAGACTTTTAAAATACAATTAAAGACCTGGCTGTATAGACTGGCTTTCCCTGACTACTGCTGCTACTGATCCAGTTTCTCGATAACCTTTCAACTCCGCCTATCTTTTTGAACCTGGAATGTGAAATCTATGAACCAGGGTAAGCTGGATGTGGTCAAACGTGAGATGGAAATAATAAACATTGACATCTTGGGCATCAGTGAACTATAATGGACAGGAATGGGTGAATTCAGTTCAGATGACTATCACATCTACTACTGTGGGCAAGAATCCCATAGAAGAAATGGAGTAGCCCTCATAGTCAACAATAGAGTGGGAAAAGCAGTGCTGGGATACAACCTAAAAATGATAGAATGATTTCGGTACGATTCCAAGGCAGCCCTTTCAACATCACAGTAATCCAAGTTTATGCACCAACTACCGATGTTGAAGAGTCTGCGATTGACCAATTTTATGAAGACTTACAACTCCTTCTAGAACTGACACCAAAGAAAGATGTTATTCTAATCATAGGGGGTTGGAATGCTAAAGTAGGGAGTCAAGTGATAAAAGGAATAACTGGCAAGTTTGACCTTGCAGTTACAAATGAAGCAGGGCAAAGGCTAATTGAATTTTGTCAAGAGAACTCTACAGGATGATCTCCTCAGGGAGGCCGACAGGGGGTGTTCCTCCCTGTTGGTCCTCCTTGATCTGTCAGTGGCCTTTGATACCATCGACCATGGTAACCTGCTGGACCGGCTCACTGAGGCTGGAATTGGGGGCTCTGCTCTCTGCTGGCTCCGTTCCTTCCTCGGCGGCCGGTCTCACCGGGTTCAGCTGGGTGATGATTTGTCGGCTCCTTGGACACTCCCTTGTGGGATACCCCAGGGGTCGGCAATCTCACCCATGCTGTTCAATGTTTATATGAGGCTGCTGGCAGAGGTCATCAGGAGATTTGGAGTTCGCTGCCATCAGTATGCTGATGACATGCAGCTCTATCTCTCCTTTTCTTCCTCTGCAGAGGAGGCAGTACGCTCCCTTGACCTGTCCCTGGAGGTGGACTTGGAATGGACCAGGACCAACCGGCTCAAGCTGAACCTGGAGAAGACTGAGGTTCTGTTCTTTGGGGCACCTTTGTCCAGGTACAATGGCCCCCTCCCTAGCCTGGGAGGGGTTGCCCTCCAGCCTACGGACAGGGCCAGGAATCTGGGTGTGATCCTGGATTCAGCCCTCTCCCTGGATGCCCAGGTGATGGCGGTCTCCAGGGTCACTTTTATCCATCTCCGCATGATCGCCCAGATCCGCCAGTACCTCGATGAGTCCTCCATGAGGACAGTTGTACTGGGACTACTGCAATGCCCTCTATGTGGGGTTGCTCTTGACCCTTGTCCGAAGGCTCCAGTAGGTGCAGAATGTGGCGGCCAGGCTGGTGATGGGTGCTCGTAGATTCGATCACATCACCCCAGTTCTGGCTCGCCTGCATTGGCTGCCCGTTGCCCTCCGGATAAGGTTCAAGGTCTTGGTTTTGATTTTCAAAACCCTCCACGGCTTAGGACCAGAATACCTGTCAGAGCGTATCTCCCAGAGGTCAACTGGGGTCAGGCCCACTAGAATGGTGCAGCTCACCTAGGGTGGCCACACACAGGGAGGCACGGAAATCACTCACATGTAACCACACCTTCTCAGTGGTGGGCCCCACGTTGTGGAATCATCTCCCTAGTGAACTGTGCCTAGCACAGTCCCTGCCCGCCTTTAAAAAGGCTCTGAAAACCTTTCTTTTTAAAGAGGCATATGGCGACCTTTTTACTTAATTTTTCCTTTTTTTTATTGCCGCCTGCGTCGCCTCTTGTGGAGGGTCTCGCCCCTCCTTATTTTATTAGTACTCACTTGCTCTTTTTTGTTATATTCTGTTGGTTTTGTTTTAAGTGTAAACCACCCAGAGTTCCATCCAGAAGATGGGAGGTATAGAAATAAATAAATAAATAAATAAATAAATAAATAAATAAATAATAAGATAGGAAGGCCTGGCATGCTCTGGTCCATGGGGTCACAAAGAGTTGGACACAACTGAATGACTGAACAACAACAACAAATCTTTTTGTCTTCCTTTTTAATGTTACTTTTGATTTTGATTTGTTACCATTTCATCAATTTTATTAATTGTGGGTTTATTACATTTATTATCAGTTTGTATATTGTATTAATTGTGTTTAATCTTTATAAACAACCCAGAGTGGCCTCCGTATTCTGTTTCTACAGTGGTCATCTACATGTCTATGAGAAATACACTTGTAATGTATAATAGTAACTCAAGCCTAGTTATAGTTCCTGTCAAATGGTATTACCTTAGATATGTCAAATGGTATTACCTTTGATAATATTACCTTTGAAATGTAAGGTAATATGCAGATATATTGAAAAGTAATGGCATCTAGTATTTTCCAAAATAAAAGCAGCAACAAATTGTCATTTTCTGTAATAATACATAACATGGAACTGCACTGATATTGAAGGAATCAAATGAACATATTGAAAGTAATATGGTCATGTGTGGATTAGTTTTGCTCAACAGCAGAACTGCATTATGTGATCACATGTATATTGAGATAATCAAAAGCAAAAGTCCTTCTGTTGTCCGTCAGTACGTTATTGTATTTGCAGAAACTTCATACAACATCACAGGAGATTTTAGGAACAAATTTGAAAAAAAAGCCAACTCATTCGGAGACATATCTGGCTTGAAGTCATCAAATTTTGCTTCGTCTATTTAAAATGTTACTTGCTTTGCAAGGTATTGCATTTATTTATTTATTTATTTATTTATTTATTTATTTATTTATTTATTTATTTATTTTTATTTATTTATTTTTTCTATACTGCCCACCTGGCAGCACAGTTACTCTGGGAAATTTACAGCAACCAAGACTATTAAAACAAAAGTGCACAATAAATTCAAACTAAAGAAATTAAACTAATAACCATAATCAACAGTTACCTGAACAGTTAAATTACGAGCAGCACCAGCAAAATGAGATTACACGTTTAAAAACAGACAAAAATTAAATGGCCATTCTAACAATATAATTCACAGCTCTCAAAACAGTGAATGGTGACTAAAAGTTCATGGGGTAAGGTGGGGGGCCAGCCAAAGACCTAACACTTCCTACTTATTTATCTGCAAGATGGTTTGTACCTTTTCGCCTTTTTTCAGCCACTTTCCTCTTCACTCACATTAAATCACCCTCAGTTTGTTTCACAGTTTTCAGTGTATCACTAAGTTTGGTTCCTACAGTTTCAAGGCTGGCGGTTGCTTTTGATAATCCACTGAAGCTAGATTTTATACAGTTTATGCCAATTTCCAGCCAAGATTTCAGAAAAGGAATCTTGATGGAGGAAGATTCACAACGGTCAAATTCTTCCATTGTCTGTGGCAAGGGATCATAATTTGTGGAATTATGTATAGCCACATCCAACCAAGTCCCCTAACACCTCACAAAAAGCCCCTACTAATTGCCGAAGTAGAAACAATTTCTTTGAACTCTTGAACTCAAAGTAGAGCTTTAATGAATAATTTTTTTCCATTGGAAATTCTTTTACCTACATCAGGATAGTCACTCTGAATATCTTTGGCCTCTCTGTGTAAACCATGTACAAGTGATTTCAAATGGATCATTTTTGGATAAGGTCCCTTGTCTACCTTAGTCATGTATGGAGCAGCATTCCTTACAAATAAGAGGATTCTCCCCATTTTACATCTTTCGACCATAGTAGTTTCTTAGTAGTTTCTTAGTGGAAGTGTTTGCTTTTTGTAAAGTTTCATATTCGAAGAAATACGTCACCAGGGTGCCAATAACAACCATAGCTACATAGCTTCCATTTACACCATCTGTTTCATCTATTTGAAAGCCATATCTAGCAGAAACCCATAGCAAATATTTTCTTTACTAATACATATTCATAGCAGGTAGAGGTGAAATTCTTCTTTATATTTGGTCCATTTGGAAAAAGATGACCTGTGTATTTCTCTGGAAAACTACCTAATTTCTTGAAAGGAATATTTGAAGTAACCATCATTGTACAGAGATCCTTAAAAAATTCTGACTTGAATTTTGACAAACCTGCATTTGAAGAACCAGCTCTCTTGAAAAGGAGATGTTGCCTGTTCTTCTGTTTTGCAGTATCACAATGTTGTAGAATGCTAAAAAGCTTTTGAGGCAACACCTTAACTTCACACCATTTACTAAATAGAAAATCACCATCACTTCTGAACATCTGTTCCACAAACTCTTGACTGAAATGCCCAAGTTTTACACTTGCTGAACATCTACTTTTAGGCATAATGAACTTGTAGAGTGTGTTGGCAACAATCAAAATATGTTGAAAATATGACCAAAAATTAACATTTATTGCAAAACTCAGCAGAAATATGATGTAACACTTTTAAAAGGTCAAAATATTGACGTCCCAGGTAAAATAAAAACCACATAATTCTCACCAGATTGCTCATAAACATGTTTTAATTTATTTATATGTTGAAATAAAGATTGCAGAAAATTATGACATATAAAAATCCTCACGCTAATCATTAGACTTTAAGAACATTTTCCCAATTTACTAATTTGGTGTTTGTGTTTGATGAGTGGGTTATTATTTTTTCGGGCGGTCAGGGAGGCTAAAAGATCATGTT
The DNA here is from genome assembly GCA_037367245.1 of Phrynocephalus guinanensis. Taxonomy (NCBI): domain Eukaryota; kingdom Metazoa; phylum Chordata; class Lepidosauria; order Squamata; family Agamidae; genus Phrynocephalus; species Phrynocephalus guinanensis. The sequence goes on from CM074739.1 coordinate 110,542,367, forward strand.
CCTCCTTGAGAATAGATATGTCCTTGAACTGCCAGGTGGAATTGTTCCAGGTGGTTCAAAACCTCACCAATCATGGTCAGCCAGGGTCTTCTCCTAGTGATTTCCTTAAACTTTTGGCAAATTGGAAAATAAACTTTTCAATTTCCATTTGATCAGAAGTAGACATGGGCACGACTTGGCGAAATTGTCATTTCCCTTTTCGGATATCGTTTCCGTTACGTAACGGAAACGGTAACGACAATTAAGCTGTCAGAACTCGAACTTGAAACGAAAAAAGAAAAATTGGGTCTGATTTGTCATTGTCGTTCCTGGCATCGCGCGGCGATCGCGCGATGCCAAGCGGCACAGAAAAAAAGTTTTAAAAATTAAAAAAACCCAGATTCCCGGCCAAAAAAGCAGGCGAAAATATGCCTGCCTGAGGGCACCTACCAGAGGGGTGGTTTCTGGGGGGGGGGTCCCCAGCCTTCCCTCCTCCTGTCCTGGGCTGCTGGTACCGGGCTGGGAGGGGGCATCCTCGGCGTCTCCATTTGCCATGCAGTGCGGGGAGATCCAAAATGGTGTCCGCAATATTTTTTTTGAAATCGTGGTCCAAAAAACCACCAAAGCACTACAGAAACATGCGGAAATTAGCTATTTTAAATGCTTGAATTTTTACAGTAGCAGCAGTGGGTTTTTTTATAGCAGTAAAAGGTCGCACTGATTTTATTTTATTTTATTTTATTTTTATTTTTTACACCTGCACAATGATGGGCTGGCCATGGGATGGGACCATGCAAATTTTTGGACCCATTCTACCAATCGCATGGCCAGGTTTTGACTGACACTTCTGGATGTGCAAGAGGGCATAAAAAGGCGAGGCACTCCCAGAAGAGTCACAGTCCGGGCTTGGATATGGGTGGGAGAGGGCTGTGTGTAGCTGGCTGCTGTGCTGACTAGTTTCGATTTCGCGGAGCCTTTAGATTTCAGTTAGGCAGGCAGGGAGGGAATTGATTCAATTGAATTTTTAGGAAATAATAATAATTCCTTTCATTCTCTGTCTGCTGTGGGGAATAGCAACACAGTTTATTCTTTTTTATTCTCCTGCAGTTTGTTAGGATTTCTTTTCTGATAGTGCTTCAAAAGGGGGGGGAGGTTTGAGTGGGAGGGGAGGTGTGGATTTATTTAAAAATTTCATTTGCTTGGTGGCAAGCAAGCCAAGGTCCTTTCATACCCTGCCTGCAGCTCTGCTGTGGGTGCACTGCCCACTTTGTTTGCAATAAAAATTGCAATTGCTTTATTCGATGCAGTCTTGTGCAGCAAGTCAGTTTAAAGTGTTTTCCGCCTGCTCTGGGTCATTGCAGGACCCGCGCCCGCTGCCCATGCGCCCGCCGCCCGCGTGCCCGCGTGCCCACCCCTCCCCCCTGCCGCTGCCGCTGCCCGCCCATGCCCCCCCTGCCACCCCGCCTGCCGCCTAGGGCGCAAAAACACCTAGCGCCGGCGGGACGCCACTCGCTGGGACAGCAAATCGCGCTAAAACGCGGTGAAAATGACAAACGACACAACAAAACGACAAATTTTTTAAAAATTTCGTGAAAACCCGAAATGAGCCGAAACGGACCCGTCCCTAAAAATGACAACTCGAAAAAAAAATTCTGGTCGTGCCCATCTCTAATCAGAAGTAATTTAAACAGCATTTCAGTAAGTGAGAAGTACAGCTGTAATCTTTATAGAAGTTGAACTACCCAAATTTCTCTTGGCTTCCATAGCTGCTCCATCTCTCTTGTGTGCCCCTGTGACTAGTAAGCAAAAATCTACTCATAATCCATAAAAATCTTAATCTGCAAGTCTATTAATCGAATGGCTGCAGTTTCCCATCTTTACCCACAGCAGTGAGATCTGGAATATTTAATGAAAATGCAATTAAGTAAATCAAATAAATTATATTAATGTGCACTGTTGTGTGTCATTTTTATAACCTAGTAATTATCCAATATCTTTACTTAAATATGTCAGTAATTTTAAATTGTTAAAACACTGGAAAATGTGATCCATGCTTTAGAATTACAGAAAAATATAAAATAAACACCCTCTGGTGGTCATTAGTACATATTCACAGAGGGGAAAATGCTGGTTCAAAGCAACAATGAAAGAGGCAAAATAAAATCTTCCTTGGATTATGATAAGGAAACCCTTAGTAAGCAATATAACTTTGTACATGCCCTGTACATGTCTAACATAATTTTGTTCTGATTGGTTTGTAATCCTGATCTTTTTACTTATCTCAATATCTTACACCAGAAAAGATCACCTCTACTAACACATTTTTAAAAGCTGTGTCTGCACTGACAACAAGTACTAAACAATGTGCCACCTTTTTATTACACACTAAATGTATAAAGTACATTTAAACATGAGCCTTTTATTATAATAAATGCAAACCAATTAGCCGGTTTTACAGCTGAGCAAGGTCACTGAATTATGAACATATTTATGTTACAGTATGTAAATATGAAGGGGTATTTATAAGTCTAACAGTTCATCTTTTGGGTGATAAAAATATTTTGTATTCACAATAGTCTAGCATTCTAGGATTTTAGAATGTTAAATATTATAGCAAACTAGGAGCTTGGTGTTATAAAGTCTTAGCATACAGGGGGTTTATGATAGAGAGTGTTATTTTTCAAGGTTCTGCAGAAGTTTATCCATAACACAATCACTATCAACACAGTGGCAGCTGTATGTCTAGGGACAATATAATTTCCCATTGAAAAAATATTCTTGGAGTTTTAGACCCCTGGAACTCTAGGTTGCTGGAGAAGAGATAATTTACAGGAGGTGAAAAAAAAATAAGAATTATAAATATGGGGAAATGGACACACCCACAGGAATGAGGATGGAACATTCAAATCAACAGTGTTCCATGTTTCTCCCCATACCACATACCAACAACAGTGAAATAATGTAGCAGAGCCAAGCCAAAGAGCTGGGGGTGGGGGAGAAAAAGATCATGATATGGCACAAAGAGAAGAAACAAAAAAAATGATTTTTTTTCTCCATACATTTTCATTAGCAGATGGCTGGGTGAGCATTTTGAAAATTATTTTAAGATAAAGTAATACAGTTTTATTAAAGGCTAAGAAAGTCCTATTCTCTATTATATTTTCAATTTTCAACTTTGACATTTTTCCATGTTTTTAAGGTAAGGTTTAGGTAAAATTATTACATGTTTTACTTTCAAATGATGTGTTTTAGAGATGTATTCTCTAGCTTTGTTTTTAAATGAGTCTTATTAGGCTATAAGCACCTGCATTTTGAAAATGTAAGTCAAAACATTTTTTGACAGTTTATTGTACTTCCGCTTATTTATTTTGGGATTCAAACCAGTTGTAAGCTGTGAGGACCAATGAAGTTTTAACACTGGCACGAGTTGCAGGGAAGGATTATTTTTAATGTATCTGCCTGCCTACAATTTCCTTATAGCTGTAAGATAACAACTCTTTAGTGCTCTGTGTTAATGGAACATTAAAGCAAGGAAGGTAAATAGAATTGGTAGAACTGGACAAGCTAACGTTGCCTGGAATTAGTGCAACAATGAGAGGATGTATAGCCTGAAACCCAGATGCATTTTGATATTATTCTCAATTATTGTTTGGTTTTATATTGGAGTTAAACTCTCCTTTTGGGGAGTGATAATGACAACTGTGACAGAACACAGGCTTCTGGGTTTATTTATTTATTTATTTATTTATTTATTTATTTATTTATTTATGCCTGCAGGTATAGAAAGTTTTGTAGAACATTAGGGAGGTTCAGTCATCAATTTACCTAATATAGCACTGATGTTTTCAAATATTTGGATAGATGGCTGGCAGGCTACCAATTCTCTTGAGCTGAATTGGCCTCTAGTTGTAAGACAATGAACTCAGACTGAAAGGAAGTGGAAGGAATTTGTGCATCCCTAATATTACCCTTAAAATGTGTAGCTTGTTACAAATGGTACAGCCAGTAATATAAAAATATTATTTAACCTAATATAAGTATCATTGGGAGAATATTAGTTAAAAACATAGTACTTTGCTAACACCAATAGACTTTTAAAAATTCCCTGCTGTATTTCTCAGGAAAAAAATCCACTGAACATCTCAAAGGAAAATAAAATTTCTAACAATTTATGAGAGCTAATTCTTACCATTAGTGGCAGCTGCAGTGTGGCTTTGTACTAGTCCCCCAAAGGAGTTTTGCTTTTAATAGAAATGGCATTGGCAGCCTGACCACCATTTTGCTTCCTCTGCAAAGCTCTTGACATGCCTCCCACGAAAAATAACTGCTATAAAATGCAAATCAAACTTTATGAATATGTAAGTCCGGTGACATTTATAACCTTCGGATTCCAATATACATTAATAGCAAAGTGACAGGTACTTTTACAGCATCTGTGTGTCCATGCTTTAAATTAATTTCTTTGGCCAAAATCCTGTTGCATACTTTTTTACCAGGGGAAGGGAAATTGTGTACATTTAGTGCCAAACTGGGACAAGTCCCTACTTAAATTCCTTATTGTACACATGACTGGGAATTCAAGGGTGGGGGGAACGACACATTAATTAGCAGCAGATTTTCACTGCAGCTTGTGTCATTATTCTTCCACTGGTATAAGTACACAAGAGGCTCTCTGGTTCTGCTCTGAATATAACTTAGGGTGCAGCTACATACAGTTCGTTGGGAATAATGTATAGGACTACACAGTGCATCTACCCAATTGAAAATAGGGTATGCTGCATATTTTAAGCCATTCCACTCAAATGATTATTGGAAGTGTTCCTATAAATGCCGTAATAATACTCAGCATCTTCATACATTCAGATTTGTTTTAATCAGTGGGGGGAAAATAAGGATTTAAAGCAATTAGAAATAATGCAATTAAACTAAACTAAAGAAGAGGGTTAGTAGAGTATCAAGCATTCCAACATCCATCCTCAAGGCAATATTACTGCAGTTCTAAACACATGGCACCAATTATTTATCCTTCATGAAATGTAGAAAAGAAAGCAATAATAATAATAATAATAATAATTTAATAAGTGGAAATGAAACTAAGAATTATTCTCTGGAATGAAGGGGGAAAGTAAGATGAAGTCATTCTATAAGTAGTATCTATAAGGGTTTGTAAAAGCAACAATATACGCTGACATGGAATACCGGGAGCAGGCAGGACTTAAAGGTTTATCTTCCCCCTTTTAAAGGTGACCTTGAAAATGCTTAGAGAAAGCTACAGAGAAAAGCAATTACATTTTTCAAATTACATACTACTGTTCTCATTCATCTTGATAAGCACTTTTAAGGATTCCAAATGGAACTTTAGAATACAGCTCTCATAAGGGTTACAGTATAGGAATCTCAATACAGTGGAGTCAGTTTTAAAATTTGTACTTTTAAAACACATTGTTTCATTAAACTGGTATTTTTAAGGGATTCCTTTTTTTCCATAGGAAAAACAATAATTGTTTTATTGCTCGTCTCAAGATAATACTGGCTGGGTTTGATCTTGGGAACTACCTAGATTAAATAATGTTGTCAATGTTAGAAATACAAGGAATGAACTTCAGTGTTACATATTGCAAATTATTGTTTCCTCATTAGTCTTGAGGGAACCTAAAAACCAACCTAATCTTTATATCCTTCGAATTTTCACCGTTATGCCCTGTTTTTCCTTCTTTGCTTCAGATCATACACATGGTTTTCCCCATACACTGGAAAAGCAATGGAATTAGTATTTCTCAGCCTGTAGTAGCGTGGGTTTTAGTGATTTCAGCAGTAATTTCAGCTCTTAGACATAGCAGGCTGGAGACAGCTTCTAGTGTAACAGCTCTTTATTCAGGGAGAGAACAAGACTGGGGACTGGGGAGAGGGAGCTACTTTTATAGGAGCCAGGACTGGCTAGGAAAAGATACATTTTGGAGGGAACAATTACAACCAATCACAAAGCTGCCTTTTGGCAGAGACCAATAGGATTGAGGATCCAAATGCAGCAACTTGAATAAACCAATAGGCCTGTTCCCTTTGGAACTTGAACAGAAACCAATAGAAATATAGATCAATACACAACAAACCACTACAAAATTTCGTGGGTTTTTTTTTTTTTTTGGAAGGGAAAGGTTTCAGTCTCACATCAGATTCAACTTGCAGGGGCAACAATACACCAAATGACCTATTTTCACTTTTTGGACTTCCATAGGTTTACACAAGTACAAAATAATCAGTGCCTCTGAGTAAGTTAGAAGGCATGTACCTATACAGTTTGAAATGTGTGCTTTTTTAAATTGCATAAACCTGATTCATACTTATCACTGCTTCCATCTCTTACAAAAGGTTGCATTCCAAAATGTGACTGCCCTTTTGACTTCTCAAGAGTTGCACATACAATGGTTTAGGTCTCCAAAGTTAAGTACAAATTGTACACTGGGAAACAGACAAATTCCACAAGATCATGTTAAATCAGTCAACGTCTTGGCTGCCAGGCAAGAATTGGCTGACCTATGGCCATATGCTTTCTTCACTTCATGTCTTGGCAGTTTGGCATATTATTATCTGGACTTGGAAATATTATGTCAGTGGAGCACAGGTCTCGGCCTGTCTGAGTTAGCATGGACTTTGACAATGTCAATTGGGGAATTCTGGAGATTGAAGCACCAAAAGGATAAATTGTTACAGCTCTGACTCCCACTAGCATTGCAATAGCCGCAGAATATATATGAACAAATCAAAAACGAATACGAATACGAATCAAATCAGTCACACAGGCCAATGCAAAACAAGGGTGAAATGAAGCTGAAATTAATCAACAATGATTTTCACCTCTCTGAGTTAAGACCACGCTAGCCAGATAGCTCAGTGAGTTTAGGATTCTGACTGCTGAGCCATAGGTTGGGAGTTCAAATCCCCGCTATGCCTCCTGCAAGTAGAGCCAAATTGAGAAGGTTGATTTAGCTTATTGTTGAAGAATGTACCAAATTTCACAGACTTTATGTTTTGAATTAAAAGAGCTTGCATGCAGAACAAACAGATCTGAGAGATTTGACAGCTGATGGAAACTGAAGCCAACAGCTTGAATAATCACCATGCACCTAGCAACTGACATTCTGCTTCAATCCCAATGATCATGCCACAACTAGTGGAAACCCATTTCAATCAATGAAACTTATGGGGAAGCAGAATCACCAAATCCCCAATGATTCAATGGCATTGGTAAGCATGTTCTACTACGCAATAAGATTTCATCCAAAGGAGAGCACTTTTATGCTGCCAGCCCCACATTTGTTTATTTCACAAGGAACCCAAACTGGTATCAAAGAGATCAGTAGTACATTTGGCTCTTTGATGACATACCAAATGTAGCATGTAGCAGGGAGGTGGGCTTGCATGTAATACTTGGGTGATTATGTTCAGGAGGCATGGCCCTTTTGTACTGGAATGGGTCCAGTTCTGAAACTAATCATGGCAGCACAGGTGCTGTTCAGCATCAGGATCCAGCCCCCAGAATTAAATCACCCATTGACTTTGCCTTACCTCATGCAGGGTCCAACTCCAATCAGGAAGACGCCTCCAACATGCATTGTTCCTTCTCCCTGGCACTCCAGCAGCAAGAGGGAAGCAAATTTGGAATGGGGGGTGAGCTCAGAGAAAAACATATTATTTTTCCTTCCCTCCTTGCGCCCTCAGTTCCTTTCTCCCTCTCGCTCGCTCTCTCGCATGCTCCCCACTCGCTCATGCTCTGTCTCTCTCACACACATACATCACACTCCTCCCTCCCTCCTTCTCTCTATCCCTCTCATTTGCCCTCTCTCTCCCCCCTCCCTCTCGTTTGATCATTTACTCTCACCCTCTCTCTGGGTCTCACCTTTAAAAAAATATATTGAACAAGGAAGATCCCTGTCCATTTTTAAAGCAAGCTGACTCCATTCATGGGAAATAAGTAGATAAGAAGGGTCCCCACCTTCATTGATTTGTTTAAAAAGGTGCCTACTAATCAACACAAAAAAGAGAACCCCTAGAGGTTATTCCAGGAAACTGCACTTCAGGGGGCATGGCTGAGGGTGGTTTCCCCCCCAGAAAAGCTGGCTGCCCACGAGGGCACAATTTTTAGAGGCGGCTTTTCTGGAACTATGAAGCAGTTTTTTGAGATCGTGTGATAGCACTGAAAGTCTGCTGTTTATTTATTTATTTATTTATTTATTTATTTATTTATTTATTTATTTGAAATATTTTTACCTCACCTTTCTCCTCAAAAAGGACCCAGGCACTTACAATATTGAGAGGCAATATTCAACAATATGTGTACACATGTTAAAAAGGAACAAACTATTCTGAGAGGTGGTAAACACAAGTAGTAATGAAGACCCAGTCAGGGAAACAATGCAATAACAATCCATCTAAAGGTCACCCTCATGTATCTAGTCACTATGAAAAAGCTCGTCTGATCTTCATCTGCTTGCAGAAGGAAAGTAAAGATGGAGCTACTCTAGTCTCCTGTGGTAGTGAGTTCCAAATTCTGGAAGCAGTAACAGAAAAGGCCATCTCCTGTGTCTCCAGGAAGGTGATGTGACCAAGAGAAAGGCTTCTCCTTACATAAAAATTAAATGCTATGATATTTATGTGCTTATGTCAAACACTGTTTTTATAAGGCAAGGAATGGGGCTGTGTTCAGATCATGTTGGCAGATGGTTCAATGGGTATTTTTTTCATGAGAAGCCACTAGAAATGGGCAGGAAACAAAAAAACAAAACACTCTTTTGTCATTTTGTTATGAAACAAAACATGTTCTGAACACAGCCCCATTCCTTGCCTTATGAAAACAGTGTTTGACATTAGCACATAAATATTGTAGCGTTTAATTGTTATGAAATGAAATGAAATGCCATTTTTTCTTTAGAAATAAAATGATTCATCCTACAGGAACCAAATTTGGTGGGTAGCTTCAGGACCCTTTCCTTTAAGTTCCCCAATCATAGGGGAGCGATTAAGCACTTCCCCTAATAATTACAAATGATTTCCTCTTGGGGGACCCACATTGGAGTTTAATAATTTGGCCCCATGAACCCCAAACCTTTCCAAATTGGGGGGGGGTGAAAGGGAAGATTCTGAAGAAGCTACCCCCAAATGTGGTGCCTGTAGGACCCAAGGGAGACATTATATAATATAACAAGTTGTTTTGTTTCATTTTGTTTTGTTCCAAAAATTCTTTTAAAAACTTGTCAGTAATGAGATGAAATGAAACAAAAAGAGAAACAAAACGAAATGAAATGAAACACTATATTTTCCTTTTGTGCCCATATAAGTCATTCACAAGTACTGTAATAAAGGAACCTGTCACCTTGCCAGAGTTAATAGTCACTCAGCAACCTAGCGTAAGCACTCTTCCAGAATTGATGTACTTCAGTTACCAGCACAGCACTCCTGATACTTGAGAGGTTTAGCAACACCCTGTATGAGAGTGGCTTATGAGTGATAGTAAGAAAGAACAAAAAAATCAAATAGATATGGGAATCTTCCTACCCCGTGTGCAAAGGAATGTGGAATGGATGGGAGATGGATTTTCTTGGTATGTCAACAGACTCAACACTTTCAAATTGGGAGCTTCTTGTGCTGGCATGCCACCACAGCAGCAATCATTCATCTGCCATTTCTGCCAGTGGGATTTTGACATGGTTCTATATATACATCAGTACGAAGTCATGCATGGGCTTGATGGGTTGACCCCAACAGGGGACAACAGCAACCCACATGAGCAGGCTGAGGAGGTACAATGTCAAAGGAATTAAAAGTAGTTGATTAGAGAACATCTGGCATCAGTTTAGCAAGGTATATCTGTGTACCAACTCTAAATCTGAGAGAGAGGGAACATAGCCATGAAAGCAGTTGTCAGGGACTAGGATTGCCCAAATTTATGGATGAATTAATGAGTGGGTAGATGGGTGGATAATCAAGTTTCTTCACCTCTTCTTTCATGTGTATTTGTATATTATGGTATGTTTATACACTACTTTCTCCCCTCTCCCACCCAAATACTCAATCTAGTTTTAAAAAAAACACATTGAATGAAGCAGATACTGGCTAAATACATACAGGGCTGGAGCTACCACTAGGCAAACTAGGTGGCCATCTGGAGCACAGACCTAAGCTGATCTCAGAGGGGTGCAGAAATGACCTGAGAGAGGCACAGTTTTATAAAGACTAGTTTCTTTGGGGGGGGGAGAATGCAATTGAAAATTTATATTTCAAAAATTTAAGATAAATACCACAACAGTGCTAAGCAATTTACAGGTAATTACTGAGAAAGTCTTATAAAACTTTTCAATATACTGCAACACAGGGGTCATTTCATAGAAAAAGAGCTGCTGGTACTCTCAAAATAAGGGAAATGATTTAAATTCAACTACAAGATGCTCCAGTACTCCTGACAAGAAAACTCCATGGACATCTGGTCATGAAGAGCCAGTCATGACTGTAACAACAACAGCAACAACAACAACAACAACAACAACAACAAGCCAATTGCAAGTGATTAAGAATTACCTTGTGATTTGTAGGTGTGAGATGCCAATTTTTAACAAGATTTGATGGATGCTACTGAGATTACAAAGGAGCTAGAAATACTACCAAACTTTGAGACAGAACGAGTTAGAAAAAGAACAAAAAGTGGATTGAGTATGAAGCACAAGAGGAAGCACCACAAGATCCCAAGCAGAAATTCAAAATAAGCCTCTATTATGCTATCTTAGAGATGGACATACAATCTGTTGGACATTCCAACAGCTCCAACAATTATAATTCCTTGTTTGGCTTCCTGTATGACATATTAAAAAAATCAACAAAAATGTACTGAAGATGTATTTAAGGCCTGCAAAGAATTTGGGAAAATAATCATTGATGCACAATGGAAACAGAGATATTGATGCTGAAGATCTGTGTTGTGAACTTACAGCAATAGCTCAAAGACTTCCAAAGTCTATGCCACCACAAGGAGTGCTTCTCTTCATGGTGCAACTAAAACTCCTGGATAGTGTGCCTAATGTTTCTGTTGTTCTCACATCACCCTGGTCTGAATAGGCTCATTAGGTATACAATGGTGCATGAATATCCCACCTATGCAATCCTTCCCCACACCATTAAGTATGGGTTATTAGTTGTGGCCTTTGCTGGTGAAGGTGTGAAGTGCTTCTGAATTGTTTGGGGAATGATGAAAGGACAGCTTGATAAGTAGCAGACAGATTGTGCCTGAGTCTTGCACATCTTTTGAGAGCAGGGTTTTCAATACATACATGGATGGCTTCCCTGACCCCTCTCTTGAACCACCTATCTTCTCTGTCTAATATGTGCACATTCTCATCTTTGAATGAGTTCTCTCGAATGGAAGTACACTGTTTTTTCTGATCCTGAGCTCTTGCCCCTCCTTTGCTGAGCCATCCTCCTGTGTAATGGCTGTTTAGTTTTTCCAGTGTAGAGGTCTGCATACTCCTCACTGCATTGAACCACATATCCTATATTGCTACTCTTGTGTTTTGATGTCAGCTGGAGGAGTCCCTAAGAGGGCTTTCAAGGTATATTGTTTTACTTATGTTTTGATTTGTACTATTTTTGCTTTCTATATATTTTTGTATTTGTATTTTGTAATCAGTTTGTTTTATGTTGTAAACTGCCCAGAGTGGCTTTCTGCCAGATGGGTGGTATATAAATTAAATTAAATTAAATTAATTTAATTAAATAAATAAATAAATAAATAAATAAATAATAGATGAGATATTTAAGGAGTGTGATTGTCACCATAAAACACCTGAAGAGTTTGGATGGTGATTTCAGCTCTTCTTAAATATGCTCTCTCTCTCTCTCTCTCTCTCTCTCTCTCTCTCTCTCTCTCTCTCTCTCTCTCTCTCTCTCTCTCTCTCTCTCTCTCTCTCTCTCTCTCTATCTATCTATCTATCTATCTATCTATCTATCTATCTATCTATCTATCTCTGTGTAAGAGAGAGAGAGAGAGAGAGAGAGAGAGAGAGAGAGAGAGAGAGAGAGAGAGAGAGAGAGAGAGAGAACATATTTAAGAAGAGCTGAAATTCACTTCCAAGCTCTTCAGATGTTTTATGGTGACAATCTAAGCAGCAGCAGCTCTAGTGGAAAGGTTAAACACATAATTTTGTTCTTATCTTTGCTATTAACCACAAGCTGCTGTTCAGAAACTGTTAAAAGGCCTCTTATCGCAAACGATAATTTCAAAAAGCATTTATTTTCCTGACATGTAGGTCCTGTTTAATGTGGAGGAAACCTTGACAATTGGCTCCTAAAACACACAGTAATCACCATCTAAAAGTCAGACATCAAAAAGGGGGACAAAAATCAAGCATTTTCCACTTGTTCTAGCCATTGATCACTTACTTTTCTAGAGTGGCTAGAAAGAAAATTAATCATACTCTAAAAGCTTTGTTCTGCTCTATGCATGCAACATTTTCTGGATGGAGAAAAATGCCTGTTTGTTCCACCTACATGCATATGATTCAGTTTAATATGCTTATGAATGTACACATTCAAATCTACAGAGTTGCACAATCATGGATAATGTGGGTATGGATTGCTTATGACTATCATAGAAATAGAGGTAAACCTCTAGTTGTTATAAGGGATGGGAATGTAGCTACACAGTGTCAGAAATCATTAGCACACAACTTCCCCAGACGTTCTTGGACCAGAAATCCAAGAAGCCTTCACCTCTAGCTGTTCTGGTCAAGATTTCTGTGAGGTGCAGTCCAAGAACATCTAGGAACTAGAGATGGGCACACAATGATTTTATTTATTTATTTATTTATTTATTTATTTATTTATTTATTTATTTATTTATTTATTATTTTAATATTTATATACCGCCTGTCTTCCGAAGGAACTCCGGGCAGTTTACAACAGTAACAATAACAATACTAAAGACTAAATAATGGGGGGGGGGGACAGTAATAAAAATAGAAGGAAAATCGTGGTTTAAACAACACAATAAAACCACAATAAAAATAATGTTTCATTTCCTAACTAAACAAAAAACAAAGTGCCTTTTAAAAATGAAACAAAATGAAATGGAAATTTTCATTTCATTCCGTTTCATTTTTCTTTTGTTTTTTTCATTTTCATTATTTGTTTTTATGAGCGCCGATCTTGGCACTTCTCAAAATAAACAATAAAAATAAGTGTTGATTGGCTGGCTGGGCCCCTTGTGCAAGCTGATTATCACTTGTAAAAAAAGAAAAAGTCAGTTGCTAGCAGGGTCCTGTGTACCAGCTGATCGGCACTTGTAAAAAATAAAAGTGCCAGTCACCACTAGGGTCCCGTGTGCCATCTGATTGGCACTTTTAATAAAAGCGCTGATTGGATGGCAGGGGCCCAGCTAGTTGTCAAAAAATAAAAATAAATAAAACATTAAAAATGAAACAAAACAAAAAATGAAACAATTTTTTTAAAAAAAATTCATTTCAAACGTAATGAAACAAAACGGAAAAAAACAAAATGAAAAATGAAACAAAACACCATTCTCATGTTTCATTCTCATTTCTACTAGGAACCCAAGGCTAGGAATGACTACAATAGCTGAATAGCATCTTGTACCGCATTAAACCTGGCAAACTGCTTTAGGAGATAAGGACAGATTCTGTGTATGCAAACAGCTAGAAGAATACCACCAATGTCCTTGATTGGAAGGTGGAGTATCTTCTGTGGGTCTTGATTGGAAAAATGCATCCAGGGAGGTGGACTTCAAAAAGATGCAAGGAATTATGAAATTTGTATGCTAATCCCCCAGTCCAGTCAAGAGCTGCTTTGGAACTCTGGATCAAAATCCTATTTCAACCAGCAAAAACTTCCCCTCTTTGCTGCTTTGATCTCATGCAAGCTAGGAACCGGGTCAACATTCAAGATTTTGGAGTATCAGAAATACCCGCTCATTTGAATGACACAATTTAGGGAGTCATCACACATCACTATGAAACTTGACAAGATACGTCTCGGGGGTGGGGTCACCTTCTAAGTTTGCTTGTCCCTCCCTACTCATTTTTCCAAAACTGCTATTGGCAAATTTGTTTGACCAGGAATAGCCATTCTTTGCATTGAAAATCAGGTGATGCATAGAGGAAGGCAAACGAGGCCAGGCAGAAAATCCCCACTCAGGCATGGCAAATGGCAAACAGAAGGAAATCCTGAAAAGAAAGAGGCCATTTAAAAAGGGATAGAAGCCAAGATTCTTCTTAGGTATGGGGACAAATTTTAAAAATTTGTCAGAATACCATACGAGGTAGATCCTGAAGTGGTATGAGGTGAAGGGGGGGGAGGGAAAAGCCAGGCATTCTTGAATGACCACGTCACCCTCCAGTGGAATAAAGGAAAAATCCCTCCTGTACTCTCTCCATCACTGACAAAATGGGAAGGGTCTCTGAGGGAGGTGACTTGGGCTTCATATTGTCTTTGACACTATGCTCCTGACCAGTTCATTTACACACAAGCTAGTTTAGGCCACCTGTTACATTGGCTGGTAGGGTTGGACATGAAACAGAAAAATAGAACTTCGTTTCATTTTGTTTCTACTAGTGGTTCGTTTCATTTTGTTTTTAAATAATTTTTGTTAAAAAAAACCATAACAAACGAAACAATAATGAAACAATTTGGTACTCTATTAAATGGCTCCCCTGGATCCTAAAGGCACCAAATTTGGTGAGTAGCTTTTTACAAGGGAGCCATTTTACAGAGTACTTTACAGCCTACTTTCACTTTGAATTTCTGTGTGTAAGTGAAATGATTAGAGATGTGGAAGAATTGGGGGGGGGGACACACACATTTTCTGGTGTGAAACAGCCTAGCACCAGATTAGGACAGTTCACTTCAGTCTGGGGAGTGCTTAAGTTCCTTGAGTTGATGTAGAATTTGGTGTTCTAATAAAACAGGGGCACTGCTCTAATTATTACTATACAGCATGCAGAGATAAATATTTTATCTTTCTTTCATAACACTGGAAATTGAAGACAAGAGACTGAAATGATTGGCAGTAGGCTCACAATAAACAAAAAGAGAAATGCATTATGCATAATGAAGTTGTTACCCATCCTGGATGATTTTTTTAAAAGTGGAATGGCAGGATAAAGTATAAGAAAACAAACAAACAAACAAAAAACAGCTACAGAATAAACAATTCAATTTCTTACTCTTTCTTTCTGGAAACTATGCAAGTGCGAGATGATCAAACTAATAAACAATGGTTGAAAGCTGCAAATGCCCCTTTACAGCATCTGGTGCTAACCCAAAACATGTGGGGGCAAAAGGTGTCAACCCAACCTATTTGAGGTGCAACAAAATTTAAAGAAATGAGCATCAAATTATAGACTACACCATATACAGCAGCTTTACTGACTGTATATTTATGGGCAATTGTTGGTTTCCATATTATCTTGCCATAAAATAGAATGGTCAAAGCATTTTTGCTGATTATCTCATCTACTTCAGGAAATCTAAAGTCTCTACTTCTGCCTTTGTGCAAGTGTACAGTGCAACTATTGAGGGAAATTTTTTTCTCCCCAATCCTCTTGCTTGGCTTTGGGCTACGTTTTGGTGGAGCATATCACTTTTCCAGGTGGTAAATTTTTGGCAGTGCAACACTCTATGGGAGGCAGATTTATGAATAACATTTTGCAGTTTATCTAAGAGGTAGACTTCTATAACAGCTCAAAGTTTATCAACTCAAGCTCATTCAGAGCGGGCTAGCATGGGCCAAATAATGTTGCTTGTGCTGGGTAGAAGTCCAGTGTGCCACTTGGTTTGATCCTTGCATCTAAATTGCATACATATCTCATGCAGCCCTTTTTGGTTGAGTTCCTTTAAGAAGGCTAGAAGAAAAAAATAATCTGATCTTGCCCCCATCCTGTCTCTTCTCTCTTCTGGGAGGAGAATTTCAATTCTTTTTTTCAAAAGTTTTTTTTCCATTGTAAAAGCCTCCTCTACTTTCTTCCAGTTGATTCCAATTAATTTTGAATTTCCGCCTCCTTACCCGGAACCGGAACCTTCCTGGGCCCATTGACCTGGAAGTGACGTCCTCTTCCGCCGTGACCCAGATGGGGAGACTTGCCCCCTCCCCCCTGATACCTCATGGGGTACCCCTAACCCACCCCACGGCATGCCTGGGCATGCCTGCCCCTAGGGCGCTGCCGCTGCCTATGTATTGCCTGGGCCTGTCTTGCTGTGTGTGCGCATGCCTGAGAGGTCTTATAAGAAGAGGGGAGTGTTCTGTGGTGCCCACCACCACCTTTTCCGCTGTTCCTGAAACCGACTGGCCCATGGTCCCCACCGTCCCGTCTATGGGCAGAAAGATGGAGTCTTCAAGCAAGATCAGGTTTTCCTCCAGCTTGCCGAAGGACACCCTGGACTCCCTGCCGAAAGCAGAAAGCGTGGACTCACCTCCAAAGGCCGAGAGCCCAGACTCCCCACCAAAAACCTGGACCAAAAAGCCTACCCTTCACACTGAGGAGCTCCTGTTTGGGTCCGATTCAGATGAGGGTTATGACCAATGAAGTCCACCACCGAAGAGAAGGGCTTTAAGGCATTATGTTAGCTCAGATTCTGGCAGCGACCTCGCAAGCAGCTCTAACAAGGACAATGCTGCCCCCGAGTCAGAAGAATCTTCAAACATGGTAAGGAGCTGGCTGGTGGTGTTTTAGAGGCTGGGAGTGTGTTAGGTATTTCATTACTTTCTAGCTTGCTTTGATAATTAATTTTTATTTGCTATTTGCAGGAATTACCCCATAAAACATTAAGCAGATTGCTCCATATAGCCCTGCCAGAAGTTAAAAGAAAGAAGCAATATATGAAGAATATTGTGCATACAACAGTAGCTGTGATTATTAAATTTTATATATATCAGCATATCAGAAATAATCTTGCGATGGGTGCCAAAATAATCTGGAAAACCAGGAATCGCACTCGTGTATAACCTCAACCGTTGAGTCCGTATCAAGACTGCTTCGTTCTCTTTGTGCCAAAATATGTTACAAGACCGTCATCCATACTGTCATCTTAATTGCATATTGTTGCAATAGTCTGATATTGACATCTGAAAATATTAATGAGATATTGACACTTGTATCAAAAATTTCCAAGGCAGAAAAACCATATTCACTCCTCAAAAAATGTTAAGACAGACTGACCCTTTGCTATTTCAAAATATTTACTCTGTGGTCACTGCTAGAAATGTCTGTGAGTTTATTAAATAAAATAAATACTGTTACACATATTATTCTCTTTCGGGTTTTATTGCAATAATTTTAAAAAGTTAGCTATGCTGGTTCGTTGACAAGCTCTCTGGATGGTGTCGACGGTGAGGATTCCACATGCAGCCAGGCTGGTCTCTTGAATTGTTTCTTGTGTGCAGCATCAGTACCAGGCTTAGCCGGGTGTTTAGAGGCCTCTGGTTGTGGTGGGCTGACTTTCAGGTTTTCTAACTGCTCTCTAATAGATGAATTTCCCACAACAGATGTGGGGACATTTAGTTCTGCCAATGCTTTAAGAAAGACATCCCAGCCTTTTGGACGCTTCTTCTCAGAAATAATATTAGATTGTGTGGCACCTTTAATCAGGTCGAGAATGTGAGACCCTGGTAAGGCGTTCCCATGATACACAAAGGTGCCTCGCTGATCCCTTCTAAAACTTCTGGAACAATTGTATCATTCTCAAGCTGTGGTGCTGTGGAGGGAACCAGTTGTGAGGCTGGGGTTTGGGGGGGTGCAGACATTTTTCCACATCACCATCTTGTTTGTTTAGTGCTAAGAAGCGCTGTAGAACCCCTATGTAGAGTTTTATTTTTTCATACTCTGACAGGTCAGTCCTTAAGAGAATCTCCCTCATGTCACTGTCAAGACGTCTCATGGTTGTGGTTTTAATATTTTCTGGGACACCCCAAAGCTCATCCAGCTGAGCGGTGGGCACTAGATATAACTTTTCAGCATATTCCATTACTTGTTAGTTAAAAGACCCGTTATTAGGGGGACCGAAATGCTTAGTAGGGGACCCAGAAAACCACCATTTTGCTTGACAATGTATTTCCTCCTTTTCAGGGAGAGCCTCTTGTTACCCAGGCTTTTAATCAGAGAATGTTTTTTCCTTAAGACACCCACCTGCTTGGGTGTTAGGGCAAGATTACCCTTTAAAGTATTCAGAGCAATTTCTGAAATGGCTGTTACCAGATCATCTGAGGCACCACATACAATGGCTTTTCTCTGGCGCAGGGGTGCCTTAACAAGGAATTTTAAGAGGGGAAGATTTAGCCGTATACATGGTGACATGTTGGTCGGGAGAGGTGCTATGACCAATAAATAAAAAAGAAACATCGGGAACCCTTTATGTTCTTTTTCAATCTATACACAGTAGGCCAGTCAGGTGGGAATAGACCCGTTCTCAGTCTGCAAGACTCAGGGGTATTTGGGTTTAAATCCACCAACAGATAGCCATGGGTTTTTTTTTTTGTAGCATCTGCAAAAGCCTCCATGAAAAATGGAACATTTTGGGGATACATTTGCCGTGCTAAAGTAGCAATTTGTAATTTATCTCTGGGGTTTTTAAACAGCACCATATATTTAGCATTTAAGCTGATGGTTCTGTTGCTTTTACAGCGGCAGAAAATATTCTGTGTAAGAAAAAATACACTCACATTTCTGTGGTGCACATACTGCGTGAAGAGCTTTTCAACCTCCTTATTATCAGCAGCACAATTCATCAAATCGTCTATAATTAAGAAGTTTATTTTATCGGTGGGTAACAAGACATTATCAGCAAAGTTTTCAGGCAATCCTTCTACAAAATTAATAAAGGAATATCTACACATTTGGTCTTTATACAGAGGCTGCCAACAACCACACAACATTCTCAGGCATTTCAGAAAATACATAACGTGCATTCTCCAACATGTTTTTTACAAAGAAGGTTTTCCCACAACCACTGGGTCCCACCAGAATGGCTGAAAAAGGATGGTTCCACAGAGTGCTCCTCTTAGTATCCATAAGGGACCGTTTTAAATCCGTCTGTAATCACTCTTTTGTCATACACTACTTTTTGTGTTTTTCTTAAAGTTTTAGTGTGGATGAGCCACTGACGTTTATCTCTCACTATGCCCGGCTGTTCTACAACTATTTCACGAGGAGGGTTATCTTTCTTGTCTGAAACATAGGAAAACACGAGGTCTTGAAGAGTGTCAAAATTAATTTTCTCACTGTTTGCCACATTCAGTGTGATCCCTTTGACTTTCACACAGGCACTGCCTCCCGATAATGTGTAAGCATAGCTCTTAGGGCCTGTTGAAACAAAACGAGTAATGTGCTCCCCCTCTGGTATCTCACTGGTTAAATCACCCAGATAATCTCCCAGAGGGGGATTCCAATCGCCCTCCCTGTGAACAAAAATAACAGTCTGTATCATGGTACAGGATCCTGTCCAGGAGCCGGTTCAACAGTTTATAAAGTTCCAAACAGGCATATGCAGTTGTGAAACAGGCTATGAAGGGATTTTTCATACCTGAGGTTGTCATTCTGTCTGCGTTATGTTTCCAGGTTACTCGGGCCACATCATCATCAAGAAACTCACATATGGAAACTGAAAATGTTTCTGAGAACAAGAGATTGAAAAACCTGTCTGGGTCCCTTACTAACTCTGTGTTAGGGAGGTTTCTCCTCTGGCCGAATTTTCCCCACAGAGAGTTTAAAAACAGTTTAGCAATCGGCCTCTTTGCAGGATTCGGCTCTATTTGTTCATGGTGTAGCAACACCCCCTCTTTTTCAAGGTAATCTGCTATATATTTATCTTTATCAGCCTTTGTGACACACCAGTGGGGAAAACCTGACGCCTCCTGTTTCTGCCGCAGGTGTGTCTTCATATAATTTGAAAACAAACCACCCGATCTCTGAAAAAAATGCCACACTTTAAAACATTTTCCAACCCTGTACCCATTCTCTATCACAACATTCAGCTCAATAGTGCACCAGGTCCCTGTTAAAGCCCGCTTATCATCTGAATGATTGCATGGTTCTAGCTGGCGGAGTTCTGCACATGTAGAGCGCAGCAGGAACATGAGTTTTCCACCTACCCTCGACGGTAACACTGGGAAGAAGAGAACTCTCAGTGGGTAAACTTTGGCTTTTATCAACCCGAAGTATTCTGTAGGAGAATCAAAGTTCTGATGGTATATTATTGGATGTCCAAGGGGGTACTCCCGGTTTTTGTTTACGTAAGGATAAAGGCTCATGAAATCATAATAATGAATGTCCTCCCCCTTCACTGGCTTGTAGTACAAACACACGGCATTTGTACATCCACGAAAGAGGGCATCCCTCAGTTCTAAGGGTTCTGGAAACTGTGCGGTGGCAAGGAAGTTTTGGACTTCTGTGTCAGTTTTTATCATGTTTTTCCACTCATGCTCCCAAATTGATCTCACTTCATAACCCATGCTTTTCAGGATTTCTGTCCTCTCCTCAGTAGCATTATGAAGCTGCCTGTAGGTTTTACCTATCAAGGGGTTCCAGTCCTCTGCAGGGTAGCAGAGGGGGCTTCCATGATAAAAACACCCCAGAAATTCCAGACAGACTGGCTGACCATTTACTACAGCATAGCCATCAACAAAATATTGACCCACCTGAACCTCACCACCATTTAAGGCATGCTGAATCTCTAGGTTTTCTTTATGTTTAAGGTACAGCAACCATTGGATGGCAGGTGTTGAGTATCTTTTGACATGGTGGTGATAATTATCGGCAGGCAGTATCGCTATGGTATCTTCAGGCATAAATTTGAACCTGTACATGGCTAGGCTCACGCTGGCCAGGGTTGGATATTGGAGGGGATCTATGGCATAATATTCAGTTTCTCTTTTTTTCACGATCTTTTTTAAGGTCAGCATCATGATTTCGTGGTGATATTTTGTACAAGCCTGCACCAGGATACGTACGTCCTGCTTGCAGTAATGTGCTAGCTCGTTTTGCATGTTGAATGTTTACATTTTATTCTCTTCATACCATTCTAAAAAAGCTTTCTGCTCAGCAGGCATCATGTACTGTACCCCATAGTCTTCTGGCGGGGGCAAAGGCCCTACATAATTACTATTTTCAGGTCTGTTAAAATACTGTGGGAAATATCCTTTGCACCCCCAAAATCCGAGCGCTTTTGGCAACTTAGAGAGCCCCATGGGGAAATGGCTGAGTGAATCCATGAATTTTATGCCTAGGCCTTTAACGGTGACACAGAGGAGTTTCCCACCTTGAGCTATGATATCTACATCCAGTTTTTCTTTCACCAGCTGGTTAAGCATGAAATAACAGTCATAACCTTTGGAATTATGGGCTATGAAAGTAGTGCCACTAAAACGTTTATCTTTAGTGAATGTCAGTATCAAGTCTGCTATGCATGACTCTCCTTTGAACTCCCAAGTCCGACCATAAGGCCAACGTCTCACCTTTTTCTTAGCACTCCTTACACCAAGGATCTTCTCCTCCTCCTCCTCCTCCTCCTCCGTCTCAATCTCCTCCACCTCACCAGTAGCAGCATTTTTTTCAGGGAGCAGATTCATTTCATCCTGAAAACATTCCACAGTTTCCCCACCAAAAGCCTCAGCATAGCAGTAATTAGCTACATGTACACCTGTGTCTTGCTGTGCCTCAATGTCATAAAATATATATTGTGTTGAAATGTCAGGGAATTTAACAGGTTGCATAATGCATAGATGTTTTTCATCAACCTCTTTTAAGATATCCCAACATATTGTGCATTGACGCCCTCGACAACTGGCGGTGCTATGATCATACTTTTGATAATGCTTACATTTTTTACAATATATCTTAAGGACACAGGGAACTTTACCTTCCGAGGCCAGTTTGTCATGAGCTTTTAAACAGGCAGCTGATTGGCAGAGCAGTTTGCAACAGCCACATCTCTGCTGTTCATCTATTTTAGAGGTACAATCCTCTTTCAAACACATCCTACAGAAAAATAGACAGTGATGTGTATGTTGAGAGAGAGTGTTACAACAGGAACAGTATTTTTTTAACCAAAAAGCCCTTTTACATTAAGAACGCCATAATAATGACCATCATACAGGAAGAGGGTATGTGTTTGTGCATAGTGCTGAGTCCCTGACTTAAATAAGCCCCAACCATCCTTATTATAAAGAGCAATTTGGATATCCCACTCTAAATGGCGTTCAAAAAGAGCAATGTCATTCAAAGACACCTGTTTCTGCTCAGGCCACCGAACCTCCTGACAGAGCTGTTTAGCAGCTTGCACCAGTTCGGCGTCTGTAGGTATTGCACCACAATTAGCATGAGCTATGACAGCAGACAAACTTCCTGCAAAACAGAGCATGCCATCCACACTCTTAAAATCTACTAGGTGTTGCCTCTTTTTAGCAATGATGTTGCTGTATGGTATAGTTTTCAAGCGTCTGTTTGGCCTACCACCCCCTCTTGGGGGTTTTACTATTGTGACAACTAAGCGTAAAGTTCCCTCTGTACAAAGTTCCATGTTGCTCTGTAACAAATTACTCATATTTGTTAGGAATGCCTCGGGGTCCAAGGCTTCTTTTGACTGTTTTACTGAATATAAAGCATCTCTCATGTTACCACCCTCAAGCCGCATCTGGACAAAATCATCAGGGTCAATGTTCTGGTTGATATCATTAAGCACCTGCTGTATGGCATTATAAACAGCTGTCACTGCGTCAGCATAGGAGCCAATATGCTCCAGATTAACAAAGTGAAAAATAATACCCCTACGCATAGCATTATACTGCTCCTGCACCCAGGTATATGTTCTCAAAATTTCAGCATAAACAGGGGGCGCTTGCTGACCAGAGGATGCAGTGTCATTTAGAGAACCTGGAGATTCACAAACATTAACCTCTGGGTGTTGTGAGGACTCTTCAAAACTGGAGTTTTGTATAGCTATAGGTCTTTCACCAACCTCTACCTCTGGGTGCTGTGAGGTCTCTAGAGAACGGGTCTATGAAGATTCACAAACACTAACCTCTGGGTGTTGTGAGGTCTCTAGAGAACAGGCCTGTGAAGATTCACAAACATTAACCTCTGGGTGCTGTGAGGTCTCTAGAGAACAGGGCTGTGAAGATTCACAAACATTAACCTCTGATGTCTGTGAGTGCTCTTCAAAACTGTGTGTTTGTATAGCTATTGGTGTTTCACCATCCTCAACATCAGGGTCTTGTGAGGGCTCTAGAGAACAGGTCTGATGTACATCTGTAGGGTTATGGCATGTAGCAGGCTTGGTATGCTTTTTACGGTGTGAAAGAAACTTTTTAGCATTTCTCAGCAGTTTGCGAGCTATAAGCCTACATGACTGATCCCCTCTGGCCAAGACTTTTTTCTTTTTCAGGGGTCTTTTCTTAAAATAGCTGTAACCCCACCCTCTTTGATAATACGTGCATACAGATTCAACACGATAACATTCCATGGTTTTAATAGTATCATAATCATGCATGCCTGACATACATTCCTCAAGACTTCTAGCATATCTTGTAAGCTCCATGAGAGAATATGAGGTGTATTTAACAAGGCCAAGCATACTTTCTAAAACCTTATAATGGTTTTTGGTTTTTGTTGAATCAGTGTCATGGCTGCTGTTAGCTGGATGAAATGGAGCAACCATCGTAGAGCTGCCTGGAGAGTTGCTCCTTTCCACAGGGACATCCGGTATTGATGGATCAGGAAAATGGGTTTTGCATGGCCTTTTATATGCAGGTTCTTTTAGACTTCCTAAAATAAATGATAAGACAGCAATAATCAATATCTCTAGTTTTCTCTACCCACTAACTGCTTCTGAGACTCTTTACACACTCACCTGAACTTTTACGTTTCATTCTGCATGGGTTCTCTCCCGCAGGATGAGGCTGAACAGGTTCATCGTTGTCTGAAATATAACAATGGAATTTATTGTTGCAGTCTAAAGTATAACAAAGGATTTTGTTCCCTCTTGCAATTGCTGCCATACCAGAATATTAAAGGGGAATTATGTACCTTTTGGTGGGGTTTTCATTGGCTGAGGTGATGGTTTTATTGCCCCTTCTCTCACAGAGCTGGAATGCGGATCATTGCCTGAAATATTACAAATAATTTTTCAGGGGTGTGTCAGAAATACCACCCACCCCTACCCCATGCTTGTTGCCAAAGCAGAATTTATAAGGATGTGGGATTATGTACCTTTTGGTGGGGCTTTCATTGTTGGGGGGGCATCAAAAATCATCCTCAAAATATTTATCTATAGCATAATAAAACATGCCACTGAAATCACACACCCTTTAATCTGAAAGCAACAAATGAACCCCCCAACGCCCACAAATATAATGCCTTGATATTTTCTTTAAAAACATACTCATCCTAAAATAACTTAAAGCATCCTCAAAATATTTATCTAAAGCATAAAAACCATGCCACTGAAACCACACAAAAATATAAAAGCAACACATGAACCCCCTCCCCCCATCCCCACAAATATAATGCCTTGATATTTTCTTTAAAAACATACACAGCCTAAAATAACTTAAAGCAGCCTCAAAATATTTATCTAAAGCATAAAAACCATGCCACTGAAACCACACACCCTTTAATCTGAACGCAACACATGAAACCCCCACCCCCACCCCAAATATAATGCATTGACATTTTCTTTAAAAACATACTCAGCCTAAAATAACTTAAATCATCCTAAAAAATATTTATCTAAAACCATGCCACCGAAACCACACAAAAATCTAAAAGCAACACATGAACCCCTCCCCATCCCCACAAATATAATGCCTTGACATTTTCTTTAAAAACATACTCAGCCTAAAATAACTTAAATCATCCTCAAAATATTTATCTAAAACATAAAACATGCCACTGAAACTACACAAAAATCTAAAAGCAACACATGAAACCCCCATCCCCACAAATATAATGCCTTGATATTTTATTTAATGTTTAAAACCATTTTTTTGTGAGAGGATGAGAAGCATAACTGACCTAAATCTTTTCCAGGGGGTGGCGCAAGTCCCAATTTTAGGGGTTTCATCGGAAGAACAGGTAGGGGTGGGGCGATCTGAAAAGGTTTGCAAGTTACAACATGTCTATGCACACGCTTAAGACACAGGATGGAAAGCATCACCTATTCTGTAATCAGCAAATATCTAACACATGCTTGTGGCAGCTATTTATCAGAAAATGAATAACAGACAGCCCATCATGAAATGCACCCCTTGACAGAAAGCCTGAATAATATCTTAGAAGGAATTGTGGCCTCTATGGAGCCCAGCTTTGAATGCAAGATTCACAGTTATTTGCGGGGATTACAGCTATGCAATATTAATGAAACATGCAACCTGTTTATGAAGATCGCTGCAACCACAGTTTCTGATAATCAGATGAATTGGGGGCGCATATTAGCATTAATAATGTACGCTGCCTGCATGTTAAAGCATTTTCAACAAACCCATGGAGTTTTGGCTACTAAAGATGTCGGCCAGCTGGCACACTGCATGACTGAATTTTTCACAGACCATACCACCTGGCTTTGGAATGATGATTCTTGGGTAAGAAAATTTAAAAGAAAAATATTTGGGCTTTCCCCCCATAATTTTCTTACAAAGTATTGAAAAAGTACTTTAACATAGTCTATCCTCCCCCACCGTCTCATGCAGGAATATGGGCTGAAGGCTTTATTAGATGCACACAACAGGAGACCCCCTGTGGCTAATTTTCTGAGAAAACTTATGATCAACATCTTTTATAAGCTGTTTTAACAAGACAACTCTCTAAATGCTGTAAGATTATGCGTGTAGTTTCATTAATGTTAAGACACTAAAATGCGCCAAGATTATAACATTTAAAAACTACCTAGCTTTGGAGAAATGGCCAATTTATTCCCCTGATCCAAAATTAGAGGCTTCTACACAAGATTTTCAAAAGAATAACCATAATTATACACTAACACATATATTAACAGATTTCTTAAAACGCTCATATCTCCCCATAAAGCAAATGCGAAAACTCACCCTTGTCACGGCTTTGCCAGTTGGAATATGCTGCACACATCTGCTGCTCCCCAATGGGGGTATACTTGCAACCACAACCAGGGGGTGATATTTGTACAAATTCTGTATTTCATTGATTAATTTTTAAGAGGAGCCCACAATGGGCAAGAGCTGCTTGATGTTGGCTATTTCAAAATATTTACACTGATACCAGTCAGGGCCTCTAATCAGAGTTTCGCTCTGATGACACAAACCTTTGTGTAACCTGAAAAAGAGTCAGTTTCTGTTTTTTTCAAGAGGGTTTATGAATTACACAAAGAGAGACAGACTGTATAATTGTAGAAATTGCCCCATTGAATGTGTAAAAGCATTTATTTAATAAACTCACGGACGTTTCTGCAGCTTTCAAAAACTCTTTAAGGGTGTAATATTTTCTACTTGGGTCAGATAAAAACACGGCTGCTAATGCAGTCAGGGCCGAAACAGGATTTTTTTCTATTTCCAGTCTCACAGTATCTAGAGCTTTTTCCTTCTGGTTGAAGGTCCAGTCAATGGGTACTGATAGACTTCCCAAGCTATGTCTAATTGAACAAGCTAACTCCGTCATCCCCAATTCCTAGGCCAGACAAATTGGTATCATTATCGCACATTTTGGGCTCTCAACCCAGAGCCTACTTGTCAGTGGTCAACAGGCCAAAATTACATTTAAACAAAGAGCTCTGGATGTTAGTGCACAACAGGATATGGAGCTCCTCTCCAAAAACAGAGCCCTAAGCTGGCTATCTAAAAACAAACTGGTATTCAAGTGCAAGAAGTATCTAACAATTAGTTTACCTTATTCTTTGAGGAGAGCCTATACAAGATTAAGATTCGAATTATTGGAATCGATGAATAAATTTGGCCGTTTTCATAATCTACCTTACCACAAGAGACCATGTATCTGCAGCGCCCCCGCTATAGAAGATATTGCCCATATTTTATTTGATTGTGAACTATATACAGCACTTAGACAGTCTTATTTATCAAAAATGATGGCCAAAATTGCCCATTGGAATGTGAACTTTCAGCTCGCCTTTTTACTTCAAAGCTCAAACATGCAGGTTGTTCATGGTGTCTCCAAATTCATATGTAAGGCAGCCAGAGTAAGATCTTCCTATATTGATCAAATTGGCATTTACTGTAGGGGCAACGCTGACTCTTGAATGATAACATTCATTTTGGCCACCCTATCTGTTCAGTCACAACTTGTATTTTTTGTATCTTTCTGGACTTATGTAGTTTTAGTACTTGATATGGCCCGAACGGCTAATCAATAAAGTTGTTGTTGTTGTTATTTAATTCTAGCCATACAAGGAATTTATTCTGATCAATATTTCAAGCATTGGAGAATAACAGGCTTGTAACACATTTTGGGCATGAGGTGGCGATGCTAGCCAACTTTTCATACATGCACCTTGCTGACAGACAGTTTCTGTGAGATGATTGTGTTTGCTGCCTGATTTAATAATTACAGAAATGCACTAAGCCTATCCATAAGATTAAACAGTTACCAGTCAGGACCTCTAATCAGAGTTTCGCCCTCATGACAAGCAGCTAAAACACACATTCCTTGATGTAACTGAAAAACAATGAGTTTCTGTATTTTTTAAGAGAAACATTTCAAGGAGCCAGCAGGGCTAACTTTTTAAAATCAGTGCAATAAAAACCCGAAACAAAATAATATGTATACCATGTCTTCATTTAGGATCAGAAATACAGGTATGGTTTGCCCTGTGGCAGGCACCCCTGAACAGGCTTAAACATGCTGCACCGGTGGTGGGATTTTCTAATCTTTCTCTCCTTGACAAAACTCACTACCAGATTATCGTTGGCCGCTGCATCTCCAGTGTACAGTTTTAATATTTGTGCAAAGGACAAGCCTTTTGTTCTGTTCTGTAAAAAGAACACACAGTGGTAGCTGCATGTCACAGCTAATGGGTGCTGTAGCTGCTTCTGTTGGTATGTTATCTCCTTCTTCTGCCGCATTAAAAATTCATAGATGTCTTCAGGAATTAGCGGATTATTTGGGGCTACTCTGTATGAATCAAAAAAACTCCGCTGGGCCATACACAGGTAGATAGATAGCCAGCCAGTGTTTGCCAGGCAGTGTGTGAGGATGGATGTTGACCACTATCCCAGCCGGCCTCTTGGTAATAATCTTCTGTAGTAACAAATCACAGGGATAAACACCTACAAAGTTTTTGTTTTGATGTAATAAATTCAAGATCTGCACTGTGTTCATCTTCACATGTAATCAAAGAGGACGTTTCTGCTGTGATTAATTTCAATCACATTGTCAAATACCCCATATAAAATCATATTAATAGTGTTGGGAAGGGGGAAAGCAAAGCGGATCTCAGCTCTGAGGTTGACTGTTCTGATCAGAGAATAGTGATAAGAGCAGGCCTGATCAGGGGTCAGGTCAAAGACATACAGGGTGTACCCCTGCAGAAATTCGTGACGGTTAATGGCTATGTCCTGATCTTTCATGCTTCTCCCAGTCGCTTTTACCAACTGCATGTACTCACGCACACATAGCCTGTCTGGAAAATTAGGCTGTAGAGGCTTTGATGGGGTTTGATCACCATCCACATACAACACCACAAAATTGACATTGTAGTGCTTAAAGTTGAAGGGGTTTCGGGTGTATTGACCGTTGAAAGCCTCATTGTCAACAAAGCCTATGACCAGTTTCTTAGGCAGTTGTCCCAAAAAAAGATTTTCTTGGTTGCAGACAAGGCTCCCCGCTGCTATACTGAACACTTTCATCCCCACACGCTCAACAGGATACTTTGCATTAGAGGTAAGATGAGCTTCAGTGTGCCCTAGACGCACACCCGGGGATACTTTCATTCTTTTAACAAACAAAGCTGCATTTAAAATATGTACTGTATAATTTGCATTGGCATCTCCACTCATCAAACAGAATGCATCCTTGCTGTGTGTGAGTTTGATCTTTACATCTACACCATGCAGCAGCATTTTGTCCTGGAAAAATATATCGTTGTGTAATGGGCCCATCAGATCCCAGGTCCAGCTGCCTGCTGTCTGATGTGCTCTAGATTTAAAGCCCCAGTTTCCCTCACCAGCGTCTAGGCTTGTAGCTTCCGTCGTTTGATAGGCATCTTTATAAAAACCACCTGCTGCAAACTGTGTGCTCAAGGCGTCGGTGCTATAGTTCAGAAGCAGTTCTAAAATGGCTCTGTAGGGGTAACAGTTGTGGCTCTGGCTGATCAGCCTATCGCCGAGGGTAACATCCAGCTGGCTAAACAGTGAGGCAATGGGGTAATTGATCAGAGCCATTTTAGCATCAGCAGCCATGTTTGAACCATCTGCTTTTGTTATTTTGCAACACAGATAAAGAAGCGAATCACTGAGGTCTAAATAAAATTCACTCTCCCTGTTATATAAAATTCCACAGGTGCATTTGGGCTTAGGGCTGACAGAGGTGGCACTTCAACGTACATACTGCTTTCCACGCAGGTTTGTGTTGGTGATAATTGAAAAAGATCCAGCTCGGATTTGGTACATTCTTCAGAGGAGTTGTGAATGAATGCCACTTTAAAATATGTCTCTTCCGCTGTGTTTTAGTATCTTTGTCTTGCAGCCTCCTCTCCTCTTCCTGACCTGCAGCTTCTGTTTTTTTCTACAGCGGATACCCTTTCTTTTTAGGGGCTGAGGTGCTCCAATATGTTGGTGAGATGCTTTTCATTTAACTCCTCCCCTTCTTTTTAGGTACATGAGACCCAAGCCTTCTTGGGGTCTCACCATTTTCATAACATGACCCACTACGTCTCCAGCAATGTTGTGCATGGCTGTATTAACACGAGGTTTAATGATCTCAAACCCCCTCCTGAAAAGAGGAACAGCCTTCTGAAGAGTCCACGAAAAATGCCCCCCAGGCCTGTTCCATACATGTTTACAGCTCCATGGAAACCAGGTAGACCATGGCCTGCCTGGGCTTTGTAGTAGGCCCTATAAGCATTTACATTTCCATAATCTTTAAAGATAACCATTTTGGCTCATGCAGCTCTCTTTTGCAATCTCTAAAAATAACCTTTTCTGGGGCAAACATGTAACCTCATGACAACTTTCCCCCAGTTGAATGGCACGTGTTGGTTCTGGTCCGTCTTTATTTCAATGGTTATTGTGTTGATGTGGCTCTTGCTCATGAACATATAATGCAGCTTATCGTAAGTAACGGTGACACATTCATAGGTTTCTCCTCTGACGGATATGCACTGTAACAGGGGTACAGAGCTGCCTCCCACAATTTGGTGCTCTATGATATCTGTATACAAGTACAATGAGGTGAATCCTCCAGTAATGTCTGCAGCATGGTCTATTTTATCAACAGGAACATCGGGTGGTAGCCCCAATATGTGGGCTAACCCCCCAGTTGCTGAAAATTTGTATGTGTTTCCCCCAATGAATCTAACTTTACCCTTTACAGGGTCGTAGACAAAGCGTATTTTAGGCAGATCTATGGCTAATTTTATATTGTCATTCATTTCATCCAAAACAGACTGAATGCTCTTGTAATAACCTCTGTGCAGCAGAAAGCCCCATTTAGTTGCATCCTGATAAATGTAAAACATGGCATTTTTAGTCAGTGTGTACCAGCTGCAGGGGTACTGAATTTCAGCCAGACCAACTTCCCATGCGCCACTCAGACCTAAGGGATGTGGTAGCAGTGTTGTAAAATTAGCATTTGTATTTTGAGGAAAGATTTCCTTGCATGCATTGCTGGGGAGTGTGATGTAAAATCCATTATCTCCCATTTCCTGCTCTTCTATACAGGTTCACAAATTTCAGAGGCAGCCACCAAACTGTTGAACTTACTGGGCCAACCCTTCCATTTCACTAAGTGAAATTTTCTTGAGCCACGGCCTTTTGTGGCCAAAACCTTTTCAATTCTATACACCCAGTCTTCTCGGGGATTCACTTTCTGTAGTTCTTCGGGATAAAATGTCCCCACAATAGCATCACCCTGGTAATCTGATAACAGATATAAGGGTCTCTTTGCTTTTTTGATAACCTGATCCACTATAAATATCTCTGTAGTGAAATTCTGTTCATAACCCTTATCGAACACACCCTTTATTTTTGAAACCCTGACATGGTCTCCTTTTCTGAACTGCGGTCTCTCCTCTTTCGTTTTAGCAGAGGCCCCATAGATTGTTTTCCAGATGGCCAAAGAGTTGTGAGGGGTCACATCTACAGGCCTAGCCTTGATAGTTCTGTGCATGCTGTGATTATAGCTTCTTAGGAGCTGAGGTAATACATCCATATATTTGTATGTATTATTGGCTGTTAGAGATGGGCACTTAGCGGTATTCCCGTTTCCGTTTCCGTTACTCGTATCCGTTACTCTACGGAAACGGAAACGGGAATTACTCCACCAGAATTCGAGCTCGAACCGACGAACGAACAATTTGGTCTGATTTGTTATGCTCGTTACTTGCATCGCACAATGCCAAGCGGCACAGAAAAAAAGTTTTTAAAAGTTAAAAAAAACCCGATTCCCAGCCCTAAAAGTAGGCGAAAACTGTCTGAGGGCACCTACCAGGCCAGAAGGGTGTTTTATTTGGCGGGGGGGTTCCCCGCCCCCCTCTCCTTGGCTATTGCTACTGCTGCGCTGCTGGTACCAGTCTGGGAGGGCGCATCCATTTGCCATGCGGTGGGGGGGATCCAAAATGGCGACCGCAATATTTTTTTTGAAATCGTTGCCCAAAACCCCACCAAAGCACCACACAAACATGCAAAAATTAGCTATTTTAAATGCTTGAATTTTTACAGTAGCAGCAGTGGGTTTTTCTTGCAAAAAAGTCTCCGTTGATTTTATTTTATTTTATTTTATTTTATTTTTTTACACCTGCGCATTCGCAATGATGGGCTCGCCCATGGGAGTGGACCATGCAAAGTTTTGGAGCCATTCCACCAATCGCATGGCCAGGTTTTGCTGACTGTACCAGGCTGGGAGGGCGCATCCATTTGCCATGCGGTGGGGGGGGGATCCAAAATGGCGACCGCAATATTTTTTTTGAAATCGTTGCCCAAAACCCCACCAAAGCACCACAGAAACATGCGAAAATTAGCTATTTTAAATGCTTGAATTTTTACAGTAGCAGCAGTGGGTTTTTCTTGCAAAAAAAAGTCTCCGTTGATTTTATTTTATTTTATTTTATTTTTTTACACCTGCGCATTTGCAATGATGGGCTCGCCCATGGGAGTAGACCATGCAAATTTTCCACCAATCGCATGGCCACTTGGCCAGGTTGACCACAGAGACTTCTGGGATGTGCCAATCGGGCATAAACAGCCCACTAATCGTAGCCCAAACCCGAACCCTAAGCCTAACCCATACGCCAGTACACTGTCCTTCTAAGTGGGTTAGAGAGGCACCCAGAGGTGCACCCCAATACTCACCCTAACCTCACCCGTAACTAGCCTAACCCTAGCCGTTGCGCTAACCAGTCTTAACCCTAAGCCAGATCTACTTGCATTGCACTACATTCAAGTACGTGAGACACAGCGGGTGCAAAGAGTCTGCCAGTCCGTCACTTGTGGCTCTGGCTGACTCCTGCAGCTCCCTCCAGGAGCCCGCTACCCCCTCCCCAAACCAGTACTAACGACAACGAAAAAACGAAAAAACGAACTGACTAATTTTTCCAAATTTTCGCGAAAAACGGAAACGAGCCGAAACGGAACCGGCCCGACTAACGACAACTCAAAAAAATTTTTTTTCAAGTCGTGCCCATCTCTATTGGCTGTGAAATACCACTACATTTTTGTTTTTAAAGTTCTGTTAAACCTTTCCACAACACCAGCCTTGACCTCATTATTGGTGACAAAGTGGTGTATCCCATGTTTCTTTAACAGCTGGCTTACAGGTTTATTTAGGAATTCTGAGCTGTGATCTCTTTGAAGCTTCTCGGGCCGCCTACAGTTTTGTTTGAAAATGGCCACTAAAGCTTTGGACACCTCCCACCCCGTCTTGTCTTTGAGAGCCACAGCCCAGGCATATTTAGATAAAATATCAATGCATGTTAATATGTGCTTGCAGCCCCTGTTGTACTCTGAAAATTGCTGCATATCTACCAAATCCGCCTGCCATTGTGCATCGACTCCGGAGACAATAGTCTTGTTTCTTTTAAAACGTATTCAGGCAGGCTTATGGAGTGTATAGGCATCCTGATCGGAAATCCATCGAGAAACATCCTTGACCCTTAATGTTTTGGTGCGCTTTTCCCCCCTCACTAAATAGAGGGGTCACACTGCCAAAACTTCCTACAGATCCCGGTGTATTATATATATATATATATATATATATATATATATATATATATATATATATATATATATATATATATATATAGAACATCCCCGTGGTCAGGCATCTTAGCAGGTCACACACATATGAACACAGATTAAGGGTTAAATAGACTTTATTGAAAAGAGAATAAGGCTGGAGCATTTTAAAATTTCAGGGCTTTATCAGGCTTATAATGTGTTTAATATTTCTAAATAATAGGTCGGAAAAGGCTATTTTCTAAGTTTAAACATAAAGACAGACAATATTGAATAAGCTGTTATATTCTCAGAGTATTTGTAGAAATTACTTGAAGCGCCAGAAAAACTTTACAGGCTATGACTTCTCGACAGATTCTTTTTCTCCAGCAGAGTGTCCTGTTGAGAGAGCATTAAACAGCCTCTTAGTTATAAATTTGTAACGCCCCCGCAACCCCCCAACTGAGAGTTATAAACAATTTAATGAAAAAAGTTACCTCGGCCGCTGAACCGCTCTCATAACCCTCAGCTGCAGAAGTCCAAATATCCTCTTGTTGCTCCTCCAGACTCACAGGTTCAGAACCATCTGAGCATTCACTCCCCGATTTCTCTTTTGGTTTCTGCCATCCTGCTCTTACTCCATGAGGACAATCGCACTCAAGATCAGACCAAAACAGGGTCTCCTCAGCGTGAAGGGCAGGCTAGGGCGGCTTTTTGGGCACAGAGTTTGGCTTCCGCGATGGGGTGTTTAAGGGGCAGAGGGGCATGGAAAACCCCGTAGGCCCATGGTGCAAGTGGGGGGTGCAGATGCCTTTTCGGTTTTAACCGCTGCCTCTCTATCTTAGGGGCCCAGGTTCTTGGTGGGGAGTCCAGGCTCTCGGCCTTTGGAGGGGAGTCCACGTGCTCTGCTTTTGGCGGGGAGTCCGGGGTGTCCTTCGGCAAGCTGGAGGAAAACCCAATCTTGCTTGAAGACTCCATCTTTCTCCACATAGACGGGACGGTGGGGACCATGGGCCAGTCGGTTTCAGGAACAGCGGAAAAAGTGGTGGTGGGCACCGCAGAACACTCCCCTCTTCTTATAAGACCTCTCAGGCATGCGCACACACAGCAAGACAGGCCCAGGCAATACATAGGCAGCGGCAGCACCCTAGGGGCAGGCATGCCCGGGCATGCCGTGGGGTGGGTTAGGGGTACCCCATGACATGTCAGGGGGGAGGGGGCAAGTCTCCCCATCTGGGTCACGGCGGAAGAGGACGTCACTTCCAGGTCAATGGGCCCAGGAAGGTTCCGGTTCCGGGTAACGGGGCAGGGGGAAGGTAGGGACTTCCGGTAAGGGGGCAGGACTTCCGGTAAGGGGTGGGACTTCCGGTGTTTGATTGTTTTATTGCCCCTTTGACAGGAGCACCCCATCCCCTACTACTATTATATCAAGGTGTACTATAAATCTGTTGTTTATACACACTGACACTGTTAAAGGCTGTGTTTCCAGTTCTTTCAGGTCACCACTGCTACCCTAAAAAGTGTCATGGCTAAGAGGTATTATGTATTACTGTTGACTTGAGATGAATGTTAAGGTACAATAAGTGTCCACATGAGCAGCTGAAGATACTGGTAGATTTCTCTAGAGCCAGAAATTACTCCTTCATCATCCCTAAAAGTTTGTTTTGCCTCATATGCATTCCTTTTGAGTTACATGAGTTACATGATCTCTCAGAGACTGATTGCAATTTGGGGTTTTTTACAGAAATTTGGAATAGCAGCTTATACTGATGGCATCATTATTTTCAACCCTCCATGGGAAGTTCTCCTGGCCCATATAACACAAGTATTAAAATCCTTGAGAGAAGCTGAGTTGACACCCAACCAAAACAAATCTAAACCCAAGGACAATATTTAGGGTATGCAGCAGGTGGATGTGGAAGAGCTGAGACTTTTTCAGAAAAAGTTAGTAAAATATCCAGTTGGCTTTGCCCCACACCAAGAACAGGGTGCAAGCATTTTTTTATGTTTAGTGGTATTCTATTGGCAATTTCCCCCACATTTTGCAAGCACAAATGCCCTTCTTTTAAATTTTGTTAAGGTAATAGTGCAAAAAACCAACCAACAAAAAAACTCCAAACCTGTCAGATGAAGAAGTGGCCTTTCAAACTCTTAGAAAATGCCTTGTGCCAAGCACCAGTATTGAAATTGCCTGGTGTGTCAGTGATGGAATCAGGAGGGAGACATAGGGGAACATTGCATTCTGTGCTTTTGTCAAAATGTAGGGTCCCAGGGAACAAAAATATGTTGCAATAGAAAAGGAGACTGTAGTAATGCAGTGGGCAATCCACTCACTAAGGCATTACTTGGCGAGCTTTTGATTACTGGAAGAAGTTTTGCTTACTGATCATGCACTACTTGGAAGACGTTTTGGTAACTGATCATGCACTACTGCAGTGTTTAGCCCAAATGAAAGATACCAACACATGATTAACCAGGGGGTACTTGCCATTGCAACCTTAATTATTCTTTCTTGAATAAATCTGGACATGGAAAACAACATGCAGTATTTATAATTTTTTCTCAACAGGGATTCTGGGCCACTGAGAATGAAGAAGGTAGGATCCTCTCAGCTGGGGAGGCCTGTGAGCAGGCAAGTGTGAAGACTCATAAAGGATTAACTGCTGTTGGCCTTCCACATATCTCAGCCAAGTCTATTTAATGGGCATGGGGGTGTAACCCCTCTCCGGGGCAATGCCTATGTTTGAACTCTCCTTTGGAACACGGAAAATGGAGAGATCCAGAAACTCTAATCGGAGAGTAACATTTGGGACACATTTGGGAACTTGTAAGGCCGATCTTACAACTTTAGATTGTACCCGTTCCAGTGGAGCGTAATTGGAAAGGGGACCTAATTGGGCACCATATAGAAGTTGGGAAATTGACTTGGCTTGGAATAATTTAAGTGCTGCAGGAATATATTGGCCGCCAGCTGTCTTGAGATATTTAAGAATGGCTAGAGAACTTCTTTGAGCAATGTTGGCAACATAATCTCCATGGGCTTTTCTGCTACCATTAGCCTGAAGAACTACTCCCAAATATTTAAAGGAGGAAACCTGCTCAATTTTGTGCCCATTGATGCTCCAAGAGTGAATCTTGGGTCTTTTAGCAAAGGCCACAATTTTAGTTTTCTGATAATTGAGCTTTAATTGCTCTTCCTCACAGAATTGTGATAGTGCATTCAGAGCTCTTCTAAGACCTACAGGTGTTCTAGAGAGGATTGCTGCATCATCTGCATAAAGCAAGACAGAGATATGCATTCCAGCCAGTTTTGGAGAGTGGAAGGTCCCATGGTCAAGATAGGGCACTATGGAGTTAATATAGAAGTTGAAGAGAAGAGGGGCCAGAATACATCCCTGTTTAACACCTTTATCAGTGGCAACAGGATTGGTGAGTTGACCCTGGGGATTACATCTGATCTTAACTTTGGTTCCTTCGTGGAGCATGCGTATTAAATGAAATAAACGTCTGTCTATTGTTGAAGCCTCCAGTTTCTCCCATAACCTAGTTCGTGATATTGAATCGAATGCTGCCTTAAAATCCTCTCAGCTGGGGAGGCCTGTGAGCAGGCAGGTGTGAAGACATGAAGGATTAACTGCTGTTGGCCCTCCACATATCTCAGCCAAGTCTATTTAATGGGCATGGGGGTGTAACCCCTCTCTGGGGCAATGCCTATGTTTGAATTCTCCTTTGGAACACGGAAAATGGAGAGACCCAGAAAGGCAAGAAGAGAGAAAGATAGGGAACTATGCCACCAGGTGAAGGAGGATGAGAGTGAGGTATAAAACTAGGCATATGTCCCAACGTGGAGTGATAAAGAACCACACCTTGCTATATATGCTGTATCCAGAGGTAGCCTGCCCTTGAGTTCCCTCTTCCTCTATTCCGTAGCACAAAGGTTAAATGTCTGTACTGCAGCTAAAACTGTGCTCACGACCTGGGGTTCAATCCCAGGTAGCAACTCATGGTTCACTCAGCCTTCCATCCTTCCGAGGTCAGTAGAATGAGTACCCAGCATACTGTAATTAAATTATAAACTGCCCAGAGTCTACTTGAAGTGGTATGGGGTTCTATATAAGCAGAACACTTTGCTTTATTATTGGCTGATGGAGCTCACCATAGATGATCCTAGGGAGCCCAAATACTGTAGGCTGAAGCTAAACCAAGGAGTGCTCCTGAAAGCAAGAATGGGAGGTTTGACCCTGAACCAGCAACATTGTGCCATAAGCAGCAGTTCAAACCTTTACACTATACTCCTTCACAGTCCATCAATGAGCCATGTTTTGAAGGAGGAAGGAGGGGTGGATCTGTGATGTGACATCCCTTCTTTCAAGCATAACTTTTTTTGTATTAAACCAATGTTTTCCCCACTCCACCCTCAACTCCCACTTGGGGGAACTCCACATAGCATGTAGTTGAGCCCTAAGAGAGCCTCTGCCCTCAGGCCTACAATCCAACCACCATAACATGAAGGGAAAGAGCGGTGAATGAGGACAGGGAAATGGCTGCTGTCTGCATGACAGCTGCAGTCAGATAAAGGCAGCTGGCCACTCAGTTGAAGCAAAGGAGTGGAATAACCCTCTGCTCTGCAACTGATGGAATGGCTGCCAGCTAGGTGAACAGGAAATAATCCATTTTAAGGACAAGTGAGGAGAGGAGGAAACTCTGTGGCCTTGTCAGCCTGAAAAGGGGGGGGGCACATTTAGAATATTAAACAAACAAAGCAGGACTATTTCACCTTCTGGTTTTATATCCAGCATGCCATTTTAATTGGCATGTCGTATGCAGTCAAAGTAAATGGAAGCTCAGTTTAACTGTTTATATTCTAATTGTATGAAGAATTGTGGGGGGGGGGACACGCTCATGTTATCTGTGAAATTCATGCCCCAGCAATAACAAAATTAGAGCCAGCGATCATATTGGGACAAAAATAAGGACATTATGGACAGTTAATTTGATTTGCTGTAAGAAGTTCGGTTATCTGCATTTCCATAAGCAGAACCATTTAGTCTTCCAAGGGAATGGGCTGTTTAATCACAGTAACCCTGTGGCATAGTATGCAATGATGTTTTATCCAGGGGAATACTGTTTTGCTATATTGTCTGTATATCACCCTTATGGATTGGTACAGCATAAATTAAACCATTTCCTTGGTTTTGCTGGAGAATTTGCAGCTAGAAGGCTTTACAAATACCACCTATAAGAGGCTGATCCCTTCACCAAGGTTTCTTTGCAAAGCACAAAGATGTCGTTCTCTTGTCCAATGTGATAGAGTATAACACTGGTGCCCAGGGGGTAGCAGCTGCCAAAATCACGCTAAAGTTAGCAGACACTTAAGAAGGAAAGTGATGAAGCAAGGGATCCATGCAAACTGCCAAGCGTATATTCCATTAGAACCCACGGATATGTGGATGCCAACCTAATGGTACAGCCCCCATTTCCAATGAGAACAAACTGTAGATTATGACTGAAAAATCACAGTGACCTGATTCCTTTTATCCGTGTAACTAGCGTAGAGATGATGCAAGACTTACTGGAGCCAACAGTTGTCATCTTGAGATACAGGAAGATTAGTGCACCCTATGTAGCTGGCTGTTCAAGGACTCCCACTCCAAGAGGGCTCTCTGGGGAAATGCCACTGTAATTAGGGATATAGATCCCTGGGATGGTAGAAGCAGGATTTACAGGCCGACTAATATGTGGGGGAAAGGCCACTTCTCTCAT
Organism: Phrynocephalus guinanensis; assembly: GCA_037367245.1. NCBI lineage: Eukaryota > Metazoa > Chordata > Lepidosauria > Squamata > Agamidae > Phrynocephalus > Phrynocephalus guinanensis. The sequence goes on from CM074739.1 coordinate 110,581,506, forward strand.
AACAGAATCAGAGAATCATGAAGTTCGGAAGGGGCCTACAAGGCCATCGAGTCTAACCCCTGCTCAAGCCAGGAATGCAAACCATAATATATCTGAAACAGGGTGGTCTAGACATCTCTTGCGTGCCTCCAGCACTGGAACACTCACTGCTTCTTGAGTTAATTGGTTCCACTGCCACACTGGTATAACAGGAAGTTTACCCTGGCATTCAAACTAAATGTGCCTCCCTGTAACTTGATCCCATTGTTGCATGTCATGCATTCTGGGTTGATTGAGAACAGCCTTCCAGGTATTTGAAAAGTGTTAGCATATCTGCCCTCAGACTCCTTTTCTCAAGGCTAAACATGACCAGTTCTTTCAATATTTTCTTGGGTTTCCATTCTCCTGATTAGAGATGGGCACGAATTTAAAAAAATGGCATTTTGTTTGTCGTTTGTCGTTTGGAGGGTCTATTTTGGTTCGTTTCCATTTTTTGTGAATTCTTGCAAAAAATTCATTTTCGTTTTTGTTCATTTTGTTACCATTTCGTTACCATTTATTTCATCTTTTGTAATTTTTTTTTAGGATTTTAAGCAATTCACTCATATTGCAGTAACGGAAACGAAACGCATGACAAAATTTCCGGTGTTTCTGTTCGTTTCGTTTCATTTTAGAGACAAAATTCATTTGTCGTTTCGTTACATAAAGAAACGAAAAAATGAAAATGAAAATGAAAAATTGTTCGTTTTGTGCCCATCTCTACTCCTGATCATCCTAGTTGCCTTCCTCTGAATTTGTTTCAATTTGTCAGAATCCTTGAAGTGTTCAAGGACTCCCACTAGCTGTGGGAGATCCTAATGCTGTCCTGTTCATTTTCTTCAGCATTGGATAGTATTGCTGGGCTAGCAAAGACACTTCTGAGCTGAAAAGATATTGGACTAGAATTGCCCCTGTGTTCATTGGAAAGGCAACTTTGTAGGCAGTCATTATATGAAAGTCTTGCCTGTTTGTGAAAGGCAATATTCTGTTTTTCCTTTGGTTTCTGAAGTAATGTCCTTAAAAATTGCGTCAACAAAAGCAATAAAAAACCACCCAAAAATTCCACCCCAACTCTTCTATCTCTTACTGGACATTAGCATTCAGAATCAACATTGCATTTTTAAAAAGACAGCATCAAAGGTGAAGGTGAAGGCCTCTCCTACATTCTTTGTATATGGTAACAAAGCTCAATTATATCCTTTGACCACTTGTGCTCACCTGTAGGAAACATTACACCTCCTTCTCCCTCTCCTAAACAAAAAATTGCTGAGCTCTCTTTCTGAACCAAATACATTATTGAAGGGCTTAAAGTCCTTAGCACCTCCGAGGAATGTTCTCTTCTGCCCTTGCCTGTTATTAGTGCAGAAATGGGGTGGTTTCCCAAGTGAGACAGATGGGTGAGGAAACAGGAATGCATGGGGAAGAGACCTGTAGTGTGGCAATCTGATGCCAACTTATATAGCAAAACAAAATGATTTGTTACATAACAAAATAACAAAACAGTGTTTCATTTTTCATTTGGTGCCCATCTCTAGATTTAACATAATAGCCATTCTTTTATGTACATATTTCACAGGATAGAAACGACCTTTGAAATAGTGCTGCATATTTCCCTGTGACACCAATGCAAGGTGAGGATTTACGGGGTAAGTCTACTCAAGGGGCAATCTATTTGCCAACTATCATCTATTGTAGGAATTCACAAATGAAGCCACTGCTTCTTTGGTCAATGGATAATAAAACATCCACACATCATATTTCTATCCAACCCTTCTTTATCAATTGTGTGCTATCAAGCTGACTGCAATTTATGGCACTCGTTCCTTAGGTACAGAATACTCAGAAGTGGTGTATCCTTTCCCTTATTTTATGGGTGTCCCGAGGCTGTGCAGGTTCCCAAAAGCCGCAAAGCCTAGCTTTTCTCCCTCGACGCCCAGTGTAGAATTGAACTCACACAACCAGATATTTCATTCACTGAACTATCCATGGCACTTCTTAGGCATTTCAAATGTCACTGAACTAATTTGGCTAAGATTATAGCACTGTTTCATTTGTCAACTTGCAGTAGCCTTATATGAAAGCCCAAGGCACATTTTTATTCTTCATACATTATTAGGAAGGCATGGATCTTTTAGTGTAATCAAGTACAAACAAAACATTATGGCCTATTGTATCTCCTCAGTAGATAGGCACCATGTGTTCTTGGAGCATATGTGTATGCATGATTCTTTTTCAATATGGATCTTTAAACTGCAGAAAAAAGAAGGGGGAGAGATAAAATGCACACAATGTGCAAAAGAGCTATATTGTATATCTGCAAGTACATGAGAATCTCAGATGAAGACTGCTATGTACGTCCCCAGTCTTTATTTTTATATAGAAGAAACTGCAAATGGATGCTGCTGAAATCAAGGACAGATTTTCTCCTGAGAGACTCTACAATGAGCAAGGCCACAAGGGCAAAATCTACTGTTGTTCTAACATCAAGAGAACTGTAATTTTAATCACAATGTCTTCTGAGGGTCAGACCATTTTTTAACATTTTGGCATCATCATTTATGACATTTATGCTAATATGCCAACTGCTCCCAATTAACTTAATTTCCAACTTCAGTGAGAGAATTTTGAGGCATCATTCAAAAACTGAAGGTCTTAATTAAAGAGTTTCATTCTTCAGCATAAGTTTTCATTCTTAAATCAGATAAGAAGTAGCTGCTTGCTCGTTCCTGCTACATCCCATCACAGTTTGATGTTTAATGTTACACAGCTCTCCATAGAAAGCTCATAATTACCTTTTATATGTCATTCTCGATAATGTCCTTGACAGAATGTTCACTCAGAAAAACGCATTGATATGGTGACAAAGGCAAATTCTCTTTCTCAAACTTATACTGTATGTTGCAAGGGTAGGGACCCTGACAATCTGCAGTATTCAAAATGAAAGTGGCAGGGGTTCTAGCCCAAAGTGAACAGCACCAAAACACACACACACACACACACACACACACACACACAGAGAGAGAGAGAGAGAGAGAGAGAGAGAGAGAGAGAGAGAGAGAGAGAGAGAGAGAGAGAGGTGCATTAGAGATGAGGAAAGGTCTGTGGAATTACTCATTTTTTTCAGTCAGAATGCTCATTGGGACAGGTCATTGAGACAGAATGATCATCCCCCCCCTGAAGTTTCTTGGTGGAAATATTTGCACAAAATGATTCTGGGCAAAATTAGTGTTCTTTCCCTAGGAAGCAAAACACACAAAGGGCGCATTTACACGACCCCTAAAATCTGAGCCAAAGGGCTCCCAGATGCAGAGCTTAAAATTGTTTTCCCACCAGCTCGACTTTAAAAAAAATTAAGTACGACCACACCCACTTAAGCGCATCCCAGAGCATTTTCCAAGTACCTGGTCTCCGAAGGTGAAAAATTTCTGATGTGGATTGCAAAACAGTGAGTGCCGGGCTGTCCTTGCCTTGTTTGTTTGTTTGTTTGTTTTTGCCCCCACCCCTTTAAGAGACCGGAATGCTTCCCGGGGCAGCTCCCAATGGCAGAGCAGAGGTGAGCCTGCATTCTTTTCTCCCTTTTTTTCTCCCTCCCCTCACGCAGACAGGAGCAAGGGAGTACGGAGGGGTGGAAACACAGCAAGAGGAGCAAACCCCCAAGATCTCTGGTCCAAATTTAAGTTGCCAGCAGATCTTAGGGGTCATGTAAAAGCGCCCAAAAAGGCAGCAAGCAGAGAAACACCTTTACTCCAGGTACTCAATACATAAAGAACCCATTCACATCTACATATCATATAACCCACTTTACACCTGGTTCCCTTTTCTGCTGTGTGCTGTAAGAGGGAGCCACATCCTCAGTGCACAGCATGGAAGCAAAGCAAACTCTCCATGGAGGCTGATCCTCCATGGAGAGCTAACATGGCTTCTCGGATATGTGCTCAAACATGGGGGTCTCCTCATTCAATGGAAAGGAGAAGCTTGCTTGCCTGTGCCCCATCCAGTCAGAATCTTCTTCTGGTTCATCCTCCAGCTGAACAAGACACAGAGATTCTGGACAAAAGATTCTGGACAAAAGTTTTTCCTCTGCTACCACTGAAGCTGAGAAATAATGACATATGGGCCATCTCAGTGTTTAGGATTGTCAGAGAAGGCCTTCCTCTCATTCGAGCTGAGCTTTTGATGGCAAGCCATCTTTATCAGATCATTGTACCAAAATACATTCTTGGCAAAAGATGTAGTCTGCCAGGCATTTTGATCCATGGTGAGATGATATCAGCCAGGTCCTGTTCTGATGGGTGATGGGACAGAAGGCATGGCTGGTGTTAAAACTGCATCAAAGTTCAGGACAGGGTTTCAAACCCAGCTCTCCAAACGAAGAGAAATAGTCCATGCCCACTCCAGCCCCCATTTGGCTCTCTCAATACCATAGTCCCTGTGGCCAGAGGGGGTGTGGAGGATGCAAATGCAAAAAAACCATGTATCCCATTTGGAGTCCGGTAAGTCGGACTCGAAAAAAATTCATACAAACCTGAACCAAACTGAATCAAGGGTGGGCCCGAAACACAATAACCTGAACCATCAGTTTTCTGTTTCATGCCCACCTCTAGTCGCTAATAAAATAAACAGTGCAAGTTTGAAATTCTATCCTGGACTTTGATCAGAACAGCACGTAGCTGATATCACCTGGCCACAAATCTCAACATCTAGCAGACTACATCTTTTGCCAAAAATGTAGCTTGGTACAATGCTTTGATAAAGATGGCTTTCCATCGAAAGTTTAGCTTGCATTTTTTATTTTATTAGTGACTTTTAAATGTATCACCTAGCTTAATTTTGCATTTGGGGGGGGGTCACACAGCTTAACCCCCCCTTTTTAATTCTACTTAGAGATGGGAACGAAACAGAAAAATGGTGTTTCGGGTTTTTCATTTGTCGTTGAGAGGTCTGTTTCGGTTCGTTTCTGTTTGTCGTGAAAGTTTTGAAAAATTTTGTTACCGTTTTTCATTTTTTCGTTTGTCGTTTCTACCCACTTTTCCCATGATTTTTAAAGCATTTCCGTGCGCAGGCATCCCCCAACGCCCCAGACCAGAGGGAAAACACTAAAAAAAAAATGGATGCTGGCAGAGACACAGTATAGACTAGGTATGCAGGGAGGCTGCAAAGGCAGCAGCGGGTGTTGCCCAGGGTGCAAGGCAGCTGTGACTGTACTGCGGGGCAAGGGAGGGTACTCACCGAGAGGTACGCAGCACGCACGCACACAGGGAGGCTGCAGGACTGAAGCTAGAGTCGCAGCAGAGACAGCAATCCCAACCTAACTCCCACCAGAGACTGCAAGGAGGACAGGGGTTGTCAGAGCTTTTTATGCCCTCTGTGTCTGCCAGACCTGTCTGCCCAGTCTGCAACCTGGGCATGCTATTGGTTGAACATGATCCCATCACATGGCTTGCCTCCATTTTGTGGCTGGTGGCGACATCCATTTTAAAGGGAAAAGAAAAATACATCGCGATGGGAGAAGACTAAAACAAATGTTTTAAGGACCCCAACCCCCCTGGTAGGTATTATCAGACAATATAAATAATTGTCGCTGCATTTTTATGGATGTCCAGGGTGTTTTTTAACATTTAAAACAGCTCATTTCATTTCGCGTTGCCATTAACGGAAACAAAACGTAACGACATCAATTTTCGTGGTTTTGTTCGTTTCGTTTCATTTTCATCACAATTTTCATTTGTCGTTTCATTGCGTAACGGAAACGACAAACGGTAACAGAAACGAAAAAATGTTCGTTCCGTGCCCATCTCTACTTCTACTTATAGTGCTTACAATGCTTTCAAAGTATTTAATACTATAACTATTGCACTTATAAATTAATTGTTTTTAAATAGATAACGTACTGTGTTTTTAAAGCTATTCTTTTTAACAATGTAAGCTGCCTTGATTCCCCTTCTCAGGAGAAAGGCAGCCTATGAAGAAGACAAATATATAAATAAAAATAAACAAAAGTGTGTGGTAAGAATATTTGCAAGGATCTACTGTTGCATCCCAGAGCCATCTAATATATCACATTTATGTTTTTCTTTCCTCTGCTTCTAGCAGTGTATGTCATCTGGTATTCCTCTTTGTAAGTCACCCTAATATACAGCCACTAGATTAATCATCTATAACACTGCACGGTAAAACTGTCTAAATAGCAAGGCCCCTGTGCCTATCTTTTTGAAACAGCTTTCAATCTAATATTCTCTTGCACGCATTTTTGAACAGCTCAATGACATATAATCCCACAGATCACAGCCATACTCCTTTTAAAAACTGGGATTGTTTGATACATTTGTAGAACATTAATCTCTTAACCCCTTGAGGCATGTTGAGCATCAATTATACCATCCCATGAATCAGGGGTGAGATATGTGAACTGGAACTGAAGAGAGGCTAGGACAGAGGCTCCTCAAGGAAAGATCATGAGCCATCAATCTTCTTGTGGGTGCAGGGGCAAGACAGCTTCAGGAGGCCATCCATGGGTGAGGTGGTCTTGGAGAGCAGACACTGGCATGTCTGACAAGCAAGAACCTGCAAATCATGGCTGACCTCCTTGACACTCTCCACAGTGCTAAAGAAGTGCAGGGACCATTAAAATTACTGAAAAGTCTGTACACACAGGACTCAGTAAGCATTCGTTTCACAAGCCTGTTGTTATTTTTTTTTCAATAATAACAAATTTTCCTAATATTCCTATTTTACTGGCTGAATAGAAGATGTAATATTGAACTTCCCAACTAAAAAATTTCAGGCAAAAATCAAAGAAAAGCACAGGTTTTGTGTCTTTTGTTTTGTTTCATTTTTCTTTGATTTTTGCCTGGAAGTCTTGAAAAGACTAACACGGCTACCCTCTCCAAAACTCCAACTAAAACAACAAAGCAAAATGAACCCTCCCTCACAATTCCCAGTAAGTATAAGTTGATCCAAATTTCTCCTAGAATTTCCTCATTTCTTGAGTGCTGTTACAACAGAGCAGCTGATTCCCACTCCTCTAGAGTGGCCATGTGGCCTTCTGGTGGGACAGAGGAGGACAGTCCTGCATGTTAAAAGCTACCAATCGTCTTCCTTTGGAAGATGTCCTCCATTTGAATTGCATTCTGGTCTAATCCAAGTCTGACGTACAAATCGTGAGGAATAAAGAGCAAGGCAGGGACCCTCAAGTTGCTCTTTACTGTAAGCTGCATCCTCTGTAGGCACAAAAGTCCTCCGCTGTTTTTCCCCACACAGAGGTGCCCCTGTAATTGTGGCTGAATGATCAAAATCATTTCTAAGGTGGCATTTGTACATTTAAATGAGCACATGCCAATTAATACAAAATTGTCATCTTCCTTTTCCCAAACAGACAAGTGAGTTAAGCACATGAGTAAGAATGTGCCATTTGCTTTTGTTTTTCTGGACTTCATTTCCGAGAATTCTCCAGGCAGCAACCAGCTCACATGCCCACGCCTACAGGCACCTTCATTTTGCTCACCAGCTCACCTGCCCACACCTAGCATTCCAGCTCGCAGGCCCACGCCTATAGAAAGTGCACATGCCGTAAGAGCTCAAGAGTGTGATAACTTGATTAGCCACTGAGGTGTTAAATAAAGATGGGGGAAACTGTTAGGTTAACTTTTTCTCATGTCTGTTAAAAACAATTAAACCTTGTTTCTCACAAAGATCTACCCAACATTTTGGGGATGTGAACATTTATGGTATGGAGATCATCATCCTTTGCTTGTCCCACACAACCATGCTTAGAGGGTCTCTGAACACAGACAATTAGCAATTAGCGTAATTAGACAATTGCTAACTATGGAGAACAAGAAACATGGATAAACCTCTCAATTAACTGTATCATTCTCTGTAAAGTGGTAGCTCTTTTATAGCTGCTGATTATCCCGAATATGTCTGAGCTTTAATGCAGAAACAGCATGATGTGAAGAGTTCTCTCAGACAGTGTGTACCTCATGTATATAATCAGAGACTTTGTTTCTTTCTAAAGAATATTAGCTCAGATGCCACAAGCAACAAAGTGATGTTTTAAAAAGGAAGCAAAACCATTCAGGTACAGAAGAGCAAATCTTGTTTTCTCCCCTGTGCAGGATTCCCTGTTCCGTTAGAATCAGTAGACTAACAAACTGCTCAGGGAGTCATTGCCATCTCTGCATACACTAAAAGCGACATATCAAGGACACTAAGCTCAGGCTACAAATGGCACTAACATTAAATTGGGAAAGTAGGGCATACAGAACTACTCAGGGATCGTGTGTCAAACTTCTAGCTATTGTTCCCGTGGTTTCTCCTGACTCCAGTGCATTCTGCAGCCAGTGAAATCTGAGCCAGGGTAGTTTTGAGACATGTTTAATGCACTTCTGACTTGTGATTATCTCTGAATTTCCATTATAGTGCTATGGGTTCATTCTGGCACAAGCACTGTTTGGACACGCTGTGTTTCAAAAATTCATTCTGGAAATTTGCATACGCAGGGCTTTTGTTTTGATTTTCTATTTTACATTGATAACAATAATTGTGTCATGTGACCTATACTCTTACTTATGAAATCCTTTTTAGGGCTTCCTAGGTGCAGGATATTGAGAAGTGGTTTATCCTTCCCTTTTTCTGGAGCATCCTGGGACTGTGCAGTTTCTCAGGGCCATACAGTCTGGCTCTTCTGGTATACACAATGGTGAACTCTCAACCTCTGGCCCCACAGCCCAACATCTAACTCACTGAGCCAGCCAGCCAGCATCTTGATGTGATCACATTATTTCCCCATATTTTGTTTTATCAGTCCAGGATATCTGGACTGGAGCCTCGTGGCACAGTGGTTAAATGCCTGTACTGCAGGTAAAACTGTGCTCACGACTTGGGTTCAATCCCTGGTAGCAGGCTCAAGGTTCACTCAGCCTTCCATCCTTCCGAGGTCAGTAAAATGAGTACCCAGCTTGCTGGGGGGGGGGGCAATGTGTAGCCTGCACACTGTAATTAAAAAATTGTAAACCGCCCAGAGACTACTTGTAGTCGTATGGGGCGGTATATAAGCAGACCACTTTGCTTTATAACTCCTGAGAGGAGAATATGTGAATTTAACATTACAGAAAACTGCATATTCACAGACTTTTAAATGCAGGAAATTCAAAAGTTTTTTAAAAAATGAAATTCTGGACAAAATCCAGCCAAAACTAGGCACCCTTGACACCAGGTTATTTAAAGACAAAGGTATCTGCTTAATTACCGTATTTTTTGCCCTATAAGACACACTTTTCCCACCCTCAAAAGTAAGATGAAATGTCTGTTCATCTTATAGAGTAAATACAGCAGTCCCTGCTATATATATTTCACAGATTTTCATTTAGAGATAAGATACCTTCAGGGAGCCCCTCCCATCTCCTACTGCAGCTGGGATTCCAATCACCCAGTTTGCAATGAGGCATCCTCCAGGAAGCCTCTCCCCACCCCTCCCCTTCTGCAGCCAAGATTCCCCAGTCAAAAATCACCTAGTTTGCAAAGAGGTCTCCACTGAGCCTCTGCCCTCCCCTTCTGAAGCCTGGATTCCACAGCTCCAACTAACTCATTTGCAAACCTCCCCTTTTGCAGTTTGGATTCCACAGCTGCAACTACCTCATTTGCAAACCTCCCCTTTTGCAGTTTGGATTCCACAGCTGCAACTACCTCATTTGCAAACCTCCCCTTTTGCAGCTTGGATTCCACAGTGGCAACTACCTCATTTGCAAACCTCCCCTTTTGCAGCTTGGATTCCACAGCCCCAATTACCTCATTTGCAAACCTCCCTTTTTGTAGCTTGGATCCCACAGCTCCAGTTACCTCATTTGCAAGCCTCTCTTTTTGCAGCTTCCATTTCACAGCTCCAGTTACCTCATTTGCAAGCCTCCCTTTTTGCAGTTTGGATTCCACAGCTCCAATTACCTCATTTCCAGCCTCCCCTTCCCCACCATAAAACCTTAGGCTAAAACTATGTGTGTCTTATAGGGTGAAAAATACAGTATCTCTCATTGAAATATCTCTCATTGCTTAACTTAGCAGAGTTTATTTCTGCATTGACAAGGACAGAAGTTCTTTGTTCTAACTTTTTGAAAAAAAGTTTCTACAAGACAAAATCCCACAAGAATGGTCAGGGGGGAAAAAACAACACCGCTGGCATTTTGCTCATATAGACTAACATGACTCCTTAGCTGGCTACGTCCTCCTATGTGTAACTTTAAATAGATGTTTGAACCAAAGAGATAAGGGGTAGTGGCATGGGAGGGTACATAATTAATTTCACTAGTATTGATGAAATGACATTGCTCCATTCTAAATATTACTGTGATCTAGAAAAGTATCTCAGTTGTTGACAGGAATCACACAGTACAAGTGCTACTTATGTACTCCCTCTTCCGATAATCCAATTATTTTCAGCAAAAAAATAATAATAATAAAAATAAAATGGGTAAAATCCACAAAAGATAAAAGATGAAAGGAAATGCACGTGTCATATCTTTTGATCATTAAACAATAAGAACTTCTTCTATATTCACAAAGAGAAAGGTATCTCACGTGAACCAAATATGTATTTGGTGTCCACAGTGTCTTTCAAAGTATAATTAAATATGCATTTTTCATTAGTTTAATTTTACCATCCCTGACAATGCAGCTCTAATTTACCTGCTTTTGTGCTCTTTTATTCTTTGTATTATTGGTTCTCTAGCAAAGGTCACTGTTCAAAATCACCACCCACTATTCCTTCTTGTGCCACGTTTTTTTAAAAAATAGCACCCAGTGCATTGAATCGTATCGTGTTCTGTGATCCCAAAGAGAACTGCAGTGGAACGCAGAGTATGAAATACCCCCATGTCCAAAGAAGAGTTTGCACATGCAGAATCAGATGTGAACTAGAGAACACAAAAGTGCAATAAAAAGAATATAAAATAAAATAAAATAAAATAAAATGTACACTTTTGTATTGCGGTGCATTTACGGATCCACACAAATTCCCAGTGCCAGTTGCTCTGGATAATTCCTCAATCAGTCCACCAAGCAAAATACAAGAGATCAGTGCAGTGCCAAAGATAGAGCGTTAACAAGTGGGATGTCCTAAGCTCTCCATCCTTTTCAAGTGGGAAGCAAGCTCTTTGTCCTATGTTCACTGGATCACCAACCTCCAAGGGGTCCTTGAAGCTCCGAAACTGTGGAAGATGACCAGAAGAGTTGACTTTACCACAACATGGGTGACTTTCCAAGTCTCCCCATGGCTGAGTTCTGGCCTTCCAGTCACTGAAGACTAATACTCAATCAAATCTAGAAATCTAGATGAACCCAGGGTTCTTTGGTGGTTGGGGGTGCCATAGCTGCCACTACCACACCCTGCTTTTTGGCTGCAAGTGAGCATGATGAGGTGATGAACTGGAACTCTATAAGGAACTGTTTGTGAGATATTTATTGTGGATTCCTGAAGTTGAGGTGTTGATTGTGGGAACGGAAGATTGCAGTTGAAGTGATAGTATCGCTTTAGGCTTTTTGAAAAGGTTGCTGCTATTTTATTATTATTGATGTACTGTAAGGCAGTTTAAGAAGAATAACTGAAGACTGGCTGTTCTCAGGAAGGAATCCACAGTAGTTTTTACGGCTTATTCAGCTGACATTGTTCTCATAATGCATCATAGCTACAAAGCATAAAACTACAGAAAGTGTATCAAACATCATTTTCAAAGTGATAGAATAGCAACAAGGCAATCAAAGAAGTCCCTGCCTATAATAGAAGAAGACAGAGTGGGCACTGGAAGTGACATTCAAAGTTTATTTTCTCTGAAGCTTTTTTTAAAAGGAAATATTGGGGTAAATTCTTGAATTTGGAATAGAAATTAGTCAAGATCAAGAATGAAAAAAAAAAGAGAACGTCCAATGGTAGTAAAAGAAACTGAATAGAAACAAGATGAAAGTAATAAAAATCAGAAACAATAGTAAATGCAATCATACTGCTGTAAAGGGGATTTGGGAAGAAGGGTGACAGTTTTCTGTGAAAGTGCAGTAGTAGTAGATAATGAAAGCAACACTCCAATAGAAAGGAGAATGTGTGCTTGATAGATTGGTTTACACAGGGTACCTGGGATCTGAAAGAAGAATTGATATTTACAATGGAAATGTGGTTGTTTATACGTAGTAAGACACAGTTTGAGTAGGCCCATTAAATCAGTGGCACTCTGCTTAGTCAGTTCCTATGTACCATTATATTGCTATGAAACAACATTGTGAAAGCCATGTTAGTATCAGGTTTGTTCCTTACACATGGTTATTTATTGGCATATCCTCTGTAGAGGACATTTGTGTTTCATATCCCCCTTTTCGAGAAAAGGAAACACCTTATTTATTTATACAATAAATAATTATTTTGGAAGGATAGCTCTCTCAGTTTAACATTAGGTGTTTGGAAGTAAAAGTTCTGAAATGAAAGGCCCATGCCTAATGAATATATGTAGATATTAAGGGTGCCATATGGGTTCTCAAATAAGTGCCATTTAACTCAAGACACATGTCCTTCCCAAAGATGAGGTCATCTTTTATTTAATTTTTATTTGTGTATAAGGGCACTTCCTTCCTTCCTTCCTTCCTTCCTTCCTTCCTGCAACTTCCAAGCAATGAACAATAAAACAATTTTAAAGCAATTCCAGAGCCAATGTTTAAAAACCATAATACAATTCTGACCACTTGCCAGAAGTTCAGTTAAGATGACACTAACTTGTGAAAGGAAGTTCCAAAGCAGAGGGGCTGGTAACAGAGAAAGCTCTGCTTTTATACTCACCAGTTGAGCTTCACATAGTGATGGAAGGAAGACATACAACAGATCCTTTGTTTTAAAATTCTGGGCAGGTCTATATAAGAGGTGTCAACATTCCACATATCATGGCATAAGGTCAATACGGTCACCTCCTATGGGGAAGTAGCCATGCTGTACTGGCCATCACCCTTAAGCTCTGCTATTTTCTAGTCATGTCAGCAGCAACAAATTATTCTATAGTTTAGTGGCATAGATTGTTTGTTTGTTTGTTTGTTTGTTTTATTTTTATACCACCCATCTTCCAATATGGAACTCTGGGCAGTTTACAAGATTTAAAAAACAATACAAAACAATACAACAAGATGGGTCAAAAGGGCGGTAGACAAAAAGGGGAAAAAGTAATCTAATTAAATTAAATTAAATTAAATTAAATTAAATTAAATTAGGTCGCCATATGCCTTCCTGAAAAGCAAGGTTTTCAAAGCCTTTCTGAAGGCGGGCAGGGACTGTGCAAGGCGCAGCTCACTCGGAAGGTGGTTCCATAGTGCGGGGCCCACAACAGAAAAGTCGCGGTTGCGTGTGGCCGACTTCCACACCTCCCTAGGAGTGGGCACCCTGAGTGAGCACGCCTGCAACATTCGAGTGGGTCTGGCCTCAGATGACCTCTGGGATATACGCTCCAACAGGTATTCAGGACCCAAGCCATGGAGGGTTTTGAAGACCAAAACCAAGACCTTGAACCTTATCCGGAGGGCCACAGGCAACCAGTGCAGGCGGGCCAGCACTGGGGTAATGTGCTCGTATCGACGAGCACCCACCACCAGTCTGGCCGCCGTGTTCTGTACCCGTTGGAGTCTCCGGGTAAGGGTCAAGGTCAACCCCACGTAGAGTGCATTACAGTAATCAATCCTTGATATCACAAGGGCCTGCACAACTGTCCTCAGGGAGGATCCATTGAGGTACGGGCGGATCTGGGTGATCCTGCGGAGCTGGAAGAAAGCGGCCCTGAAGACGGCCATCACCTGGGCTTCCAGGGAGAGGGCAGAGTCTAGGACCACACCCAGATTCCTGGCCCTGTCCGTAAGCTGGAGGGAAACTCCCCCCAGGCTAGGGAGGGGGCCATTGTACCTAGACGAGGGTGCCCCGAAGAACAGCACCTCGGTCTTCTCCAGGTTAAGTTTGAGCCTCTTCATCCTGGTCCATTCCAGAACTGCCTCCAGGCACAGATCAAGGGAGCGAACTACATCCTCTGCAGACATAGAAAAGGAGAGGTTGAGCTGTGTATCATCAGCATAGTGATTACAGTGAACTCTAAATCTCCTGATGAGCCAACAACTCTTCCCCCAGCTGTACCCACTGAGACCAGCAGTCAAAGAAGGATCGGAGCCAGCAGAGTACTGGGCCCCCGATTCCCACCTCGGCCAGCTGATCCAACAGGATACCTTGGTCTACGGTATCAAAGGTATCAAGATGTCTTGTGTGGTTCAGCAAGTCAAATACAGCACACCATTTCTATGGCCCATCATAAGAAAATACTTGGAAATCTACCATCACTTTCAATGGCGGAGCTGTATTTTACATAAAACTTGAACATTTATTTAAATGTACTAATGGAATCCACAAAGGGGTATGACCAAAATTTGGCATGGCATGGCTAAAAGGCACCTCCTTCATTACAAAAGGATACTTTAAATTTTGCAGCTGTATTTGAAATCTTATTAATGATGAAAACTGCCCTTTAAAATTACACGTCATAATTCTTTCTTCAGCCATTTTCCTACAGGATTACACAGTTAAATGTAGAAAAAGCAAAAAGCAAAGTGTGCTGTTTATGTTAGTTAGTTAGTTAGTTAGTTAGTTAGTTAGTTAGTTAGTTAGTTGGTTAGTTAGTTTGTTTGTTTGTTGGCTTTTTATGCCATTCATCTGGCAGCAGGGCCACCAAACAAACAAACATATAACTCATACAAAAATGTAAAATCAGCATAAAATGCAGTAAATATAATATTAATAAAAATAAACAACATAAAATAACATATACATTCCATAAAACTATAACATTATTGGCAGGCAAATCAGCTAAAAACATGTTTTAGTGGGTGGACACTAGATTTATGTTAAGTTTGAGGAAATGCCTGCTTAAAAAAACAGATTTTCAATAGTTTTTTTAAAAAAACATCCAAAGATGTCAGGTGGAAGATTATCCCACATGCGAGGAACAATGGCAGAAAAGGCCCTATTTCTGTTTTTTTCTATTTCTTTCAGGCCTCTCACAGTGTTAATTGCCTCAAACGCCTAGCCTGGGAAGATCAGGTATTAAGGGCAGCTTTCACTGGGAGAAGGTGCTCTGACAAGTAGTGAGGTCCTCTGTGCCACCCCATAGTGCTTAAAGCACTCTTAGGGCAGTTTATAATTTAATTTAAAAGGCTACACATCCCCACCCCCCCACCCACTTATCCCATGAGCTGGGTACTCATTTTAGCAGCCTTGGAAGAATGGAAGGTGAAGTCAACCTCAAGTCAGCTACGTGAACCCAGGATGGCACTCAGGTTATGAGCAGCACCTTGCCTGCAGTGCTGTATAACCATAGCACCAGGAGGCTGCAGCGGAAGATTATTTATGCACCTCTGGAATTTCATGATCCCAAGGCTATGTGTTGCCTCCCTGCCCATTCACTATGAAACAGACTCATTTGTTCATAGCTTGCCTACCACTGGCGGCGGGGGTGTTCCATCACAGTAAAAAAAGAAAATTATTATTGCAAAATTCTAACCAGAAACATTGAGATCTGTTCTAAGAGAAAATGGAAAATATACAGTGGTACCTTGTATAAAGGAATTAATTCGTTCCAAATGAAATTATGTTAAGCAAATTTTCCTTTATACAAATTCCCATAGGAATGCATTGAATATGGAGTAATCCCATTTTATGTTGTACAGATTCTCCCCATAGACGATAATGTTAAGCAAATTTCCCCTATCTCCGGAATGTTTTATGTTGTACAGATTCTCCCCATAGACGATAATGTTAAGCAAATTTCCCCTATCTCCGGAATTTTTTATGTTGTACAGATTTTCTGTTATACAAGCTGTTTGTTATACAAGGGTCCACTGTACATATTTATGTGCCCTACTATGCCATTGTGCAGGATGCAGAGGAATCTGCATGGTACAGTGAAAGTATTTTTCATTTTTGGTTTTCACTATCTCTCTGTGTGTGTGTGTGTGGGGGGGAATGTTGCATTGAGTGACAACAAGGTAGAGGCCAAAAAGCTCTTGTCCCCACCCTCTGTTCCTTCCTGTCAGGAAAACAACAAAGGTAGTTTCAGGAGAAGTGGAGCATCTTTCCCCTGTTGTCATAACAGATTGTGCAGCCGTTTCTGATGTAGTTTCCAATTTTCTCATCTCCGTTGTGTTGTCAGGAGGTGCCATCCTTCTAAGAGGTGCACAGTGTTGTTGTTGTTGTTTTAAAAATGTGTAATGGATTAAGGGGGGAAATGCAACTGTGTCATTTGAAGAAAGAAGAAGAGTGAGACAGAGAAAAGAAGAGTGCGGAAGCGAACGTGTCAACTACTAAAAGAGCAATTCAAGAAGAACAGTGTATATAAAGGAGAAATACAACAATGGTAGAGTCAATCCCTTCCTGCAGAGCTGTTTTCGAAGAAAGATGATATGACACCTCGACACCCAAAGAGAAAACTGTTTCAGCACAGAACTTGATAAAAGCATTTCACAATTTATAAAAACGAAGAGTGGAAGGCAAAAGGAGCTATGAAAAAAAAATGTTATGGACCAAAGACAGGCCAAAAGAAGGGTTGGTTCTGTTACTATCTTAATTTGCGCAAATTCCAGTGTAGTCATAGCATGATATAATTATTTATTATTTATTTATTCATTTATTTGTTGCACTTTTATACCGCACCATCTTCCATGAGGAACTCTGGGCGGTTTACAGATTTTAAAAAACATCGAATAAAACATTAAAAAAGGGAAACATCAGTAGGGGACAACAATATGAGCAAAAGAGGGGGAAACCCTCAGCAAGATGCAGTGGGCACACACACACAAAAAAGAAAAATTAAGTAGAAATATGGTCACCGTATGCCTCCTTAAAAAGCATTGTTTTTAAAACCTTTTTGAAGGCTGGCAGGGACTGTGCAAGGCACAACTCACTCGGTAGATGATTCCATATACATATATATATATATGGGGGAATAATCCTATGCTTTATTCAAGTTCCAAGAAACCTTTAATGGCATAAAATAAATTAAGAACAAAAGCATCAAACTGTGGAATAAAATAGTTGTGAGTTTTTCAGGCTGTAGAATAAAAGACTAAAGATAAATGAATGAAGAGATGAAACGGAACAGATTAGTGGCCATCCTTCATCCCGGAGGTCTCGTTATTGGTATATAACACACTGGCCAGGTATTCAGCCACTGAGACTGCCAGTTTGGAAGATTTGTTCACAAGTAGGTGCTGAGTTATGCTCTCTGGGGATCCAGAAATGTTAGAAATGAATGGGGACAGAAACCATTGATGGAGCTTGTGATGAGCAAGGCAGGAAAGAATATGAGAGGTTGGATTGGATTCCAGTAGACAATGTTTACAAAGTCTATTCTCAAATGTGCTAGCTTCCTGAGAGGACAGTCTGGCAAGCATGAAATGCTGGTACTGGCAAGGATTAGTGAGGTATTCCATATAGTTCACTCCTAGCCCTAAAGTTGACATCAGATCATAAAAGTGAGGAGAAATGGTTGTGTTGAGACCTGCTGCAATGGACTGGCTCTCAATATCCCAGATTCTTTGGTACACAATCTTAAAAGGTTTGGGATACTTCATAATTAGTCAAGGAATCTAAATTAATTCCAGTATGGTCAATTTTGAACTTGATGTGTTGGTACCAGCTGGAGATGTAGGAGTCCCTTAATAGATCATATAGTAGGGAGTTGGAGTCAGCACAGAAATGGAGGTGCAACTAGTACTTAATAGGAACTATCCAAGCAGTGGTTGATGGCAGCTGGAGGCCAAGTTCATTGATGATTGTAAAAAGGTTTATCATGTTTGGGACACCCAGGATGCGAAGTAAGAAGATAGCTGCTGTCCAGTCTATTTCTAGGTTGACAGCTGCAATCCAAATTGGAGTCCCATATAGAAGCTGGTTTAGAATCTTTGTCTGAAAGATCTGGAGAGCAGCTGGTACATATTGGTTCCCTGTGTGGAAGTGGGGCAAGGAGATTATTCCTGGTAAATATTATAGCTGCCTTCTGGTAGTTCGACCAATTGAGTTGATGGTGAAAAAGGAGGCCCAAGTATCTGAAGGATCTCACTTGTTCAAGAGGTTTCCCATCAACTTTCCATGAAGTAGGTTTCCAAGTTTTAGGGAATATCAAAAATTTGGATTTCTCAGTGTTGATGATCAGGTTGTTCTTAGAGCAAAACTCGGAGAAAGTAGACAGAAGGTGCCGGAGGCCTGGTCTGGAAATAGATAGGAGCCCAGTTTTGTCAGCGTAGAGTAACAAAGGGACAGGGAGTTGATTCATATGTGGAGCATGGCCATCAAATTTGGCTAAGTAATCTGGCAAATAAAACATAAAAAGATTGAAGTGAGCAGGTGCAAGGAGGCAACCCTGTTTCACACCTTTGGTGACTGGGATCTTTGGAGTTAGAAGGCCTTAGTGGTTTAAGCAAACTTGGCAGCTATTCACCAAGTGAAGCTGACAAACCAAAATAGCAGACATGAGTCAATTCCCATGTTGGCAAGTTTGGCCCACAAGAGAGATTTGTTAATAGAATAAAAAAGCTCCTCACAGGTTGATTAAATGCTGCATACGGTTTGACTTTGAAATACTGGGAATATTTCTCTGCCAGAAAGGTTAGAGTGAGAGTATGGTCAAGCGTAGAGTGCCCAGCATGGAAGCCCACCTGTTTTTTTGCCTGGGAGATTGGAATTGGACATCCAGTCAGACAGACCACTCAAAGATGTTTAGAGTACAATTTCCCAATCATTGAGAGTGGAGTTATGGGACAATAGTTACTGGGGATTTCCAGGTTGCCTTTTTTGAAAACTGGAATGATTGAGGTTAACCAGGAGTCTGGAAGTATCCTATATGTATCAACAAAGGTGAGCAGGCAGGATAGTGGTTCAGCCCACCAGAGCAGGTTGGCTATTATATGATCAGCAGGAGTACCGTCTGGGCCAGGTGGCTTACCAGACTTCATGGTGGCTGTAAATTCAAGAATTTATTCTTTAGAAACTGGAGGCGAAGCAGATTGCTCAGGAGGTATTTGTGGATCAGTGGGAAGGTCTGGAAATATTGACTCTGAAAACAAGTTGGAATAGTATGCAGTCTAGACAGAAGCATAAATGGGTGAAGTAAGAACTGCATTAGAAGAGAAGTTCTCTCATGAAACCAAAGCCCAGGACTCTTTCATGTTCTTAGAGTGGGATTCATGTAATAGTCTAGTTGTTTAATGCATAAGTATTAGAGGTGGGCACGAAATGACTTTTTTTGTTCTGTTATCCATTATTCGTTTTGTTACGTAACGGAATGAATAACGACCCTAGGAGCAAATTTAACACGAAACGAACCAAACCAGGAAAAACTGGTTTGGTTACGTTTGGTTCATTAATGGGGGCATGGAGATGTCTCCTACCTGGTGCTGGTCCAGAAGTCCTTCAGGGATGGAGAGTCAGCGACCAGGAAGAGGGAAAAAAGCTGACCACAGCGCTACAGCTGTAGCGTGGTGATGTGGTCGGCAAGGCAGTGAAAAAAAATTAAAAATGGAGAAAGGCCAGCCTCCTGAAAACGCCGACGCCACCACCGCCCTCCTCAGGGCCTCTTGATGATAAAGCACCATCGGCTCAGCAGCAGACCTGCCCCCGGGGCTATATTGCAGCGAGCCGGTGACCCCTGCTCGGGCTGCCTGCTCAAAGATGCTGCCGGCTAAAGGAAGAATTACCCTGAAAAGAAAAACAAACAAACAAAAAAGCCCTGCGTAACCCGGAATTTTGGGTTCACTTCCGGGTTTGGCCCCACACAGGCTTTTTTTTTTTTGCTTGTTTTTCTTACGTTCAGGGTAATTCTTCCTCTAGCCGGCAGCGTCTTTGAGCAGGCAGCCCGAGCATGCGTCACTGGAGAGAGGGAGCCACGGTCTTGCCTCTGCACATGGGGGCAGGATCGTGGCCCCTTCTGCAGTGATCTCCACTGCGGGTGAATGACAGCCAGGCCAGCTGTCATGCATTCACGGCAGAGGGTGGTGAGAGGGAGCCACAGTCTTGCCTCCTCATGCGGAGGTGGGATCATGGCTCAATCTCCTCCGCCTGGGGTGATGGCTGGGCAGCTGTCATCCCAGGCAGAGGAGATCGGCTGAGCCTCGGCCGTGGTCTCGCCTCCTCGCATGGAGGCGGGATCAGAGCCCCCTGTCCAGCGATCTCTGCTGCAGGTGCTTGACAGCTGCCCCGCTGTCACGCACCTCTGGTGGAGACCGCTGGAGAAGACGCTGTGATCCAGCCTCCGCGGGTGGAGACTGGATCGCAGCCCCCTCCCAACCCCATTGGCCACTCTGCACACAGAGGGGCAAACGGGGGTCTCAAAGGGATCTTCCCCACCTGGGTCATAACAGCACCCGGTGCTCTCATGATCTGCACGGGGAAGCCGAGTCCCCCCCTCGCTCCTCTGCACGCAGAGGGGTGAAGGGGGGTCTGAAAGGGATCTTCCCTGCACAAGTCCCCCCTTCTCCCCTCTACATGCAGAGGGGTGAAGGGGGGTTTGAAAGGGATCTTCCCCATGCAAGTCCCCCTCCCCCTTCTGCATGCAGAGGGGTGAACGGGGGTCTTGGCTTCCCCATGCCAGATGACAGTGCCGGGAACCCTGTCATCCAGTTTGGGGAAGATCCCTTTGAGACCCCGTCCCTGGCACTGTCATCTGGTATGGGGAAGGCAGAGGGTGGCAAGAGGGGGCTGAGGTGGGGGGCGGCGAGAGGGGGCTGCGATCCGGCCTCGCACGCTTCCCTCTCCAGCAATCTCTGCAGTGCTCCGGCAGTGCCCACCCCAGGAGGGCTCCCCACGGCTGCAGGAACGCTGTCCTGGCCCGCATGCCACTGGCTCCGGAGGCACCTGGCCCCGGGAGGGCTCCCCGCAGCCATTCCGAAAAATGAAATAACGGAAATGAAGCGGGCCCCAGGGGCTCGAATAATGGTAACAGAACGAAGTGAGTACCCAGGGGCCAAATAACGAAAATGAATGCCATTTTGGTGTTTTGTTCCCATCTCTAATAAGTATGTCTTTTCCCTACCAACAAAACTTAGCATTCCTTCTTGGCTTTGAAGTAGAAGACTGTTAACTCAGGAGAATAGTGGGCACATAATAGTTGATAGAGGTAAAAAGACTTTTCTTAGCAGCCCAACATTCATAATCGAACCAAGAAGTAGTTGGTTGCCCTAGGTGGTTGGAGTGCTGCTGGTAGGTTGAATAGGGAGTTGGTAGCTGATCCATATGCCAGGATGACCTTTACTAGAGCGATAGCTAGTAGAACGGTTTGTCTTAGTTGTAAAACTACAGCTGAGGTACACCACTATACAAATAAGTCTCAGAGTTTTCTGGACCATTTTAGTCTCCAATGGAGAAAGCAGGAGGAATCAGGTGGAGGCTCCAGAGGTAGATGAGGGGTCAGCAGTAGGGACATTTGTGTGGGAAAGTGGCCACTCTCTGAGCAGATGCCAATCTTGAAGTCGACAACCTTGAAAGGCAAGTAGGGGGAGACAAGAATGTAGTCGACAACTGTAGATCCTCTAGATGAAAAGAAAGTAAATTCTCAAAGGGTGTCACTGGCAGTGGAACCATTGAGGATCCTAAGATTGTATAGGGCACACAAGTCCACCAAATGGAAGGCTGCTTTAGAAGACCTATTGGCTTGAAATGAGGGAGAAATCAAATAACTGCTATCCCATTGCATGTGAGCAGCAAGGCTGTCATTATTAGCACCCAGTCTAGCATCCAGATCACCTGCTATAGCAAGGGAAGCTAGTGGATAGTTGGTAATTAGGAAGATAACATAATTCTTCATATCATTCCATACAGAGGATGGAGTTTAGACTGTGAAAATGGAGGAATGTAGAGATTTAGCATGAGTATCTGTCTGGAAAAGCATTTGAGCAGGAAAGCTTGAACGTATGGAGGCTTTGCCAATAGTTGATTAATATTGGATGCCCACTTCACCAGGCAAGAAAGACCTTCTTTAGGAGTCCCTTTGAGTGTTTTTTAAAAATTTTTTAATTTTTACAACTAAAAAAGTAAAAACAGATACATTGCTTATCTCCTGCCATGTTACATGTATCAGAAGTTTTTCCCCAATATATTGGCCTAGTTGTTATCTTAAATTCTCTTCTTAAACAAGATTAAGTTCTCATCTTAAACAAGATTATTTTCATATATTCATATTTACTAAATATTTTTCCATTAATGTTGTTCTATTTTTTTCATCAATATTATGTTCATCTTTGCTTATCTCTGTCTTCATCTAGTACAAAAATACAGATAATAGATTACAATATTGTATTACGTAGTTTAGTCTTAGCAATATTCTCAATCCTAAAAACTTAATTCATCATTTAACTGAACAGCTTAGATTATATTTGACTAATTCAATATATAGTAGATATATGCTTACAACAATTTTGTCTAATACACGAAGTGAAGATAGTGAAGTACAAAGTTAAGCTAGTCTGTCTAATCTACAACCTTAGATATGTCATAGACATCATCAACTCATTATATTTTCTCTATTATAAATTTTACCAAGTTTTCAAAACCTTATATGTCAAAGATTAATACTTAATGGGTTATTAAAAGGAAAAAAATACATCTTGATTTCTCTGTTTCTTGTATTAAAAGGGAAACTCCCTCTCTTTCTTTGCCTGACTGATATTTAAAGATCTAACAAATTGGCATCTCAAGCTAGTTTCCACATTCCATTTTTCATTTTTCATATCCAAATATTCAATTAATTAGATGTTCCATAAACGAAGATGTTAAACTGGCTTGTCTAGTTAACAATAGTTAGCAATGGCCTTAACTGGTCTTCACAGTGAATTGTGACTAACCACTTAAAATAGTTTCTAGTTGATTTAGTAAATAAATGATATTGAAGGTTATTTTTGCATTTGACAATTAATTTCAACATTGAACAACATTGAGCAAGAACTGGAAACCCCCCCCCCCCTTTGAGTGGGTTTTAAAGGCAGAAAGGACATAGACAGTGAAACCCGGAAAAGAAAAATCTCCCATATACCATGTTTCCTGGCGGTATATAATGTCAAATGATCTCAGATAATTAAGAAAATCTGGGTCATAAGTTTTCCTCTGTCAGACAGCTATGTTCCAGGATGTAAATATTAGGGTAGAGCGAGGATCACATGATTTTGAGATAGAGACTAATGGTCAATTGTTGGTCCTGATTGTATTGCTCTCATTATGTACATGCACTGCCATTAGTGAGTGGTCTAGAACATGAGAGAGCAGCTGCAGAAACTGCAGGAATCACTGAGGGATTTGGAAAACCAGTAGTCTTCCCAACAGGCTTTGCTTTATTTCAAATTCATCTGAAGCATGCTTAATTTTAAATTTCCTTTGTCTTCTCTCTGTGCAATTAGTGTTGGTTGATCCAGGCCTGCTGCTGTTCATTTTTCAGATAAAAATTAAGCTTCAGCAGAATATGTGAAAACCGATAAATGGGCCATGGGGTATGGGGGTGGAGTTTCCTATTCCTTTTCAATGGTGGGTGAATATATGTGTTGCTACCAGAAAGTCTCATAAAGAGTTCAAATACAACCAGTGCAACACTTGAACAACAAAACGTCTTGCGGCATCTTGAAAGACTAAGGGACTTTTCACACGACCCCTAAGATCCGCTGGCCACTTAAATTGGGACCAGGGATCTTGGGGGTTCGTTGCTCTTCCTGCGTCCCCACCCCTCCGCACTTCCTTGATCCTGTCTGCGTGAGGGGAGGGAGGAAGAAAGAGAGGGAAAAATGCAGGCTCACCTCCGAAGCCGGTCGAAGCCCCGTCGTCCTGATTCCTTCTCTTCTGTTTTTTTTTTGCCTCCCGCCCCTTCTCTTAAAGGGGCAGGAGGCAAAAAAAAAAAAAGAAGTGAGGAGAGCCCCGCACTCACTAGATTAAATCCGGACCTGGGGATTTTCACCCTTCTAGAGCAGGTACAAGAAAAGTGCGCTGGGACGCGCTTAGGTGGGCGTGGTCGCACTAAATTTCCTGCAAACTCTGGAGCTGGTGGGGAAACAATTGTAAGCTCCGGAGCTGGCAGTCATTTGCTATGGAGTTTAGGGGTCGTGTACAAAAGGCCTAAGTGTATGGAATGGATAAACTAGCAGCAGGGAGTGAGCTAGTGTGGGCCACCTGGGAACTCTCAGACATTATTAGAATGATCTAGAGGAAAAGGAAGATGCAGCCTCTATCTTTGCAAAGACTGTGGTGGTTTCAGCAGTAGAGGCTTCACCAGTGGCAGCAGCACTAGCCGCTATGGTGGTTGCAAAGGTAAGGGGGTGTCAAGAGTAGGTAGAAGGGGTGGGGAAGCAGGCCGCATGGGCAGGGGCTCTTACAAATATTACAAATTGATTTGCAGCAAAAGGTTGCAGTGTGTCCAGCCTATTATTCTCTTTGACCACCTCATTCAATACCATTTCCTCTCTTACTCTCTCTGCTTCTATTTAGCTTGTTTTCACATGTGGAAACTTCTGGGTTTCCCCTGAGCATGCAGGACTTGCTTCTTGTTTCACAATTGCCCTATTAATATCAGCCTTCCTCTATCACTTCTGAATCTGCAGTATTGTTAAGTAGAGATGGCCACGAAATGAATTTTTAATTTGTTTCATTATTCGTTATTTATTTTGTAACATTACAAAATGAATAACAAACCCCACTCTGGAAGAGAAATGAAACGAAACAAAACAAAACAATTCCGTTTCCCCATTAGCAATGCATTCCTATGGGGAAAACCCCACTGTCTCCCCCGAACGCATCTGATGGGGCATGGGAAACTGCAGGCTTTTGGCCTCCCCCAGCAACGATCAGCTGGTGCATGGGCTAGGGAGGCAAAAAAAGTTTTAAACTCCCGCATTTCCCCCTGTGTGGGTAAAAGGCAGGAGGTTTAAACTTTTTTTTGGCCTCCCCCAGCCCATGCACCAGCTGATCAGCACTGGGGGAGGTCAAAAATATTTAAAACCTCCCACCTTTTCCCCACTGGATCGGGTGCAGGAAAAGGTGGGACTTTTTTTCTTTTTCTTTTTCTCCATTGAAATGCATTGGCTCAATGCATTTCAATGGAGAATTTTTTTCCTCATTGGAATGCATTGGTTCAATGCATTTCAATGAGGAATTGCTGGGGCACTTTTTTTGCCTCCCCCAGCCTGCATGCCAGCTGATCGGGTGGAAGAAAAGACGGGAGGTTTTTTATTTATTTTATTTATTTTATTTTATTTTATTGCCTCCCCCAGCACCCATCAGCTGGTGTGCAGGCTGGGGGAGGCAAAAAAAAGTATAGAACTCCCCCCTCCCCCCCTTTATCGGCACAGGGAAAAGGTGGGAGTATTAAACTTTTTTTGCTGGCCCAGCATGCCAGCTTATCGGCTCTAGGGCCGGCCAAAAAAAAAAAAACACACACACACACACACACACACACACACACACACACACACACACACACACACACACACACACACACAACAACAAACCCGAACCAAAACATTTTTAAAAAATTCATTTTGTACAAAACGAGGACCCCTCCCCAAACTAAATACGAGATGAAACGAAATGGATTTTTTCATTTCGTGTCCCTCTGTATTGTTAAGTGATAGTTACCGTGCCTTTGGGAATTTTATAGAGCTAGTTGGAGACCAGAATAGCTATTATCCTCTCTGCTTCTTTGTAGCTTTAGATAGGGATTGGAAGAATGCAGCCCTCAAGGCTATTTCTATAGGCCTTGATACCATCAAATAACCTCTGCTTATCACACACATATTGCTGAACCCTGAAAAACCACAGGATGAGTAGTTCATCTTTTAAATAGGTTTCAGGGCCACTCCCCATTCTCTCTCCTCTCTCACACATACACATACACATACATCACAGCTGAAAATAAACTTTCAGCAACATTGGCTTTTCTCCACACCTTTGATGCTGACAGAAGATTCTGGAGCAAAAAAAAAAGGAACATCCAGACCCCATAAAGTTCTCTAGCTCTTATTTGCATAATTGTTGTTACTTTCTTTTCCAAGTGTAGATGTCCAGTTTAGATCCATTTAGTCCCCTTTCAGCTTTCCCACCAGAGTGAACTCATCTCCTTCATAGTACCCTAGCTCATACATATTCGTTGATCCATGTCGTCTTGTCAACAACTCAGAACTAGACATGGGCACGACTCGGCGAAATTTTCGTTTCCGTTTCCGTTTTTCGTTTCCGTTACATAACTGCCGTTACATAACATGACGGATAATTAAGCCGTCAGAACTCGAACTCAAACCAAAAAAAGAAAAATTTGGTCGCGTTTTTCATTTTCGTTTGTGGCATCGCAGCAATCGCACAGGAGGTGGCAACCTCCCTTGATGCTTATTGTTGCCTAACAAAAAAACAAACTGCCACCTTTCTATCGTGTCCTCTGGAAATCCTACTAAAGAGCCTCGATTGTTTTCGCTTTCCCCCCATTTGTGAAGGTGCTTCTTCTGTCCTCCCCCCCTTCCCCAAAAGCCTTAATGGCAAAGCGGATGAGCAGCTCCGGCTTCCCTTTTCTCACCAAAGCCTCCCCCCTGCAAATGCCGGTGGCGGGACAGGAAGGGCGCAATGCCAAGCGCCAGCGGAGGATTAAGTGAGGAAGGCGGGTTGCTCGGAGGGAGATCTTTGATCGCCGCGCGCTCTCTCTCTCTCTCTGCCCCCCCGGCAGCCCGCAAGGCGGGAGGGCGGCACGCCTTCCTCCTCCTCCTCCCAACATGGTGGAGGTGTGTGTGCATGCCAGAGCCCGGGCGCGCATGTGTGCACGTGCATGTGTGTTCACTCCAGCCAGGGCTGCTGCGCTGCGGCTCCTCTGTGTCTCCCTGCCTACCAAGGGTGGGCGCGTCCAGCCTCTGCGACGACTAGGAACCCGCGGCAGTGGCGGTGGTGGCGGCAGCAACGGGAGGAGGGATGAGCAATCCCAGTCTCCCCCCTCGCTGACGCGCGTGTTCGCACACGGCTCATCAATGGGACTCCAGGCTCGGCCCGCCTGCGGGTTGGTTTATATTGCAAGGCGCGGGAGCGCGCGCAACCCCCCTCCCTGGGTTGCAGCTCATTCATCCCAACCAACCCTCTTGCACCGCCACCCTTGCTGGGGCAATTACCTGTCTGCCTGCTCTGCCTCCCTCGCTGATTGACGGCCTGGATCACATGAGAGTGGGGGGGAAGAGGTGGAGAAGGAGGCGGAGGAAGAGGAAAGGACGGCGGGGCGGGCGCTCACACCTGGAGCTGGAGGAAAAAGGAACACCCGACGGGGATGTGCTCGGCTGGGGTCGCCGATTATCTGCGGTGAGCTCTCCGGGTAACCCCTCCCGCCGCTTCCATCTCTCCCCCTTTCAATGCTAACAATGGGATCGGCCCGCCACTTCCATCTCTCCCCTTTTCAATGCTAACAATGGGCTCGTCTCAGGCAGTGGAAATGACAAATGACAAACGACAAATGAAACGACAAATTTTTGAAAAATTTCATGACAAACGGAAATGACCCGAAACGGACCCGTTCCGACAAACGAAAACTTGAAACATCATTTTTTCTGGTCGTGCCCATCTCTACTCACAACTTTTCTTTCTTTCTTTCTTTCTTTCTTTCTTTCTTTCTTTCTTTCTTCTTTCTTTCTTTTTCAGGACCAGCCAAACCAACAGCAATTTCTAAGAACACTGCAACTCTTTGGGAAAATCAGCTTTGGCAGAAATTTCTGGGAACACAGAAACTCCCCTCAGAAAATAAGCTACAATAACTGTTAGTTATCCGGAAGGTTAAACATAGTCTGTTGGACTTTGGCCTTGCTGTGGCTCTTAGTGGTTGGTTAAAACATGTGGCTTCACTACATGTCCCTCACAGCTTCTGGTAGGCTTTGTCTCACCCTTCCCGCCTTCTATTTCCTCCCTTTAACATCCCAGGAGATCTCCCTTCTTGGTGCATATCTGTACCTTTCTCTCAGCACCAGTCTTCCATTCCTGTTCACCTCCAGCTTATCCCTATACCCATGCCAGTAAGATGACCACTAAATTTTCGGAATTGTTATGGGAACAGAACATCCTTATCTAATAAGATCAAATCTCTCTCTCTCTCTCTCTCTCTCTCTCTCTCTCTCTCTCTCTCTCTCTCTCTCTCTCTCTCTCTCTGTGTGTGTGTGTGTGTGTGTGTGTGTGTGTGAAAGAGATGGAGAGTATACATCATTATATACCTGTGTTGTCAACAATCCCGGGGCTATAAGGGAGAACATACTATAAATGTAAATAAACATATCCTTTCTAGCTCCCACAGTCTCCCACAAGCTCTAATTAAGCATTACTGTGCATTGGAAAACAAATATTCAGAGTCTGCAGAATTAAAGGGCTAAACTGTCATTTAATAGATGGAACTTAGCATAGATCTAATGTGTATCTGTAATGAGGAAAGCCTATCCATGTAACAAGGGCTGCCACTCAAGAAATACTGCTGGATACTGCAGACTTTCATCAGTGGTTCTGATGCAGACAGCTAATCCACTATGCTCTGCAGTTCTTTCACTTTGGGGTTATCTAAGTAGAGAACTATCCAATTAGCTGCTTCAAGCTGTAGTAATGTTATGCATGACAAGCAGGAAAATTGCCCTGATTAGCCAAAAGTGCAGAGTCAGAACTCTGAACACTTCAACTGTATTTCACAACTGAAGCCAAGACAGCTCTTCTCTTTGTGTGTATCTGGAACATGTCCTTGATACTTGCATTAAAACTTAGATAAATGGAATCTATACATTACCAATCTCACAGAAGACCAGGAGGCAAGCCATATAAAGATAGATAAAATTGACATTACCTTCTGAGACCTGGTGTAGTTCCATGACTGAGCACTGTGACCGAATAAAACCAATAACCCTGGCATACTATATCCTCATATTGGTGGTGGGCAAAGATGAGAACTGACTATGGTTCAAACATCACTTTAGTCATTATAGTGGAGTGATTCCCCCAGATGTTTTTGAACTTTGTGTCCCTGCCCTCACAGCTTGTTAGGTTTGAGGAAATGGCAGTCCACCAACATCTGAAGAGCAATAACTATTACTCACCTCATAATTGTTATCTGTATGTACTCTTAGCAGCAGCACACTTACAGTTGATAAGAAGCTTCCATATTATGCCCCCCACAGAAATAAATGGTGAAAGCTGCTTCTTTCCTTGTCCCCATCTCTGGTGACTAGACATGGACACGACTTGGCGAAATTCTCGTTTCCATTTTCGTTCCTCGTTTCCGTTACGCAACGGAAACGGAAACGACAATTAAGCCATGAGAACTCGAACTCGAACCGATAAACGATAAATTGGGTCTGATTTGTCATTGTTGTTTATGGCATCGCGCAGCGATTGTGCGATGCCAAGCGGCACAGAAAAAAAGTTTTACAAATAAAAAAATACCGATTTCTGGCCAAAAAAGCAGGCAAAAATATGCCTGTCTGAGGGCACCTACCAGAGGGGTGGTTTCTGGGGGGGGGGTCCCCGGCCTCCCCCCCTCTCCTGTCCTGGACTGCTGGACCTGGTACCAGGCTGGGGGGGCATCAGTCTCGTCGTCTCCATTTACCATACGGTGCGGGGGGATCCAAAATGGCGACCGCAATATTTTTTTTGAAATCGTGGTCCAAAAACCCACCAAAGCACCACAGAAACATGTGAAAATTAGCTATTTTAAATGCTTTGATTTTTACAGTAGCAGCAGTGGGTTTTTCTAGCAATAAAATGTCTCCATTGATTTTATTTTATTTTATTTTATTTTTATTTTTTTACACCTGCGCAATGATGGGCTGGCCATGGGATGGGACCATGCAAATTTTTGGAGCCATTCCACCAATCACATGGCCACTTGGCCAGGTTTTGACTGAGACTTCTGGGATGTGCCAGTCGGGCATAAAAAGCCCACTATAATCCTAGCCCTAGCCCTAACCCTAACCCTAACCCTAACCCATACGCCAGTACACTGTCCTTCTTAGTGGGTCAGAAGCACCCAGAGGTGCAGCCCACTAACTCACCCTAACCTTACCCGTAATAACCCTAAGCCTAGCCCTTGCCTTAACCCCAACCCTAAGCCAGATCTGTACTCGCATTGCACTACACGCAAGTACACTATCCTTCTTAGTGAGTCAGAGGGTGCCCAGCAGAGGCATTCTTCTCTCACCTCACTCACAGTCCAAAGTTCCAAAAAACTCCAAACCTGTACGCCAGTATGCTGTCCTTCTTGGTGAGCTAGAGGCACCCAAAAGAGAGGTGCCTCTGCCAGTGCCACTTGGTACGCAATGGTTACACGGTCATGTACCCTTCCTTTTCCCTTTGTAGGGGGCCAGAGGAGGCATCCACCCCAGAGAGGTGCCTCCAGGAGCCTGCTACCCTACCCCCCCAAACCAGTACTAACGACAAACGACAAATGAAACGACAAATTTTTAAAAAATTTCACGACAAACGGAAACGAGCCAAAACGGGCTGGCTCCGACACACGACAACTCGAAACGTCATTTTTCCTGGTCATGCCCATCTCGACTGGTGACCTTTTTATTAAGATTATTGTGCAATGTCAGTCCGAGGAAAGCTAGTTGCGAGTCCTCCATTTTATAATTCACTTTGATCTCATGTCACCCTTGACTGAAATAGGCTCATAAGGTGAACAATGGCCTGAACAGACTCATTAGGTAGGCAACAGACTCAATAGCCTTAAGGTGAACAATGGCCTAAAGTGTGGGTCGTTAGCTATGGCCTTGGTGAAGGCATGAAGTATTTTTAATTTGTCTAGGTAATGTTGAAATCACAGCCTGATAAGTGGCAGATAGACTGTGCCTGAGCCCCCCAATTCTGTTGAGAGAGCGGTTTTCAGTGTTCACATGAATGGCTTCCATGACTCCTCTCTCAAACCACCTATCTTCTCTAATATGTGTACATCCTCATCTTTGAATGAGTGCCCTTTGTCCTTCAAGAGGGGGGTGTACTGCTGATTCTGGACTCTTGGGTGCCCTGCCTTGGGTTGTTATGTTGTTACTTTCAACCATATAATTAGGGACTTCCAAATGATCCTCTCATTCCCCTTGCTGGATAGGTTTTGAAAACACAATGCTGATGTTGTTTCTTATTGATTCCATCCACCTCATATAAGGGCTTCCCCTTTTCCTGCTGCCTTAAAATTTTGTCAGATTATAAGTCTGGAAAGATATGTTGTATTAGACAGAATACATTTGTCAACAGATGTTTCATATGTATATTTAATGGATTTGTAAAATGGAGTCCAGTATGTAATACTGAGTCATTGTGACCCAGGTACAGAATAGACATAATGAGTAAAGCTGATGCAAGGTAGATGCAATTGCATGATGTAATCAGTTTTCTAATTGGTTATCATGCGTATAACAGAGGTCCAGAAATCAGTAGCATATATACCTTTGGTAGGAAGGTACCCATGTTGCCATGCTTTATGTCTATACTATGTTGTGCTGAAATGCTGTCTCAATGTACTCTATGATGTGATGTTGAAACTGTTATGGTTGTACAAATGTAATATAGCTGCTTTTAAGTAACTGGCTATTTTCATGTGGATTTTGTCTCCCTGAGTCTTAGATTTCATTGGCATAATAAATTGCCAAACTCTGTCAGGGTCCTGGGCCCAGAAAAAATGGAGATTTAAGGGCAGTGATAACGGAACTTGCTGACTGTTTGGGAGAGCAAATGGATGTCAGATATCCTGGTGAAGATCTGAGGATTTTCCAGAGAGTGTCTTGGCATCAGTGTGAAGTATCTTCATGTAAGCACTCACAGGGTTTGAAGTCTTCCACAGTTTCTGTGGCTTGTAATGAAAAGCAGTGAGTCAGAAGAGGAAGAGTTACCTGTCAAGATCAAAATTGATGCTGCGTTTGCAGAAGTCCATAAACCTCACAGTGAGTTGGAGGAAGACTTATCTGCCAAGGTCAAAGAAGACACTTAGTTGGCAGATGTCCATAAACCTCACAGCTCTGGTTGACAACATGTAACAGCAGTAAAAATGCAGGCTAGTGGGAGTCAGATAAGCAACTTGCCTCTTATATGCTTGTCTGACAGGAATAATATGAGTTGGTCATTTAAAATGCAGCTTTTCTTAATTTCACAAGGTCTATGGGACATCGTAGATGACCCTCCAGATGACTTGGACTGTGAAGAAACTCTTTTGTATCAAAGTGCAATGGCAGTTCTAATTCTATGTCTGGAGGATGTCAGAGGCAAGATGTCCAGCAGGGAATGCTGGGAAGCCCTTAGAGCTGTTCATCTGAGAAACACAACTTGGCTCTAAAATGAATTTGATGTGACAGTATACCGAACATTCCTACAGGAAGAAGGTTCTGTGGTAAACCACGTAAGGATAATGATTATATTTTTAACAGCTTACTGAAGTAGGCATGGCACGTGATGAAGAGTATCAATGCATTATTATTTTGTCCAGCCTGTACCCAACTTATGATTCAATGAGCATGGGAATCGAGTCTTTGAACAGTGAGTTCCAGGTTGGTTCAAGAGGAGCAGGGAAAGCTTGAAAATAAATAAATAAATAAATAAATAAATAAATTATTTATTTATTTATTTATTTATTTATTTATTTATTTATTTATTTATACATTTCTATACTGCCTGTCTTATGAAGGAACTCTAGGCAGTTCACAACAGTCACATTTACAATCAAAACTACTGTCAACTATGGTCAAGAATCAAGAATCAATAATATAAGCAATTGTCACAACACATAAACAGTATTAAGAAACAAAACAAACTAACACAGGTGGACATAAGGCCAGGATGACAAAATTAAATAAATAAATAAAATTAATGGTTTCCACATTCCTTTCAAAAAGCAGAGTCTTAAGAGCTTTTTTGAAGGCTGGCAGGGACTGTGCTAGGCAGATCTCACTTAGCAATTTGTTCCAAAGTATAGGGGTGGCCATGGAGTAGGCCCAGTTTTGGGTCACAGATTTCTGGGCCTCCCTATACGTAGACACCAGAAGTGAGAATGCCTGTGATCTGTGTCTAAGAAGCATTCCTCAGAAACTGAAGTGGTAAGGGAGACCATCCAGGTTGATAGAAGATGTTTCAAATGTTGCTCCACATCACACCACCAAATAAATTGCAATATATCAACTGGGGACATAAAACTTTCAAGGTGTAATGAGTCTGTGACCAAGAAGAAAAAGTCAGGTCATTATGCCTTGGTCATAGATAAGTCTATTGTAAATTAATGTTCCAATCATGGAACATTTATTGATGATTCTGGTGCCTCTGTACGTTGTACTGTAGCATTGAAAACCCCTCTTTCAACAGCGGTGGGGGTCTCAGGCACAGTCTATCTGCCACTTATCAGGCAGTGATTTCAACAATACCCAGACAAATAAAAAATACTTCATGCCTCCACCACCAAGGCCATAGCTGACAACCCATGCTTTATGGGTTTCAACACCTTTGGCCATTGTTCACCTAATGGCCTATTGAGACTATTGTCCATCTAATGAGCCTATTCATGCCATTGTTCATCTTATGAGCCTATTTCAAACCAGGGTGACAAGAGGTCAAAGTGAACTATAAAATGGAGGACTCATAACTAGCTTTCCTCAGACTGACAAAGCTGTTTGGATGAGCAGCAAAACATTTCAGTCTCTCAAGAAAACAAGTCCAGTTGCCATGACTCATCTTCCAGATAAATGATTATTCTCATTTTTCCTGCTTATACATTTTGATGCACAAAAGACAAACATTTTCATTTTTAAAGTAATGGTTAGCAATGATTAACAGGAGGCATAACGAGAACATTGTATCTGTTCAAATAGAACGGGGAGGAGAAGTCACGTCCTCACAATTATCTGATTGGCTTCAAAGAAGGACCTATGTCACAGGTTGACTAACCCATTGGTTGCGGCAGAACATGGCATTGTGGAGAGACAAAATGGTGTTCTGCAAAATGTAATGAATGCCATGTTGGCATATGCCAAGGTACCCAGGGGATATAAGGCAGAAACCAAAAATGTGCTAATCATGTGATTAATAGTCTATGGAGTTCTGCTATTAATAATGCTCCTTATTTCTTGTTTCATGACAAAAACCCCGCACTGATGTATATGAAAGCCTTTGGGACTCCTGCATGGGTCCACATTCCTAAGAAATTTCATCTTAAAGACAACCCAAAGGCACATAAGCTAATTTGCATTGGATACTGGACAGGTTGTAAGCGTAGGAGATTTGGAGATCCACATGGCAAAGTCTACATAAGTAGGTCAGCTACTTTTTATGAAAAATTATACATGCCAACAACAAAATTATACAGATTATACATGCCAACAACAAAGTTTTTCTTCCAAACATGTCAGGCACAGACACATCAAAAGTACAGAATTCGAAAGAAAATGAAGGTTTAGGATGGGACACTGAGACACAGTATGATGAGGAAGATGTCAAGACAGATGAGGTGGAGTGCCAGGACCCTGCCTGTCATAGAACCTGAATGTGAAGGGTTAAATGCTGAAGAACAGCAGGAGGAGCCTTCAAGTTCAACTCAACAGGCAGCTGAGTCTGAGGACGCAGCTGAGGGCACATCTCCTCCTCCTATGAGGGCTAGGAACAGGATCCTGCAAAGAAGAACTAACAGGAGAGCCAGGGAAAGGATCTTCAATGATAGGCATAGAATTAGATCTGAAAGCCCTGAGTTCTAGCAGGAGCCTTGCCAGAGATATGGGTGTGTTCCCTGGTTTAGGATAAAGCTAGCAAGTTTACCCTGAAACCTCTGTGGGAGCAACGAGTCACTTACCTTGTCACCACGTTCCTGTGTGTATCCAGACTCTGTTTCCTGACCTTGGACCGGCTTTCTGATTACGGCGTTCTCTGTTTCCTGACCTTGGACTGGCTTTCTGACTACGACGTTTCTCTCTACCCTTGAACTTGGCATTTGGCTCTGTAAGGTATTTTGGCTTTGATTCGGACTGTACTTTGTTCGTTATCTGGATTACAACTAAAGTTCCTGGCAAAGAACTGAACTTGGCTTGCTGTGTATTCTGTGTGCGGGGCTTGACAGTTTGCTCCCAACCACCAAACTTATTCAAGCAGAATGGAGAAGGAGGGGGCTGTTGGAATGACTCCACTGGAAGCTTTGCAAAGCCAAGTACTGTTTTTGTCTCAAGCAATTGTTCAATTGCAGCAAGCTCCAGCATCATTACAGCCTCGTTGCCCTTTGCTGCCTCCTGACCGGTTTGAAGGCGAGTTAGAGGAATTCCCTGCATTCTTGGCCCAATGCAAGCTGTTCATTGAGGTGCAGGCTCAAGAATTTCCTACTGAGAGGTCTAAGGTCTGTTTCATTATCAGTTTATTGAAAGGTCAGGCAGCAAAATGGGCGACTCCTTTACTCCTCAGTGCTTCACCTTTGTTGGATAATTACCAGGCTTTTCTGAACCATATTTCTTCAGCCTTTCAGAATCCTGTGCAGGCTGCTACTGCCAACAGGAGACTCAGAGCCTTGAAACAGGGCAAAGACTCAGTGTTTAATTACACTACTGCATTTCTTTTGATAGCTCAGGATTTGCAGTGGAACGAGCCGGCACTGATTTCTCAATATATGGAAGGTTTGGCAGATGAAGTGCTGGATGAACTCTGTGGGGTAGAACAACCAAGCACATTGCAGGAGCTCATTACTCTGTGTTTGAGAATTGATGGACGCCTGGAAAGCCATCATCTCTCCCGAGGCCAGAACTGCAACCAGCAACCTCTGCCAGCTGTGTCTCATCTGCAATCCCGGGAGGCTCGTGAAGTAGATCCAGAACCTATGCAACTGGGAGCTGCTCGACCACGCCTTACCCCGGAGGAAAAGGCAAGACGACGCTTTCATAATCTCTGCCTGTACTGTGGGGGAGGAGGACATTTTGCTTCTAATTGCCCTTTGAAGCGTTCCTCAGTTAGAGCTGCTATCTCTCCAGCAGTAAAAGGGCAGCTCCATCCTTGAAGGAACCTCGAGGAATGGAGCATACCGAAAGGTTCCCAGGTAATACTATTACACCTCAAGGACCTTTTCTACTACCTGTGACTTTAGGGCTCCCTGATGGTCGGGAGATTCCGATGTATGCTATGGTAGATTCTGGGGCAGCTCATTGTTTTGTGGATGCTGGGTTTGTGCGGTACCATCGGATTCCAGTACAAAATAAGGACACCCCTTTGCTGGTGGAATCCATTGAGGGTCGGTTACTTCGTTCTGGGCCGGTAGCTCAGGAAACCTGTCCCCTTACCCTTCAGGTAATGGATCATAATGAGCAGATTAGCTTTAATGTAACCCGTATGCCCCGGTTTCCTCTTGTTTTGGGACTTTCCTGGTTGCGAGCTCATAATCCACTGGTGGATTGGGTGCAAGGGGAATTATATTTCAAGGTCCCTTGTTCAAAGCAACATTCCTCCACTATCCTGGCATCTGCTCATGATACATCTGACCCTGTCTTGCCCCAGGCATATCAAGACTTTGCCGATGTATTTGAAGAAAAGGGGGCTGACAAGCTACCTCCACATAGACCCTATGACTGTGCCATTGATTTGATTCCTGGGGCACCTCTTCCTGTAGCACGAGTCTATCCCATGTCTGAACCTGAATTAGAAGTGTTAAGGGCTTTTCTAGATAAAAATCTTCAACGTGGATTCATACGCCCTTCCAAATCACCATTGTCGGCACCAGTGATATTTGTCAAGAAGAAGGGAGGGGAGCTTCGTCCTTGTAATGATTATAGAGCACTCAACAAGATCACTATTAGGGACCGGTACCCTTTACCTTTAATCTCTGAACTTTTGGATCGGTTAAAAGGGGCTAAGTGTTATACTAAGCTGGATCTTCGAGGGGCATATAATTTGGTACGTATCCGCAAAGGAGATGAATGGAAAACTGCATTCCGGACCCGGTATGGCCAATATGAACATTTAGGAATGCCTTTTGGTCTGACCAATGCACCCAGTGTGTTTCAGAGGATGATGAATGACATTTTCCAGGATCTCCTAGATCGTTGTGTGGTTGTGTATTTAGATGACATTCTGTTTTACCCTGCTGACCCAGTTCAGCATGTTAAAGATGTTTGTCAGGTATTGCAGCGTCTCTGGGAAAACGGACTCTATGCTAAACTGGAAAAATGTGAGTTCAACATTGAAGAGGGTGAATTCCTGGGGCATATCATTTCTCCCCAGGGAATCCGCATGGACCCCAAGAAAGTAGAGGCTGTGTTGTCATGGCAGCGACCACAAAATCGTAAGGACTTGCAGCGGTTCCTTGGCTTCGCTAACTACTCTCGTCAGTTTATTCCTGCTTACCCCGATATTGCTGCACCTTTAAACCGCCTCCTTCATCCCAAAGAGCCTTTCCAGTGGACTCCAGAAGCAGAGAAGGCTTTCTCTACCTTGAAAACCCGCCTTACCTCGGAGCCTTTACTTCGCTACCCTGATCCACAACTGCCGTTCATAGTGGAGGCTGACGCATCTAGTGTTGCCCTGGGAGCAGTATTATCTCAACAAGAGGATCCCTCACAAACCCCGCGTCCCTGTGCCTACTATTCTCAGCAATTAAAACCCGCAGAGAAGAATTATACGATCTGGGAGCGTGAACTGTTGGCCATCAAAACAGCTTTTGATGTATGGAGGCATTACCTTGAGGTAGCTTGACACCCTGTGCAAGTGTTAACTGATCACAGAAACCTGGAACATTTACAAACAGCTCGGCGATTGTCTCAGCGACAAATCCGGTGGTCTTTATTCTTTTCCCGGTTTGATTTTCGTATCAAGTATATTCCTGAAGCTCAGAATAAGAAAGCTGATGCATTATCTAGAAAACCTGAATATGCGGCACCAGTGAAAGAGACCTTAGTGGCACCCATCTTGCCTCCCTCCGTGTTCGCAGCCACAAGTCCGTGTTCCAGCTTGGCAGAAGAAATCCGGAAGTCTCAAGCTCAAGATCCATGGACTCAGCAACGTCTTCAAAATGGGGAGCATGGATAGTTTTCTGCACAACAAGGGTTACTACTACATCGAGGAAGGTTATGTTCCTGCTGGTCCCGTTCATAATCAGGTATTGCATCTTTTTCATGATTCTTTACCTGCTGGACACTTTGGACTTTATAAAACCCTGCATCTTCTCACAAGGGAGTTCTGGTGGCCACAGGTCTGAGCTGATGTTACCAGATATGTGGGGTCCTGTGAAGTGTGTCGGCGAGCAAAGGATGTGGTGGCTAAACCTTCGGGTCTGTTGCATCCTTTGCCAACACCCTCTGGTCCTTGGAATGCTGTGTCACTGGATTTCATCACGGATCTTCCTCGCTCCAAAGGATTTACCTGCATCCTGGTCTTTGTAGATTTGTTCACCAAAATGGCCTACTTCGTTCCTTGTCCTAACCCTCCTACCGCAGCAGAAACAGCTCATCATTATTTACAACACCTCTTCAGGCTTCATGGTTTACCTGAACACCTTATTTCGGATCGTGGACCCCAATTCACCTCTCGTTTCTGGCAAGCTATGCACAAGGCACTAGGAACCCAAGTCCACCTGTCATCCGCTTATCACTCCCAGTCAGATGGTCAGACTGAGCGCACCAATGCCACCTTGGAACAATATTTACGCTGCTACACATGTTATCAACAGGACAATTGGGTGGATTTGTTGCCTTTAGCCGAATTTGCATACAATAATGCGGTACATTCATCCATTCGTCAAACCCCATTTATGGCCAACTATGGATACCATCCTCGGTACTTTCCCACCACCCTTCCTTCCACCTCTGTACCAGCTACTGATGCTTACCTTCAAGAACTTCATAGCATTCAAAAACTATTAAAAGAACAACTTAACCATGCTAAGGAAGCATATAAGAAGGCAGCGGCTAAGAAAAGGCAAGAAGGTCCACAGTTGAATCCGGGCATGAAGGTTTGGCTCTCTACCCGATATTTGAGACATCCTGGACGATCCCGAAAACTAGATCCTCGATTCATCGGCCCTTACCCCATCCTAGAAAAAATCAACCCAGTGGTGTTCCGTCTGCAATTATTCATCCTGTGTTCCATCATTCTCTCTTGGTCCCAGCTAAAGACCCTGACCCCAACCCACCACCAAATCCTGAACCTCCTCCACCGATATTGGTAGAAGGAGAAGAGGTGTATGAGGTCCGCCATATTTTGGATTCCCGGATACATCGGGGGGGGGGGGTTACAATACTTAGTGGACTGGGAAGGGTATGGACCAGAAGATCGTTCTTGGGAACCGGTATCTAACTTGCATGCGCCGGAGTTGATTCAGCAATTTCATGATAATTATCCAGATAAACCTGGCCCATCGGAAGAGGGGGGCCATGGGGAGGGGGATAGTGCCAGGACCCTGCCTGTCATAGAACCTGAATGTGAAGGGTTAAATGCTGAAGAACAGCAGGAGGAGCCTTGCAGTTCAACTCAGCAGGCAACTGAGTCTGAGGACGCAGCTGAGGGCACATCTCCTCCTCCTATGAGGGCTAGGAACAGGATCCTGCAACGAAGAACTAACAGGAGAGCCAGGGAAAGGATCTTTAATGATAGGCGTAGAATTAGATCTGAAAGCCCTGAGTTCTAGCAGGAGCCTTGCCAGAGATATGGGTGTGTTCCCTGGTTTAGGATAAAGCTAGCAAGTTTACCCTGAAACCTCTGTGGGAGCAACGAGTCACTTACCTTGTCACCACGTTCCTGTGTGTATCCAGACTCTGTTTCCTGACCTTGGACCAGCTTTCTGATTACAGCGTTCTCTGTTTCCTGACCTTGGACCGGCTTTCTGACTACGACGTTTCTCTGTACCCTTGAACTTGGCATTTGGCTCTGTAAGGTATTTTGGCTTTGATTCGGACTGTACTTTGTTCGTTATCTGGATTACAACTAAAGTTCCTGGCAAAGGACTGAACTTGGCTTGCTGTGTATTCTGTGTGCGGGGCTTGACATGGAGGAACAGGTTTTACCCAGATGTTCTACAAGAGTAAATTTTGGTGTTCTAACTCAGAGGTTCACAGTTAATTGTGTTTCACATGGACCCCAAACATATCAGGTTGTGTTAGAGTAGCCTAAGCATGAGCAGAAAAATTGGAAAGAGGCAATGCAATCAGATATTGGCTCACTAGAACAACACAAGTAAGTTTAAATTTAACTCCTGTAAGTTTGCTAGGAGGAGAGAGAGCAATTGGTTGCAGATGAGCCTACAAATTAAAGAAAGCAGCAGATAATTCTGTAAAATTT
Organism: Phrynocephalus guinanensis; assembly: GCA_037367245.1. Lineage (NCBI taxonomy): Eukaryota > Metazoa > Chordata > Lepidosauria > Squamata > Agamidae > Phrynocephalus > Phrynocephalus guinanensis. Next base: position 110,621,821 of record CM074739.1, read on the forward strand.
TAGGCAAGACTAGTTGCACAAGGGTTTTCTCAGCAGAAATATTAGCATTATGATGAAATGTTTGCACCAACAGTTAAGTCTGAAATTTTAGGATGTCATTGGCAATTGCTTCTGCAAAGAAACTTTTGATGTGGCAACAGCGTACTTGAATGCTGAGCTAGAGCAAATTATATACATGAAACAAATTCTTGCATATGAGTTAAGTAATCCAAACTCAGTTTTAAAGCTAACTAAGGCTCTGTATGTTTTACATCAAGCCAGACATTCCTGGAATCAATGTTTGGCTACTAAGTTGACACAAATACGTTTCACGTGTAGCAAGGCTGATCCATGTCTATGTATTAAAGGATCTGAGATGTTGCTTGTTTTTGTTGATGATTTGTTTCTAATTGCCCCAAATGACTCATATGTTGATAGGTTTATGTCTGAACTAGGTGCAACAGTTCAGCTAAAACACGTGAGTGAGATCAAAAATTATTTGTGTAAATATATAAGGACTCCACAGGTAATTTTTATCTAAGTTCAGAGTGAGAAAATTAAAAAACTTCTATGACAGTACAATGTGGAAAATTGTAATGCAATATCTACCCCATGGAAGTTGGATTCAACAGGATTCCAGATGATGAGTTTTCAGATAAGGAACAGCATCAATCTGTACTGCGTTCACTATTATATTTATCAGCTTGGACAAGGCCAGATATTTCAGCTGCTGTAAACATTTTGAGTCAGCATGCTGCAAGGCCTTTAGATAAGCACAGGTTAGGTTTGAAGTGAAGACCTTGGACCCATTAAGCTGGTCCGCCCATGCAAGCTACTGGATCCAACTGGTTTCCAGGATGCTATGGGTGGGTTACCTGCTGAACTGGTTGGCACTCCTGCTGACGCTCTCGTGGATAGTTGGCATACTCTGTTATGTTTGTACAAATGTAATATAGTTGCTTTTAAGTAGAGATGGGCATGACTTAGCGGTATTCCCGTTTCCGTTTCCGTTACTCGGTTCCGTTACTCTATGGAAATGGTAACGGGAATTACTCTGCCAGACTTCGAGCTCGAACCGACGAACAAACAATTTTGGTCTGGTTTGTCGTGCTCGTTCCTTGCATCGCGCGATGCCACGCGGCACAGAAAAAAAGTTTTTAAAAGTTAAAAAAACCCGGTTCCCGGCCAAAAAGCAGGCGGAAAAATGCCTGCCGTGCCTCAGGGCACCTACCAGAGGGATTGTTTCTGGAGGTCCGCGGCCTCCCCCCCATCCCCCGTCCTGGGCTGCTCTGGTGGGACTCGCCGCAGGCTCGCAGCCAGCAAAAAGCCCAGTCTCGCCGCCGGGCGCTGCAATTAAAGCGCAAGCAAGTGGCACGGACGGCACAGGAAAAAACTTTTAAACTCTCCCCCCACCCATTCCCGGGGCAAAAAAGCAGGCGGAAAAATGCCTGCTTGACTAAGAGCGTGGGGCACCTACCGGAGGGGTGGTTTCTGGAGGGGGGGTCCCGCCTCCCCCCCGTCCTGGGCAGCCGGACTCGCCATGCCATGCGGTGCGGGCGGGGGATCCAAAATGGGGCAGCGAACGCAATATTGTTTTTGAAATCGTGGTCCAAAAACACACAAGCACAACAGAAACACGCGAAAATTTATAAACTGCCAGATTTTTCACAGTAGCAGTGGGTTTTTTCTTGCAACAAAATGTCTCTCCTCTCCTCCTCTGTCCTCCATTGATTTTATTTTTTTTATTTTTTTTACACCTTTGTGGACGACCATGCAAATTTTTGGAGCCATCCCACCAATCGCATGGCCACTTGGCCATGGAGACTTCTGGGATGTGCCAAAAAGCCCCCTAAAACCTGCCCTAGCCCCCTAACCCTAACCCTAACCCTTGCCTCCAGTCCTTACCCATACGTCACAGACTGTCTTCTTAGTGGGTCAGAGAGGCACCCAGAGGTGCAACCCACTAGCCCACCGTAACCTTACCCGTCACTAGCCTAACCCTAGCCCTTGCACTAACCCACCTTAACCCTAAGCCAGATCTACTTGCATTGCACTACACGCAAGTACAATTCCCTTCTGTGTGAGACATGGTGGTGCGAGAGCCTTAGTTAGGCATCACCTATGTCTCTGGGTTCACTGCCATCACTAGTCTCACTGTCTGCAACTGGTATGCATATCCATATGGCTATTGCATACCATTCTGCAGCAGCAGCAGGTGAGGAGGGGAGACCCCCATGTTGAGGGGTCTCTTGGAGCCTCCTTCCCTTTCCTAGTGGGTGAGGATAGGAGGCACCCACGGGTGCCTCCAGGAGCCCGCTTTCCCTTTATAGCGGGCCAGAGGAGGCACCCACCCCAGAGAGGTGCTTCCAGGAGCCCGCTACCCCCCCAAAAAAAAACCAGTACTAATGAAAACGAAAAAATGAAAAAAACAAACCAACTAATTTTTGCGAATTTTCGCGAAAAACAGAAACGACCCGAAACGGAACCGGCCCGACTAACGACAACTCGAAAAAAATTTTTTCAAGTCGTGCCCATCTCTACTTTTAAGAAACTCTGTTTTTATGTGGATTTTGTCTCCCTGAGTCTTAGCTTCCGCTGGCACAATAAATTGCCAAAGTATGTTATTTTCCTCAGTATTATTTCCTCCCCCCCTTCTTATGATGTGCCTAGAGTATATTTTCATATGTGCCCTGAACTTCCATGATTCTACATGATCCAAAGGGATCATGTTTCAGGAGCTCTTAAAACAAGGGCAACAGGGTGAAACAAAGTATTTTCTTCCTTAATTGTGCAAGAGGATTGTTAGGGTCAATTTTCAAGTCCTATAGTGGTTTATCTTAGTTCTTCCTCACCTTCAGGCTAGAAGGAGTTGTCTTCCTTTCTTTGTAGGCCAGCTTTTCCCCTACAGTAATTCTTCATGGTGAGTGCACTGGCAGCCTGTCTATGTCTCCAGGGGGAATGGCCTCAGGCTTCCCTTCAACTGCCATTTCTCGTTGTTACCTGTGTTTCAATTACAGCAGACCTTAACAAAGTTCAAACTGGATGCATCATCTGCTCTCGTGCAATAGATGCTGCCCTTTGGAATGTCTTTTAATCATCTAGCCTTTTTCCTTCTATCCTTTGCCATGCCCAGGCCCTCCCGGAGGCTACTAGCTACCTATTGCTGTTTCCCAAAGGCATTTGTTTGCTCCTCTTTCATTAGCCTTTCTTACTCCTGTCATGATACATAACTTTAATTTGTTCACGGGATTCGCCTCTTAGTTTTCTTTCATGAAAACACCTTCCTCGGCTGATTTAGATACTTTAATCTTATTATTTCCTTTAATCTGCTGCTTATGTCTCTGCACCAAGGGGAAAACAAGAGAGGTTTATTTTTTCATATATGAATGTCTTATGAGTGCTGTCATTGTTCATTTCATATTAATTATCTGTCACTTTCCCATCACAGTAATTTGAAAGCTCAGGGGTAGTGTTTTGCTTTCTTTTTGTGGTTAATTTCTGTATTACAGGAATGCCGCAGTGGCTGCTTTTCTGGGGTTCTATCCCATGACACTCTGCCAGGGGAATAATATACAGACCACATGGGAAGTTAGGGGATCAGATTCAGAAAGAAAAAAAAACCTATTGACCTCCCATACTTATTACCAGGCAGGCATGACAATTCCGAAAACACACAATCAAAATATAGATGTGTGAAGATGTTAGTTTCTGGACTACAATTCCTCATATCCCGCAAACTTGTCCAAAACCACTAATCTGTGCACCTCTATTAGTCTATATAGCCAAAACTTGGCAGAGGTGCATTTGTGAGTGTTGCTGGATGAAACACATTGACATTGAAATCTGGACATTTCACATGCAATGCATTTCATATCCTGCAGAGCCCTTATTTATGCTTCTTCCACTTGTTTTCTCTTTCCCCTCACACACAATACATTTGACATTTTTGTAAATTGTCTACAGCCAAACAGTAAAAACATCTGTTAAAATTATTAAGTGTTCAAATAGCACAATTGCAGTGATGGAATTAATTATCCCATGGAGCTTTAGTTTATACATATCTACTGTAGCTCAACCAAACTACCCCAGTACATCTTTCCACAGTTCCCCAAACATTGCCACAATGTTGAGAAAGCAGCAGTAAGGGAGCAACAGTCATGCCATTTCTTTTAGGAATGGGGTCAGAGTCATAGGCAGTATGAATATGAAGTGTACACCTCAACAGAATAGATACCACCAATTCATTAACATGATTAGAGATATAGGAATCCAAAGAATTCCTTATCATCCTGCAGAGTTTTCCAGGTGACAGGTACAGTGACTCAGTTGAGACTCTAATGTCCTGCTCCTCTTAGAAAATATACTTAAGTGTTGTGTAGCTACTGCCTAGATGTCCTGAGCATTTCCAATCTCACATGATCTCAGAAGCTAAGCAGGGTCAGGCCTGGCTAGTACTTGGATGGGAGACCACCAGGGAATACCAGGTGCTGTAGATGCCTGGAGTAGGAACTGGCAAGCCACTCCACTATTTCCACCAAGAAAATTCCATGGACATGGGGTCATGAAGAGTCGATTATGACTGTAACAACACATCAACAAGCTTCAGAAGAATCTAATGAAAAATACCTTGTGAGGTCTAGATTTAAGCTTGATTTGTTGTTGTTGTTGTTGTTGTTGTTGTTGTTGCTGCTGCTGCTGCTGTTTTTCTTGTTGGCAGAGATCATGTAATGGCCTAATCCTGTTGATTTTCTTTGCAGTCTCTGCATCTTTGGATACTGTTGACTACAGAAGCCTTCTTTCTTCACAAATATAGTCAGTGATGAGAGAAAGTCATAATGATATGATGGATCCATTCCCATATGGATTGTGTGTGTGTTGTGTTGTTGCAGTCATGACTGACTCTTTGTCACTACATGTCCATGGAGTTTTCTTGGCAGAAATAATGGAGTGGTTTGCCAGTTCCTACTCCAGCAGCTTACACTACCTGGTATTCTCTGATGGTCTCTCGTCCAAGTACTAACTAGGGCCAACCCTGCTTAGCTTCTGAAATCAGGTGAGGTCAGATGTGCTTATGGCATCTAGTCATGTCCAAATGAGCAGCTACACTTTGGCCTGCAGAAGTGAAGCTTTAAGGTTCTGTACATCTGTGTCCCGTTCCTGATGCTATTTGGTATATTTTGGAAGCCTTTAGCAAGATCATTAGAAAATCTAGAGTAAAAATGACACTTTAAATCCATTCCTTGCTTTCATCTGAATGATGAGAACTTCTGTAGATCCTGAACCATTGTCTGGGCATGAGAGCTGGTAAACTGAAAGGAATCCTAGCAAAGCAGGACTATATGTATAGTAGTTCTCTTGATTAGGGATAAGGCAGTTAACTGTTTTGGATGGGGTTGCCCTTCCTCAAAAGAACAAATACACAGTCTGGGGATGCACTTAGAACCATTATTGTCAGGGAATGCCCTTTCCCCAGCTGTTGTGGTTGGTATATGAACTATTTGTGGATGGGGATAGCTGGATGCAGGGATAACCTTAAAACGGGATTACTGAAATCTGTTCTGCTTTTCAGAATGGCTTAGAAGGTGCAGCAATGGAAAAATGTTGCTCATTGACAGCTAAAGAGATCGCACTGGCTGGCAATCTAGCACTGAGTCAATGTGAAGCTGCTTGTATTATTGACATACAGCATTGTATTAATTTAATTTAATTTATACTGTATCTCTGAACTACTTAATCACATATTAGCTGTTTAATCATTTTAATAGGATATTGGATAATTTTATTGTATTTTACTAATACTTTATTCTGCTTTGGAGCATGTTTTTGTATCAAAGTGAGTATATCTAATTTCAGATCATAATAGAAAATAATGAAGGACTAACACTATTACAACTTGCAAGTGTGAACCAGTGCACTCACAGTGTATGACATGAGAAACAATTATATGGATAGCATTCCAGTTACCCTCGAATGATAATGTCAATAAGCAACAATTGGATCTGTGGTTCAAATGATGATGTCGTCAGAAGGCTCTAAGATCCCCATGCAGGCTTAGCCATGTTGTAAAGATCATTTTCAGTAGTTAGCAAAATCTTATGGATTGCCTACATGTTTTCTTTTCACATTATAAATCCCATCTTCCAGCTTTGAAATATGAAACCTCAATATTGTAGCGAGACGACCATGTGATCACAGGTAAAACAGACGATTCCAGTAAGTTGGATTTTATAGCAACAAAGCACACAGGTCATATAGACATGCCATGCCATCTCAAAAGCAGAGAATGTAGAAACATTGCCAAGTAACAAACATTAAGATAAGAAGTTCAAAAGAAATTGAAGGAAAATCAAGCCATCTTTCCCCCTGGCCTATACTAATATCAATAAATGCAGTTGGTCCAAAATCTTTGGTTACCAATCTAAATCAATCACCGATAGTGCTGCCACCAAAATAAGTGTGTGCTCTAGATTAGTGCATTTTTGTTCTTCTTACTTTAACTTCAGACCCTGATGTTTACATTTTGCTGTTGAAAGGTCTTTCGAAAGTTAAGTTATTTTTAAAGTATATCCTAATTAACTTTATTAATTGCTTTCCTAATATTCCCTACCATGTGACCAATGCCAATTTTTTGCCAGGATGTTAAATCTCTTTATAAGCTGTCAAACCAATTATGGTCAGCTTACTGATACTTTGAATGACATAAAAAACTGTACAAAGTGTATACAAATAAAAATTATTGACATCAGCAAACCAGACTTATCTACTACATTAAATGGTAAAGAAGCAAGCCAGAAAAACACAAACTATCAACCATTGATGCTACTATTAGATCTTTATCTAGAAATCGGCAATTAGACATTCTTTGAAAATAAAGTGGTTCTAAAACTCTAAAAAGGCCTGTGGATATCATGACAGCTACGGATGTCCATCTGTGAGCAAAGGAGAAGGCTGGTCTACCATCATCACCACCCAACAGAATATCAGACACATTAGTGACTAGATAATAAAGGTATAACATGTGATATACTGTATTAATGTGATAAGCAACTAATATCCATGTCCATGTTTGTTGGCCCTCGTGCTGTAAAAATGACATTTCAGAAAGAAATTTGCAGAACACTTAAATAAAACTTTAAAAATCATTTCAAATGTATGAATACCACAAACCTAGTTTTGCTCAGGTTCTCTTTTTATTCATTTAAATTTAATTCCACCTCATTTCTGAATGAGATTTTGTGCCCTGTATTCTGCTTTGTTTCAAATACATATTTTTAAAAATATACTGGTGTATATGATTGCAGGCTCTTTGGGATATACACACTTTATGTGCATTTTTGAAAATGGAATCATTTTCCACATGATTTGTTTTCAAATAAATTGAAAACAATTATGCACATTTTCTTAATATAGACATTTTTGTCATGTGGATCAAACTTTTAGCACACACTAACTACTTAGCACTTAAAAGTCTAAATTTGAATCATAATACATATAATTGTATTTGTGATGTTAATTTATGGTCACCACCCTCCCCCTCTGACTGATTCCTCATCTTTGACAGCTATGTGATAAAACATGGTGCACTAGCTGCAGGACATAATTGCACATAATTGGATTGGGTCCATACAGATAGGTGAGGATTTCCTTCCATTTGTTTTCATAGGAGCTGGCTAAAATGTGGACAGTTCTTTATAAACGCTATGAGAAAAAAAATTGAAGGCAGGGAGAGCACAACTAAGATTCAACTACCTCTTATGGGATGGGAGAAACCCTTTGTATTTTGTTCCTATCAGAGACCTTTTGTTCCTATATACCTTTTCTTCAATGTATGGATTAATGTAAGCTTTTTTTTTCAAATATGCATTTTATAAAAGTTTTGCTTATTGATGAAGTTGTGTTGATATATATTACGTGAGTTTTTAAACATCTGCATTTTGAAAACTTATTCATAGTTTTGGGGATACATAATGTTGCATGCCTTGTAAATGGACACATTAGTAAGACAAGGACCATTTAATCTATGGTGGATCACAGGATGTTTCAAATGGATTCTTTCAGTGAAAATGTCAAAATGTTCCAAGAGGGGCAAGTGATTTGCTCACAGAGCCCATGTATGAAAAAAATCCCTGAATAACATCTAACAGTCCCATTATAAAATATCTCACATATCAGTACTTCGAAATGTTGTAGATTAACTCAAAGAATTTATGACTGTGAAATATATATATATCTTACAGGTAGTGTTCTTTTTACTCTCAAAAGGGATTACCATGGGGGTATCTTATTTATCTGCTTATTACATTTATACTCACTCTTTCCATTTAAGCAGGCTTACCAAGTTTTTAAAAAGAAATCAAAGCTGACTAAACCAACATTTAGCTAAAACCTTAATAAAATCATACATATCTGCCTCACTCTAGACTGATGTTTTAAAACTAGACATGGGCACGACTGGACAAAATTGTCATTTCCGTTTTCGGATATCGTTTCCGTTATGTAACGGAAACAGTAACGACAATTAAGCTGTCAGAACTCGAACTCGAACAGAAAAAAGAAAAATTGGGTCTGATTTGTCGTTGTCGTTCCTGGCATCGCACGGCGATCGCGCGATACAAAGCGGCACAGAAAAAAAGTTTTAAAAATTAAAAAAAAAAACCGATTCCCGGCCAAAAAAGCAGGCGAAAATATGCCTGCCTGAGGGCACCTACCAGAGGGGTGGTTTCTGGGGGGGGGGGGTCCCCAGCCTTTCCCCCCCTCCTGTCCTGGGCTTCTGGTACCGGGCTGGGAGGGGCATCCTCGGCGTCTCTATTTGCCGGGGGGATCCAAAATGGCGTCCGCAATATTTTTTTTGAAATTGTGGTCCAAAAAACCACCAAAGCACCACAGAAACATGCGAAAATTAGCTATTTTAAATGCTTGATTTTTTACAGTAGCAGCAGTGGGTTTTTTATAGCAGTAAAAGTTTGCACTGATTTTATTTTATTTTATTTTTATTTTTATTTTTTTACACCTGCGCAATGATGGGCTGGCCATGGGATGGGACCATGCAAATTTTTGGACCCATTCTACCAATCGCATGGCCAGGTTTTGACTGACACTTCTGGATGTGCAAGAGGGCATAAAAAGGCGAGGCACTCCCAGAAGAGTCGCAGTCCAGGCTTGGATGTGGGTGGGAGAGGGCTGTGTGTAGCTGGCTGCTGTGCTAGACTAGTTTTGATTTCTTGGAGCCTTTAGATTTCAGTTAGGCAGGCAGGGAGGGAATTGATTCAATTGAATTTTTAGGAAATAATAATAATTCCTTTCATTCTCTGTCTGCTCTGGGGAATAGCAACACAGTTTATTCTTTTTTATTCTCCTGCAATTTGTTAGGATTTCTTTTCTGATAGTGCTTCAAAAGGGGGGGAGGTTTGAGTGGGAGGGGAGGTGTGAATTTATTTAAAAATTTCATTTGCTTGGTGGCAAGCAAGCCAAGGTCCTTTCATACCCTGCCTGCAGCTCTGCTGTGGGTGCGCTGCCCAATTTGTTTGCAAAAATTGCAATTGCCTTATTCGATGCAGTCTTGTGCAGCAAGTCAGTTTAAAATGTTTTCTGCCTGCTCTGGGTCATTGCGGGACCCGCGCTCGCCGCCCGCACGCCCACGCACCCACCCCTCCCCCTGCCGCTGCCGCTGCTGCCGCCCGCCCATGCCCCCCGCCACCCCGCCTGCCGCCTAGGGCGCAAAAACACCTAGCGCTGGTGGGATGCCACTCGCTGGGACGTCAAATCGCGCAAAATCGTGGCGGCGGTAATGACAAATGACAAACGACACGACAAAATGACAAATTTTTAAAAAAATTCGTGAAAAACGGAAACGACCCGAAATGGACCCGTCCCGAAAAACGACAACTCGGAAAAAAAAATTCTGGTCGTGCCCATCTCTATTTAAAACCCATTATAACAGCAAAGAAGAGGGATTCAATACATTTTCTGCATAGGAGAAGAGGGGTTAGATATCTTACATCTATCCCCTATTCCACCCCTAACCGGAAGGCATCAGGTGACCATATCAGTGAGCCCACAAGCCACACAGTGCAGTTGTTGAATGCCAGGTGGGTACAAAATAAGATTGCCCTCATCCATGATGTCACTCTGGATGAGGGTGCCAACATCACATGTATTATTGAGACCTGGGTGTGAGAGGAAAGTGGTGCCCCCCATGCTATGTCTGTCTGGGTACTCGGTTCAGCACCAATGTTGCTCAGAGGGTCGGGGAGGGGGAGTTGCTATAGTCTATAGGAGTTCTATCTCCTTGACCAGTATCTTTGGGGAAAGATCTGAAGGGCCTGTATTGTGTGTTGGGCTCATGAGACAGGTTGGGAATTCTGCTGGTGTACCACCCACCTTGCTGCATACCAACAGTCTCCCTGCTTGAGTTGACCGAGGTGGAGGACCTGGTGTTGAGGACCCCCAGACTATTGGTACTGGGTGACCTTAACATCCATGCTAAGGCTGCCTTGACTGGGGCAGCTCAGGACTTCATGGCCACCATGACAACCATCGGGCTGTCTCAATATGTCACTGGTCCAATGCATGAGAAGGGACATACTCTAGAACTGGTCTTCTCAACAGGACTGGAGGATAGTGGTTTGGATGTGGTCAAAACATTTTCTGTACAAGTTTAGGCTACTAGCTTCTTCTACCCTGTGCAAAGGTGGAGAATCTATTAAGATGATCCACCCTCAGAGACTAATGGATCTGGATGGTTTCCTGAAAGCTCTGGGGGATTATCCATCTGATCTGGTTGGTGCTCCTGTCGAAGCTCAGGTCACCCTATGGAACAGGGAGATGACCCAGGTGGTTGACATGATCATACCTAAGTATCCTCTCCCTATTTGCAGAGCCTAGACAGCTCCTTAGTATACATCTCAGCTATGGGCGATGAAGCAGGTGGGGAGACAGCTGGAGCACAGGTGGAGAATATACTGCTGTTGGTCTGATCAAACATGGCTTACAGCTCATTATCAGGCCTCTTCCATGGTGATACGGTTGGTGAAAAGGTAATGTTTTGATGTGTCCATTGCGCCATGCTCAGGTCCAGTGTACAGTGGTACCTTTACTTACAAATTTAATTTATTCCAAATGCATGATCTTAAGTTGAGCATCTAAAATTTGTAAGGCGGCAGTTTAAATTCCAATGTTTTTTCCACTCTTAAGTTGAATTGCTCTTAAGTAGAGTTACAACTGTAGTTGGATTACTTTCAGTTGTTGAGACCCAAGGATGTACGAGGGGTATCCAATAGTTTTAATTATAATAAAGAAGTTATAGAGATATTTACATGAAACTTTTGTGCATAATCAGTGTCATTTCCATGCATACTTGTGTAAATATAAAATCTTTATCTAAAGCAGTTTTCTTTCCACAGATAATAGAAAACATCAACCTGCATGATTAACAAAAATGAAGCTCGAAGTGTCATAAAGTTCCTCCATTTGAAGGGCAACAACACATGCCAAATCCACGATGAAATGAAAGATGTCTATGGGGATGAAAGCCCATCATATGACACAGTTGTGAGGTGCAAGAGGAACTTTCAAAGTGGTCAGATGTCCCTGACAGACGAGCCACTACTGGGTAGACCCTCAATCAAGGATGATCTTGCCATGGTAAAGAAAGTGGAATCCGTTACCCTCGACGACAGAAGATCGACCATGGAAAGAGTGATGGCGAAGACTGGACCAAGTTGTGGGACTGCATGGAGGATTATTCATGAGGAACTGCACATAAATAAGGTGTCTGCACACTGGGTACCTCGCTTGTTGAAACCTCTTCAAAAGGAAACTCGCCATGACTTTTCCCAGCAGGATTTGACTCTGTTGGAGCGGAATGAAGACAATTTTTTGGCTCGTCTCATCACTATGGACAAGTGCTGGGTATACCTCTACAATCCGGAGACCAAAGAAATGAGCAAGGAATGGAAACATCCATCTCTCCCCCCCCCCCAGAAGGCGAAGGTCCAGAAATCTGCTGGGAAGGTGATGCTGTCCTTTTTTTGGGATAGCCACGGGGTCATGTTAACCGATTACCTTTCGAAGGGTGAGACCCTCAACAGCGATTACTACTGCAACCTTCTGGAGAAATTGTGTGATGCATTGAAACAAAAACGTCATGGCATGATCAGCAAAGGCGTCCGTCTCCTGGCCGACAATGCATCTGTCCATACGGCCCAAGCATCCTTTGTCACGACACACCGTTTAGGCTATGAACTTTTGCAGCATCCCCCTTATTCACCTCATCTTGCACCAAGTGACTTCTTCTTCTTTCCTGAGATGAAAAAAACCACCTCGTGGTTGGCGATTTGATGACAGAGAAGATGCCATTTTTGAAGTGGAACAGTGGTTTTCGAGCAAAGTGCTGAACTACAAAGAGGGCTTGAAACAGGTGAAGAAACGCTGGCAAAAATGTGTGACTCTGCAGGGAGACTTTGTAGAGAAGTAACTTTGACCACTGCAAGTGACTATTGCATGTTTTTTATTTCATGTTAATAATTAAAACTTTTGGATACCCCCTTATAGACAGGGTGGTTAGATCTGTCCGCTCCACCACCACGCTGCTCAACCCTTGCCCTTCTTAGCTAATTGAAAGATCTGCCAGGGGGTTTCACACCTGGGTCTAGGAGGCTGTGTATGCCTCTTTAAGAGAGGGAGTGGTTCCTGTTGCCTTGAAAGAGGTGGTAATTAGGCCACTCCTCAAAATACTTACCTGGACCCAGTGCTGGTGGTTAACTACTGACCAGTAGCAAAACTCTCTTATTTGGGCAAGGTGTTGGAGCAGGTAGTGTCTGGGCAACTCTAGGTGCTGCTGGATGAAATGATTTTCTGAATCCACTTTGATTGGGTTTCAGGCCAGATTTTGCCTTTGTCACCCTGTATGGTGACCTTTGCCGGCAGTGAAACAGGGGAGGTGTGACCCTGTTGATACTCCTGCACCTCTTGGGGGCTTTCGACATCATCAACCATGATGGCCTTGATAGGCTATCCAGATTGTGAGTCAGAGGCACTGCTTTGCGGTGGTTCCACTCCTTCCTGGCTGACCATGTTCAGAAGGTGATGCTGGGGGATAGTTGCTCTGCCCCATGGAATTTACTTCATGTGGTTCAGCAAAGCTCCATACTGACCCCCATGCTGTTTAACATCTACATGGAACCACTGGGACAGGAACCCTCTGCAAACCCTGACCTGTCAAAAAGCCTCAGCTGGGAGATGGGGGAGGGGTGAAAGGCAAAACGGAGCATCAAGGTGGAAAAAAACTGCTCCATTCAGACTTTTGCCCCTCCCCTGCCTCCCAGATGGGCCTTTTTGACAGGTTGAGATGTGGGGGGATGGATGCCCCCCTCCAAACTCCAGCTTGTCAAAAAGCCCCAGTTGGTAGATGGGGGGAGGCACAAAAGACTGAACAGAGCAGGTTCCCCCCCCCTTGATGCTCCATTTTGCCTTTTGCCTCTCCCCTGTTTCCAGCTGGGGCTTTTTGACAGGTCAGTGTTTGGGGGAGGGGTTCCCCTATCCAACCCCCAACCTTTCAAAAAGCCCCAGCTGGGAGGAAGGAATCGTACGGAATCGTACGGAGGCAGCAGTAAATTGAAACTCTGTTTGAATTTACCTCTGGCTCATTCCTTCTCCCAAGCTACCCCCACCTCCCAGGGCAATTTTCAGGACAGGGAGGGCTGTGGACGGGGGGGGGGGGAATGGCCCCACTGCCCACAGCACTCCCTGTCCAAAACACCCCCCTCAGGGGATGGAGTCGCAGGGTAGAAAGGAGCAGTCAGGCAGGGAATTTACTTCTGCCTGGCTTCTCATTTCCTCCTACCCACCCATTTCCCAGGTGGGATTGAGCTGTCAAAATCAGCTGGAAGGCAGTGGGGAGGAGGGTTTGAATCCCACACGGCACCATCTAGAGTGCTGGTGCCATGGGGGATTCATTTCATTTCATAAGTAACTTTTTTTTTTTTTTTGCAAAATTTTGTTACAATATGAAACAAAATGCAGGAGGGACCTTCGTGGGCTGAGATGTCTGTCAAATTATCCAGTGCTAACAAATCATCCATTCCTGCCTCTGAATTCAAATAGAGCCCTGCCTTTTTCCTGAGTACGCCTTTTACCTCTCTTTAATCTGTTGAAGTGGGTTTGTTTGTTTAGTGTTGATATATTCATAACCATATGTAATGGAATGTTTTTATTCTTTCTCGTTCAAAGGGCAGATCCTTTAGAGAACTTGATGCAATTCTCCTCTGTATTTCTCTGTACCACTGCTATGTAGCAATTTAAAAGAAAAAGAAATAGGGCCTTTGGCGGAGGCAGCAGCAAAGAACCACTCCATATCACCCATACCAGCTTGAAGACTAGCAAGGTAAAGTAGCCTTTACTTCTTGTTCACTTAATCACTTAAATTTAATGAAATGGGCTGTCACTGGAGGAATGAATCACTCTGGCCTTCTGCTTCGAGTTCACTCAGTTTCTGTACTAGATACTAGACATAGGCACGGCTCAGCGAAATTGTCGTTTCCATTTTCGGTTATTGTTTCCGTTACATAACGGAAACAGTAACGATAATTAAGCCGTCAGAACTTGAACTCGAACGGGGGAAAAAAGGTCAGGTTTTTCGTTTCTGTTTGTGGCATCGCGGCGATCGCACAATGCGAAGCACAGAAAAAGTTTTTTTAAAAACCCCGACTCCCGGCCAAAAAAGCAGGCGAAAATATGCCTGCCTGAGGCTTTGCCACCTACCAGAGGGGTGGTTTCTGGGGGGTCCCCGGCCTTTCCCTCCCTCTTCTCCTGTCCTGGGCTGCTTGCACCAGGCAGGGTGGGGGGTCATCCTCATCGTCTCGCCATGCCATGCAGTGGGGGGGATCCAAAATGGTGACCGCAATTTTTCTTTTGAAATCATGGTCAAAAAACACACCAAATCATCACAGAAACATGTGAAATTTATTTATTTTAAATGCCTGAAGTTTAATAGTAGCAGCAGTGGTTTTTTATAGCAATAAAACATCGTATTGATTTTATTTATTTATTTAGTTTTTTAGACCTGCCCATTTGGACTGGGCATAGGATGGGACCATGCAATTTTTTTGAACCATTCCACCAATGGCATTGCCAGGTTTTTGACTGACACTTCTGGATGTCTCGGAGGGCATAAAAAGCCGAGGCACCTTCCAGAAATCGCAGTCGGGTATATGGATGTGGTTGAGGGAGGAGGGCTGGCTGCTGGTGTGATCCGATCGAGATTGAGGAGGGAGGCTGGAGGCTTTAGGATTTAAGTTAGGCAGGCAGGGAGGGAATTGAATTTAGAAAATAATTTCTTTGATTCCCTGCAGCTTTGTCTGCTGAAGGGAATAGCCGTTTATTCTTTATTTCTTCTCTGGCAGTTTGTGAGGATTTTTTTCTGATATTGAATAAAAGGGGGAGGTTCGACTGGGAGTGGGAGGTGTGGATTTATTTTAAAAATATATTACATACTACCATTTATTTTCTATTTTCCCAACTTCAATTTGCTTGCACACACACACATTTGGGGTGCAAGCCAAGAACAGAACCTCTATCCTAAGTGATATCCTAACTGCCCACTCGCCCGTCCACCTGCCCCAGCAACCGCCTGTGGCCCGCGCCGCCACCCACCCACTCGCCCGCCCGCGGCCGCTGCCTGCCCGCTCGCCTGCCCCCCACCCCGCCCGCTGCCTAGGGCGCAAAAACACCTAGCGCTGGCCCTGATTGTGGGATGCCCCTATGCTCTGGGAAGTCAAATGGCGCTAAATCGCGGTGGAAACGACAAATGACAAACGACAAACGGAAATGACAAATTTTTGAAACATTTCGCGACAAATGGAAACGACCCGAAACGGACCCGTTCCGACAAATGAAAACTCGAAACGTCATTTTTTCTGGTCGTGCCCATGTCTACTAGATACACAAAAATGTTACCCACTGCATGCCTAGTACCAAAATACAGAAGGATGGTGAAGACGTACTTCCCACCACCACTAGCTCTCTTGGGGTCTATGTGGCATGTACAAAGTGGGACTCAACCACCTTTGTAATTGGAATGTGAATCTCACTCTTGCCAAGTTATCAGGAAGGCATAGTCTCTCTTTCCCTGACCCCTACAGGGATTTCTCTGTGCCTGATTTTTTTAAAAGAAATATTTGTGCAATTTCTTAGATGTACAGTAAGATGGCCATTTTCCCTTGCAAAGAAATACCCATCCTCTGCAGAATTCTTACAACTCCTGTGCAAAATGACATGTTTCTTCTGTTTTGAAAAGGACATGACACTGCAGAGAACCTGGCAATTTCTTGTGCAAATAATAATAATAATAATAATAATAATAATAATAATAATAATAATAATAATAATAATAATAATAATGGAGAGAATGGATGAGCTAAGGGAAGCCAAGATAAGGATCTCATATTTGTGAAAAGCTGAGCAATCTCATTTACATAGAGGAAACTGTCTTGGGAAATAGTCCTGGCATGGTAAGATCAGGAAAATCACCAAAATGAAGATTTAAAAAAATAATTATTATTATCCTGCAGACATTTCTGCATGGAAATGCAGCAGGATAGTAGAGGACAGAAAATTTCCAGTGTAAAGTCAGAGAACAATTTTTGTTGCCATGATGACTGATTATTCCATCTTTTCCAGCTACCACATTGTGGCAAGAACAAACCTCTCTGAGTTCCTGTATGGAAAAAGGTAGCGGTATAAAAATGCACCAAATAAATAAATAAATAAATAAATAAATAAATAAATAAATTTTATTATTATTTATTATAAATTATTATTATTATTTATTTACAATTTATTATTCCTGTCTGAACACACACACACACGTGTGTGTGTGTGTGTGTGTGTGTGTGTGTGTGTACACCCGCATGCTCACTTATGCATGTATGCATACAGGATGTGCCTGTGCCTTTTGTTGCCTCAGCTCCAAGACCATGAAGCAGACACCTGAAACTGGCCAATGATGTTAATGTCAACTTGAGTGTTTGCAACTTGGCTTTATCTGGTTTCTTGGATTATGTTATGGGTCAAGAAGGACAACTGGGGCAATGCCCATTTCTTGCACCCACTGCCACAGTCAGCTGGAAAGGACAGCTTCTGGAGATTGGTTGCAGTGTAATCATGATTCAATGACTACATGTCAACACTAGTAATTCAAAAGGGAGAGGGTAGGACCCCACCATCCATGACTTCATGGCTTCATGTGAAGACCGTGAATCCACCTCTGGTAGTTTTACAATATTGTTTAACTCATTCTGTATCTCATACTTGAAAGATTTTTCTAACACCAGTGAAGTGAGAAATATTGTCCAATGAATATTATTCCAGGCTTCAAGCTGGCTAGTAATGGAAATGGACAATGAAGAGAAGCATATTAATTGAAAGGTTAACATTAAATTTAAACAGTTGGTTAACTAGGGGTGTCCATAACATTTTCCCCCAACAAATAAAATCAATGCCATTTTATGTTTGAGTTCAGCCCAGAGGAATTTCTTTTTCCTTTGAACTTGCTTTGTTCTCTTAAGCCAATGATGTGCTTTTTTTTCCTAAACAGGTTTTCTATAATTAGAGGCCAGGCAGGGGAAGATCATTAAATATTTCATCAACCATATGGTCACCAACTGAGAAATTCAGAAGTCTCGTTTAAGCTCCATCTGTGTCAGTAACAGTTTACTAACAATGTCAAAGACTCCATGGATAAGCACCAGATGAAATCTAAATCTGAGGTGACACAGTGCCAGGAGTAGTTACTGCAGAGATCCTACTCTTTGATGACCTGAGTTGGACATATGTGAAACTGGGCATAATTTAGGAAACATGAATATAGTACATTCTCAGGCTGTAAATATTCCCTTGTTTTGTTCTTACAGTAAAATATCCAAACTTTTGCTGGGTAAAATGTGACGAGTTTTGTGAATTTTTTTTTCGTATTTCAGAATACCCCCCCCCAAATTTTTTTTTCCCACAGGAAAGTTTTATTTGGTTTTTGTTTGGCTGCTGCTGCTGCTGCTGCTGCTGATGATGATGATGATGATCATCATCATCATCATCATCATCATCATCATCATCTAATATTTGTAAAAACAAACAAATAATAAACTCACAACTTTCTATTTTGTACAGATTTTAAAATGCAAAACCCCAAATTTCTTGCTCCTCAAACATTTTTTTCTGTTATTTCTGGCAGTGATTTTTAAAAAAGACCTGGTCTTGTGGGAGGAAAAAAATCACAGAGTTGTTGGCAATTTTTGTTTTTTCCAATGAGACTAGGGAAGCTTGATTGTGTACACCCTTACTACATTCTAATTTAGATGCTTAAAGGACATCATCCTGGCTAATCTAGGAAAATGATCCTTTTCAGCTCTGGAATCCATTGTCAAAGTACCTATGATCATCCACTGCCTGTTCTACTCTGAAAACTAAGGCATATCTGAAGAGAGACTTTTTCAATGGCAAGTCAGAAACAGAATAACCTGAAATCAGAGACAAAATAACCTGAAATATTTGAGTAGTTTTGTCTCACATACAACACATGGAAAATTAAAATCACTGCTTAACTAAAGTTGATAATGTTATGTGGGACACTTCGCCCATTTTCACTCACTATCTGAAGTTGATATACAATTTGGCATGCCACTTTATTGTCAGGTGATAACATCATCACTAAATGGTTGAGATGACACACAAAGAAGCCATTTGGAAGAGCATGTACTACAGATGCAGGTCAGGAAACATAATATGGAGAAGATCAACAAAAGATTCAACTCTTTTTTGAAACCCTTTAAATTTAGGGGGAAAGACTCTGTGAAAACTTATTTCCAAATACATGTTGATTATAAAGTCTATAAAAGATAAATATCAGATAATCAAAATCTTTCTTTGTATTTTGTGCAGTTAATCTGAACGCTTCTATCCAAATTATCTGGATTGAAAACAACCCATCAAAACACTTTTAAATTGATTTAGCAAGCAATTTAACATGACTTAGCACAAACAAGGCACTTTCTTTTGTTTTCAGAGACTTCGATTAAATTCTTAAAGTGAGACTCTCAAACAGAAAAGATCTGGGATTCTTAAAGAAAATGTTAATGAAAATTACATATTTCTTTCATACTTTGTACAAGCCTGATTATGAGAGGGATGATGTTTTATTACTTTGAATCTTGGAGATAATTTTCTCCCATGTCTTAGAGTGCCTGGCTAACTGTACTTCACTTGTTGGACAACTGCCTGTGCCAATGGAGTGCAACTATCAAAGTGGTAGAAGGGAACTGTCTCCCCAATGCTCCATCATATGGGGTCTAGGGTTAAGAGGGTTTGCTATCATTGTCCTTTGTGAGCAAGCATGCATTTTACTCTGATTTCTGTTTCTCATCCATATTTTTTATCTACTGATGAACTGATTGAAAAGGTTGAAGGTTGGTGACGTGATGGGAAATGCAAAATTTAAAGTGCTGTGAGTGCATGCATAGAACTGTGACAGATCGATTTTTCTTTTTCATTAGAGGTGGACATGAAACAGAAAACCAGTTGTTCTATTCATTCTGTCCCCCCCCCATTCATTTCATTTCATTTTGTACAATTTTTTAAAATAAAAATTCGTACAAACTGAACCAAAACAAACTGGTTCAGCTTACCTGGCTGGAGACTGCTGCCATCTCTGGGGCCCCGACAACAACGACAAGGACGCTGGGGACCATGCCGCAGATGGGGACCACCACCACTGCCAAGGGACCGCTGCCGCCACCAAGACTGGTGCCATTTTTTTTAAAAAAAAATATTATTTTAAAAAAATTCCAGTGCCAACCATGCGGCCCCCGGGGCCTGGTTGGTGCTTTTAAAAAAAATTAAGATTTTTTTTTTACATTTCACAGTGACAACCAAGCAGCTCCTGGGCCGGGTCGGCACTTTTTCATTTCATTTCATTTTTATTTTTAAGCCCCGATGCCAGGGTTTGGTCCCCCCCACACACACACACAACTGAGAGGCACTTGCTTCCCCAGGGCCGGGACGGCACCAATATTTTATTTATTTATTAAAAAAACAACTACAGCACCTACCACACAGCCTTTGGGGCCGGGGCGGTGCTTTTTTTTAAAGCCCTGATGCCAGGGCTCCCCCCCACACACACACACAGCTGAGAGGTCTTTGCTTCCCCAGGGCCGGGGCAGCACCATTTCTTTTTTCATTTTTTAAAAATTGCAGCACCAACCATGTGCCCCCCTCCCCCGGCTGGGTCAGACCTTTTTATTATTATTATTATTTTATTTTTAAGCCCCGATACCAGGGCTTGTCCCCCCCCACACACACACACACAGCTGAGAGGCAGTTGCTTCCTCCGGGCCAGGGCAGCACCATTTTATTTATTAATTTTTTAAAAAAAAAATTACAGCACCGACCATGCAGCCCTTGGGGGCGGGGCAGCACTTTTTTTTGAAAACTTAAGTGCCGATGCCAGGGATTGTAATTCCCCCCCCCCAGCTGAGAGGTGCTTGCTTCCCCAGGGCCAGGGTGGCACCATTTTTTAATTATATATATATATATATATATATATATATATATATATATATATATATATATATATATATATATATATATATATATATATATATATATATATATATATATATATATATATATATATATATATATATATATATATATATATCACTGACAACGCAATGGGGTGGGGGGGAAAGGAAGGGCTTTAAAACATTTTTGCTGCCCCAAGCACCAATCTGCTGTAATGCAGGCTTCCCCCACCTGATGGGTTATAGAGAAAGGAGGATTTTTTAAAAAAACAAATTGCAGCCCCAAGCCTGAGCTACAGCTGATGAGGACTTGGGGCAGCAAAAAGAAAACAGAAAAAATGTTTTAAAATCCCAACTTTTCCCATGTCCAATCAAGTTACACAAGCACTACACACACAAACACACACACACAGAGACACACACAATCACACACAGACACACACGCACAGTACACTAAAATGAAACAAAACGAAACAAAACAAAAAATGAAATGATTTTTTTTAAAAAGGATTCATTTCAAATGAAACAAAGCAAAACTGAACTGAATGAAATGAAAAATGAAACGAAATGGTATTTTAGCATTTTGTGCCCATCTCTAATTGCCATTTAACTCTCATGGCTTAATAATGAATCGATAGACTGATTACGTAATTCTGTACCAATCTACTGAGAAATAAATGCTCCTGCACTCAACAAGGCTTACTTCTGAGTAGGCACATAAAAGAATGTCCTGCAAATATCCGTCACTTGGACTATTCCTTTCCAAACCATCCAAGATAATGGCTGTGTCCACCAAGAAATCTTGAAAGAGTTTGTTTTCCGATCAGTAGCATCAGCCTTGCAAAATGGAATCATAGCTGAAAGTGGGTGAGGTAAAATTATGCCAGTGACACTGCTCTGCTCAAGTTCCCTCAGAGTAGTTGACTGTTTCACAGCCCATACTTTTCCTCATCTCCTCAGTCCCAGTTGATAATAATGGGGAAACATCTAATTATCATGATGCGAACAAAAGCTTCAAGACAAGCCAGTAATGTACATTAGAACAGAAACAGGGCATATTCCCTCAAGCATTGTAGCAAGTCAGCTGCCTGTGTGATGTGGAATAGCAAAAGGATAATGTTCATCATTCTAAGCCCACAATTACATAGCTTCCCTATTATAAGGGCTCCCAGGAGGGATTTTGGACGAAGGTAAGGGGTGGGTGGGAAATAAGGTAGTGAGTGTTACCGTGGGATAATCACACTCTTGGGAGTAGGATGCACAAGTGCATCTTAAGCCTTGTAACACCACAAAGGTGCTATAATCTGCTGTCACGTTACTGTTTTTAATTAAAAGTAAGACACAGCAGACATCTGTGAGAAAATGCATGCCAACTGGTGATGTCCACCAAAGCACAACAATGGAAGTAACTCGAGATGGACACATTCTTGCACTGTAGTCTTCCATAATTAGACTCTTGCAGTATTTTAGACAATGTTTCTTTGCTTGTTTGTTTTCTTTGACCCAAGTCTGGGAAATCTGCACTCCTTCCAGGGATGGGATTCACAGCTAGCCTGAATAAACTCAGGCTCTCTATCTACTTTAAAGCAGTCATTTTCAACCTCCTCCTCCTCCTTCTTCTTCAGCAGCCATGGCCAAAAATGAAAAATAAATAAAGGCAAAATCAATTACATAACTAGCTTTAGAAGGTGGTGTGTGAATAGTTATTCCCAGTTTGTGGCCTTCTTCAAATGTGCCAAGGACCCCTAGGAGACAGTATCACCCATGAGAATGGCTATTTTAAAGCTTGATAGGTCCAGCCTATAAGTGAGATTTCCATATTTAAGTTTTTACTTAATTTGAGATTATTCTAATATATTTAATTAAAAGGGAGTGTCAGATAATGTATTTGTTTTGTGTTTATGGTTTATAGAAATGTGGATAATAAATCTAAGGGCCATACCTTTATAATGCCTAAAAAATTAATTGCACCTCCTTGTATTGCATTGACAACTAGTAGTTTGTCTAAATAATAACTGCTGGTTATTTCTTACTGTACATGTTTATGTCTATTTTGTGGTATATCTTAAAAACCCACCAGTAATAAATAACAAATAATTACTTCCAAATTTGCTATTAAGGAAATTACCACAGGAATTTTTCAGATACTATCCTCTCTTCATTCCCAAGTGACAAAAAGAGTACTCTTTGATTATGTCCAAGGGATGAATATTTCCAGGTTAAAGTATGAGAACTGGCCAGTAGAAGGAGGCAAGCATTATCTGTCTGCATCTTCCCCTCCTCTTGGTAACAATAACAAAGCATCCATAACAGGCAACACAAGGAATTATGGGTGCAATCAAATCAAAAAGGAAAACAATCCAACCTGGCTTCCTAGGAGTAACATAATCATTTTGCTTTAAAATGTATCACTCCAAGTTCTGGTTTCTGGGCAGTACGGAAATGCCTTGGAAACTTGATCTCTCTCTCTCTCTCTCTCTCTCTCTCTCTCTCTCTCTCTCTCTCTCTCTCTCTCTCTCTCTCTCTCTCTCTCTCTCTCTCTCTCTCTCTCTCTATCTATCTATCTATCTATCTATCTATCTAGATAGATAGATAGATAGATAGATAGATAGATAGATAGATAGATAGATAGATAGATATAGATATAGATATAGATATAGATAGATATAGATATAGATATAGATATAGATAGATAGATAGATAGATATAATTTTCCTCCCTCCCAATTCATTACCCCTATCCAGCCCATTCCAGAACTGAGGAAAAGATCCCTGCTTCTACATGGCCGGCAGTAAGTCCAATTCCCCTAAGGAGCAAATAGGGCGAATTTATTAAGAGAATTGGGTATAATCATAGACTCGGGTAGATAAGTAATAATCTACCCTTCCATAGCACCACAATGTTCCTCTCCCTGAGCAGCTGTTATTCAATTAAATAAAATATATCAGAAAGCCAAGCTACGTTGATTGGTTATGCTGTTCCTAGTTCTGTCAAAACCTAACTTGTAAGCATATGCGTGGGCTGGAATGCATAGGAAACGTTGTTGTTTTTATCTGATTGGGAAATTTTGCTCTTTTTCTGGATTGGCTTTGTCTTGTGTCAGTAACATACACACATGGCTAAATCTATTTGGCCTTATGTCATGATGATGGAATCATGATTACTATGTGAACCCTAATTGGCTGGAAGGATACAGCAAAGAAGAACTGGCATCCAAAGAGCAGTATATACAGGATACCTGGGGGGTGGGAGGGAATGGGGGCATTTCAGGGAAAACCTTTAAAGCACAACCTTTGCTCCTAAACATGAAAGAGCCAAATACAGTAATACCTCTTAAGACAAATTTAATTTGTTATATGAGTCATTTCACTTCACAAAAAATTCATCTTGTAAAACGTGGTTTCCCATAGGAATGAATGGGAAACAGATTTATTTGTTCCAAAGCCTAGAAGAAAAGACAGAAACACCCAGGTTTTTGTAATGAAAACCCTCTTTATAAAGTGCACTTTAAAGACATGAACACTATGCAAGGACATTATTAATCAAGAATAAAGATTCCAAACACCACATATTAATGTTTCAAACATGGTGCAGTACAGCAGTGTTTTTCAACCTTTTTTGGGCCAAGGCACACTTGTTTCATGAAAAAAATCACGAGGCACACCACCATTAGAAAAGGGGGTGCATGTGTGTGTGTGTGTGTGTGTGTGTGTGTGTGTGTGTGTGTGTGTGTGTGTGTTCTGCTTATATACCGCCCCATACCACTTCAAGTAGTCTCTGGGTGGTTGGCGGCGAGATTTTTGGCTGCTCCGGACATGCGGTTTGTCTGCTCCAGCTGGCGGCCCCCCCACCCCTTTTGAGGCTCCTTTGCTTTACCGGGGGGGGGGGGCTCCCGGCTCCGTCCGCGCAGCCGAGGATCAGGGCCTTGCCCAGCGAGGCGAGCGGCGGCGGCGGCAGCGGCGGACCGCCCGTGACCAGCAGCAGCAGCGGCGAGGCTTGCGGCCTTGCCGCGCTCTGGCTGGTCTCTTTGACAGGCCGCCTACCAGCTGGGCTCTCCAATCGGAGCCCTGATAAGGGCTCCGGCAGCAGGAGCGGCATCGGCCGTGGCGGCGGGAGTGGCCTGGGAGGCGGCGGCAGCGGCGGCGGCTTCTTTCTGGACGCCCCGCCTTCCTCCGGCTCCCCGGCGCCGCGGCACACCAGCCAACATCTCGCGGCACAGTAATTTGCCGCGGCACACTGGTTGAAAAACACTGCAGTACAGTACAATACACTTCAGTGGCATTTCAAGCATACAAATGCAAACTTTAAAACAGCAACTTTTAAAACATGGCAAACTTGAACTGTTCTACATTTCTCAGCACAGAACAGAACATAAACATTTTCAAATGTTTTTCAGATCGCTGAAATATTGCTGGAAATTGCTGGGGAAATCGCTGCCAGCTCGTTCCACACCTCCCTACTCGATGCCTCATGCAAACCACAAGCCACTGGGTGACCATGCATCCTGGGAGCATTTTTTAAATTATTATTTTTTTAATTTCATAATGATTTTTCATCTTGCGAGGCATCTCATAGGAAATTTTTGTTACGTGAAACAACCCTATTCCCAGGATTATTATTTTTTTGTCTCAATTTTTTTGATTTACAGGACATTGATCTTAAGAGGTATTACTGTATTTGGCAAAGTACTCTTTGAAAACACTTGGTTCTCAGCTGTCACACACAAGCTGTGGGTGGCTACCTGAAAGAACTTCTCAGACATTTTGTGGAGGTCTTGGATCTTTCGTCATTGACTTGTAGCTGTATCTGACCTTTGAGAAATCTCCATTCACATGTCTTGCAAGGACCTGCCTGTAAACCACCCCAGACAACAAATTGTAGGGACCAGCCTTGCACCTTCAAAAAGAACTGTATAACGTAGATTTTAAGCTTCCATCCAGTCACTGACTATTGCCCTATTACAAACAAAATGAAACAAAATTAAATCACTCTCGGTGCTTTTTAAATTATATCTTTAATTGAGGAGGAAGTGTACATGAGTGCAATGTTTGTTGTTGTGCTTCTAGAAAATCTGACCAGCTTTTCTTGGTCCCAATACTTAATCCTGCCCTAAAAATGAACAGGGAGCAGATGACTGATCTCGAAGGAGAAACCCCTGTCTGACCCTTAAAAAAATTATATACTGTCAAGATTACATATTTGTAGGATAAAATAATCGATCCTCAGTTAAAGGTGTTACATGTTTTTCAGTTTTTGAAGAATCATGAATGTGCCGACTCTGGTCTTGGGTGGGTCAGCATCTCTAAACACAACCCTTGTAGTGGTGGAAGGGAGTCACAATTCACCCCCACACTTAGAGCCCATCAAAACATAGCACATCCCACAGGAGTTCATCGCAATTCTTTACTACTAGTAAAGTATGTCTGGGATACAGTCTGTGTAAATGACTTGTGAAAACGTTAAACAGCTAAATTATTAGGAATGGGCATCTAATGGTGAAACTTGTTGGCAGCTTTCTGGCTGGATTTCTGACCATCTAAGTATATGTGATCCCTACAATGGCATTTTTAAATGTTGGGTTTTTTTTAAAACAATCAAATATTAACCTGACGTAAGCTCTCTCTTAAAGGTTACATTTGCATTTACAAAGATCCTCCAAACTATTTAGTGGCACAGTGAATTCTAACAAGGCAGCTTCCTC
This sequence comes from Phrynocephalus guinanensis, assembly GCA_037367245.1. Taxonomy (NCBI): domain Eukaryota; kingdom Metazoa; phylum Chordata; class Lepidosauria; order Squamata; family Agamidae; genus Phrynocephalus; species Phrynocephalus guinanensis. Next base: position 110,648,071 of record CM074739.1, read on the forward strand.
TCCTGGCTTACCTATTATTATTATTATTTTTTAATTTTTTGAGGCTTGGGCTCTTCTGGCAGAGTTTTGTAGCTCTTAAGATCAAAGGACGGATGCTTGCACACTTAAAAAGAAGATAGGGGGAAGACGAAAGAGAAGGGGGAAAGAAGAAGAAGAAAGGAAAATAATCAATTTGGTATCAAATTTATTCCAAAGCTGAAAAGTGCATTTTTTTTCTTATTGTGAAAGAAGACATGCAGGGAGGTCAAAGGTCAAGCAAAGAGGAGCCGGCATTGTGTAGGAACTGTCACGCATCACCACTTATTTTGACATGCACAGGGCCGTTTGTTGTCTGTCGAACATGCAAATTAAGTGCCTGCTGTCATAGCTAGCTGATATCTGAAAGTGGAAAATGAGACCACCTGTAACCAGTGAATGGATTGATGGACAAGCATTCAGCGCTCGTCATTTCCAACGCCATTCACACCACCTCCGAATTGCATATGACATGTAAAAATCTTTTCTTAATATTCACAACCGGGAAGTTTGGGGAATTATGGAGGCTTCAACTGCTTCATCTAATGGGTTCTCCAAGCAGACAGCTGTGACTGCGAGCTGGCTTGATAATTAGGTGTCCAGGAAGATTTTATGCTATGAATCAGTTAAGGAAGAAAAGGGAAAGGAAAAAGAAAATAATGGCAAGCAAAACTCACCGGAATGGAAATAATATTAACCCTAGAAATCGCTGCTCAAATGCTCATCTTTGCAACAACAATTATATATATATAGGTTTCTAGTAGCTTGCATTCCTCTGCAAAATAAATAAGTAATAAATGGCTTGTTTCCTCTAAACATTATTACTATAATGCTCATTGTAACTGGTTCCTCATGGAAAACTGGGAAGCATAAATGGAATTGGCTGTTTCTTAAAAAAAAAAAATCTTGGAGTGTGGGACAGATTTCCAGGCATCATTGGGTGAAGAGGCTATGGATTTTCAAAATGGTGATTTTATTTTATTTCTGTACTCAAGCACTACAGCTCTAAAGTATGTGTAATAGAGATGGGCACGACTTGAAAAAAAATTTTTTCGAGTTGTCGTTAGTCGGGCCGGTCCCGTTTCGGGTCGTTTCCGTTTTTTGCGAAAATTCACAAAAATTAGTCAGTTCGTTTTTTCATTTTGTTGTTGTCGTTAGTACTGGTTTTTTGGGGGGGGGAGCGGGCTCCTAGAGGCACCTCTCTGGGGTGGGTGCCTCCTCTGGCCCGCTATAAGGGAAAGTGGGCTCCTGGAGGCACCCGTGGGTGCCTCCTATCCTCACCCACTAGGAAGGGGAAGCAGGCTCCAAGAGACCCCTCAAGATGGGGGTCTCCCCTCCTCACCTGCTGCTGCTGCAAAATGCTATGCAATAGCCATATGGATATTGCATAACATAATGTGCAGACAGTGACTGTGAAGACTAGTGGATGGCACTGAACCCAGAGCCATAGTGAGATGCCTAACTAAGGCTCTCGCACCACCATGTCTCACACAGAAGGGAATTGTACTTGCTGCGTGTAGTGCAATGCAAGCAAGTAGATCTGGCTTTAAGGTGGCTTAGTGCAAGGGCCAGGGTTAGGCTAGTGACGGGTAAGGTTACGGTGGGCTAGTGGGTTGCACCTCTGGGTGCCTCTCTGACCCACTAAGAAGACAGTCTGTGACGTATGGGTACGGAGTCAAGGGTTAGGGTTAGGGTTAGGGGGGCTAGGGCAGGTTTTAGGGGGTGTTTTGGCACATCCCAGAAGTCTCCATGGCCAAGTGGCCATGCGATTGGTGGGATGGCTCCAAAAATTTGCATGGTCGTCCACTCCCACATGGCTGGCCACTCGGCCAGCCCATCATTGCGCAGGTATAAATAAAATAAAATAAAATAAAATCAATGGAGGACAGAGGAGGAGAGGAGAGACATTTTGTTGCAAGAAAAAACCCACTGCTACTGTGAAAAATCTGGCAGTTTATAAATTTTCGCGTGTTTCTGTTGTGCTTGTGTGTTCTTGGACCACGATTTCAAAAACAATATTGTGTTTGCCGCCCCATTTTGGATCCCCCGCCCGCACCGCATGGCATGGCGAAATGGCAACTCGAGTCCGGCTGCCCAGGACGGGGGGGAGGCGGGACCCCCCCTCCAGAAACCACCCCTCCGGTAGGTGCCCTGCGCCCTTAGTCAAGCAGGCATTTTCCCGCCTGCTTTTTTGGCCCGGGAATGGGTGGGGGGAGAGTTTAAAAGTTTTTTCCTGTGCCGTCCGTGCCGCTTGCTTGCGCTTTATTTGCGGGCGGCCGGTGGCGAGACTGGGCTTTTTGCTGGCTGCGAGCCTGCGGCGAGTCCCACCAGAGCAGCCCAGGACGGGGGATGGGGGGGAGGCCTGGGACCTCCAGAAACAACCCCTCTGGTAGGTGCCCTGTGGCACGGCAGGCATTTTTCCGCCTGCTTTTTGGCCGGGAACCGGGTTTTTTTAACTTTTAAAAACTTTTTTTCTGTGCCGCGTGGCATCGCGCGATCGCGCGATGCAAGGAACAAGCACAACAAATCAGACCAAAATTGTTCGTTCGTCGGTTCGAGCTCGAAGTCTGGCGGAGTAATTCCCGTTACCGTTTCCGTAGAGTAACGGAAACGGAAACGGGAATACCGCTAAGTCGTGCCCATCTCTAATGTGTAATACAGCACCAGTAGTGCAGTTGGAACTTGGTGGCTACTAACATTGCAAGGTAGGGACTCTAAAGACACTGACAATAATTTCTCAAGGGTCTCCTTTTGCATTTTAGTGGTGGGGTGCTAATAGATTTTGTTGTGGACGGGAAATTCAGCACATTCCAAAGCAATGTTCTTCTTGGATGAGTTCAAGAGGAAGTAGCAGATTGACTGCAGTGGATTTGAAAGCCTTTGCTGGTATTAATTTTATTACCATGCAAGAATGAAAAGTAGAGGTCTCCCTGGCGAATTACACTCTGCAGCATTTTGGTTTGCCACGCCAGTTCTCATCCTTGATCTCACAGCAGCAGCTAGATTTGACAACATAAACAAGTATCAGTGTTTACATCTAAACCAGGAAAACAGTTCCACTGTTAAAACTTGCAGATAAAGCTACCACTTAAAGTTTATAAGCAAGCTAAGTGTTTGTTTTCTTGTTGTCTGTTGGCCCGAGAAACAACAGACAATTTCTTGCACCTTTAGCAGTATTGTTCTTGCTTGTGTCAAGTGCTTAACTTGATGCCAATCAGCTCAAATATTTAGTGAAGCTGGGTGCAAAAAAAAATCAGCACAGTCCCCAATTTCACCCTTCAATTGGATCTTATTTGATTACTGGTCACAATTGCAACAGAACCTCCCCTTCCATCATGAGAACTCCAAACATTCCAGTGTGATGCTTTGTTCTGCCATATGAAAGGCATATTGCCAGTTGGATTAATTCAGTCTGCAGCACAACAGCACAGATATATGTGGGTGGGTGGGTGTGCATGAGTGTGTGTGGGTGCGCGCGCACACACACATACACACAGAGAGAGAGAGAGAAAGAGAGAGAGAGAGAGAGAGAGAGAGAGAGAGAGAGAGAGAGAGAGAGAGAGAGAGAGAGAGAGAGAGAGAGAGAGAGAGAGAGAGAGAGAGAGAGAGAGAGAGTACAGCCAGCGTTCAGATTGATTATTCAGCTCACCGAAGATGAATCACAATTCAACAATACAGTATTATTTATGAAGGCTTCCAGGCAAAGTTAGAGAGGGTTTGTCAAGAGAGCTTAGATCTTGGCTAAACAAGCACAGCGCAGCTATTCCTGACCCCTGTGGTGCAAAGCTCGCACCTTGGAAATGATCAAATATACTGAGAGGCTATTAGCTGAGTACTTCTAAACTCAGTATAGCTGGTTTATAATCTTTTGAACTGTGCACCTTTCTGTTTGTGCATGACACTTGGTTTTCATGCAACATTTCCAGAAGGTTGTTGACAAGACAGGCCAATCTGATGGGTGTGTGTGTGTGGGGGGGGGGAATGGGAGATTGAAAGAGGTACCACCAAAAATCCCTTCCACCCCTTCCATCATGAGAACATTTGTAACAGTTCTGTCTGAAACAGGCTGTAATGACTCTTAAGTACTCTGCTGTGAACCTGTCTAGCTCTTAGGCATCTAATCTGTCACTAAGTATAAACATAGGACATTAAGCAAGTTGACTCAGAAAAGGACAATGTAAGGAACACATTTCAAATAAACATGGAAGTAGATGTGGCTTGCATTCTTCTTCTTCTCCAAGTGCCATGTCCTTGTAGAATGTTGGCGATCAGTAGCCTGAACTGGTTTCTATCTAAGGCTATTCTAAACAGAGCAGTTGTGCACACTGCGGACCATTGGCTTAAGTTCTTAAGCCAGAATGTTCTTCTACGCCCCGGGCCATGCTTCCCATCTATTTTTCCTTGATGGATAAACTGCAGCAGATGTTATTTCTCATTGTGCATTATGTGTCCAAAATATTGCAATTTTGTTCCCTTTATCGTATTGAAAGAAGCAACACAAGAGGGACACTGTGTCTTTTGAGACATTGTTTTTGTTTTTCTTGTGTTTTTTTGGGGGGTGCTGAAGTTCTGCTTGTGCACAACTACAGGTAGACAAGAACAGCTGGTTCATTTAACAGCTAAACAGTTATCTGGCTGTTCAGAGTTTTACCTCCTCTGGTGGGCACCCACTCAGAGGCAGTGCCTGGAGGAGGCGGTTCAGAGAAGTGGGCATCTGCCAGAGGAGGCAGGGCCTTGAGGTGCCGAACACCTGTTCAGCTGATAAACAGATTGGCATGAACTGCTAAACTGGACACAGAAAATATCATGAGAGGACAATGTCACATTGGCGACCCAAGGGGAGGTTACCCACACAATCCCCTCCACTTGTTGAATGAATGTGAAGAGAAGTCATTGAGACCATCTTTGGCAACCCTGCCACTGTGTTCATTGTAGACCAGGGAGGGAAATTTTCAGCCTTCCAGATGTTTTGGACCACCACTCCCACAGTCCTTTATCATTGGCAATACCAATTCTCCAAAACAAATTCTCAGGTTTACAAATTATTTTCACACATTTCTTGCAACCCAGAATATTTTATACACATCAAAACTATTCGTACCCTCCCTCCAGTATACCTGAGATTATCTGGTGGTATATTTCAATCACATGATGACCCCCTGGATTGAATATGGATAGCTCAATGGTTTAAACATCTGGCAGTGCAGTCAGAGTTTGGAAGTTCACTTCTGCACTGTATGTCCTTGACAGGGGCTGGCCATGATGAACCATAGGGTCCCTTGAAGTTCTGCAGTTCTAAGATTATTATAAGCTAGGACAATTTTGGCAGCTTTGGAAAGTTGGTCCTTATGGACATGAGGTTTGACCTGCAGTGGTTCTCATCGGTCAGACAGTAGATCCTGCTGTGTCTAAAAATCACTTCATTGGACCACAACTCCCTGAAACAGCTCCTATACAAACCTACCATCTCTTTTTCAGAGCTCAGTGAATCATGCCGTGGGGTTCAACTCTAACAAATTTAACTCCACCCAACTCAAAGATCTGGTTTATTTACAATGAATAGCAAACCCCTTTTGACCTAATATAAAGGCATAACAAGTATTCAGGTGATTTACCTAACTGCAGACCTAATGGTTGCTTGAACTGATAGCATTAATACTGGGAACTCAAATCAAGATTTTCAAACCTTGGATTAAAATCCTGCATGTTATGCTCCCTGCTGATATTTAAATTACTTTATAAAAACAATGTGTATAAAATTGTCTCAAATAGCACAAAATGGGTGTAAGAAAGTAAAAATGTGCAGTCTTCTTGTGGGCTGTTTACTTCCTTCCCCTGCCTGGCTCTCCCCCACATCCATGAATTTTCATTTGTAAGTTTAGAATAGATCAGTTATTTCCATATGAGTTTTATCCTGTTATTTCCAAAGTGGCTCTCTTGAAATCATCCAGAGATTTGTAAAGTAGGTCTTAAAGAAAGCCAGACACAAATCACTGGGAATATATCCTGTCCACCAAAACATGCTGTCAAAGGAAGTTAATTGAACTCAACTTTAAATAGTATCAACCAAAGGCAGGTAGTGTGTGCCCTGATGAAGTCTTCAAACACAGAGTTTTGTGATGGCAGCTCAAAGTTGTCTTCTTTTTCTTCTTCATCTTCTTTTAAAAGAGAGATTATTGTACATTAACATGTGGTGAAGCTGTAACAGCTGCACCAATTATCTGTCATTAGTCAAGGTCAAACACTGAAAATGAAGGACATTCCCTGTTTGTCAAGTCAACAATGGGGAAAAGGGCTAGTGACACTCAGCTGGGGATGAGCTTTAACATTCAATGGCTGTGGGGGTGTGTGGGGGGTGCGCTATGCATGCCTTTTTTGTGCACAAAGAGGCAACAGTCCAGATAATTTAAATATAAAAGCTGAGAGGGCAAAGAATTATCATAACATCAGATTTTGCTTGAGAGACCAAAGGCATATGTTTGTTAACACTTGAAAGATTGGAAATAATAGATTTGTAATCATTAAATATATAGATGAGATACACATATTCCTCACTGAGAGAATGGAATTTATATATGAAATAATTTATTTTTATCTTTTTTAAAATATATTTATTTATGAAATGCTGAAGTTCCCCAATTAAATCCATTGGACTTAATGCATCCAGCGTTAGAAAGACCATGTTCTTATTATTTTGAATTTTGGCTGAATCACAAAATCCTCTTAAAATAAGCTTCACTGTCACAACTATACAATGAAAGCCTATAAAGTTTAAACCTACTGAAGCTTTATTTTTATTTCAACCAAAAGGGGAACTACACTTTTTTGTAAAAAAACAAACAAAACAGATATCAAAACAGATGCTAAGTAGTAGATTTTGAAGCACTGAAATAATTTCTAAAAAATTACAGTATTATAAAGAAAATTTATGGGAAGGGGGAAGTCAGTTAGCTACTAAATAAAATATGGCATTTAAAAAAACCAAAATAATAAGATATTGGTATGTGATTTCTTCAGTACAGTGCCGAGACAGATCTTGACATTTTAAACATTTTAACTGTTTTGTTATTTTTGATTGAATTATGGTTATTTTTTATTTTTGATTGATTTATGGTTATTGATTTTTGATTAATTATGGTTATTGTTGTTTTTATTTAATTATTGTGGTTTATATATTGTATAGTTGTTGTTTTGTTTATGTTTCCATTTTGTAAACTGCCAAGAGTGACCTTCGGTCAGATGGGCGGTATATAGATTAAATAAATAAATAAGTAAAAATGTAAATGTTTGTTTGTGCAAAATCTTAAAACTCCAAAAGTTCTTCACCGATTGGTTTGAAATTTTGACACAACGTTGTGTTCACATAGGCATATGTTTTTATATATATAGATGTCACATCTGCGCCATCTGTTGGACGTAAAGACAACATACACTGTACTAAATATGTCACAAATGGAAAGCAAACCTTGAGGTGGTGAGTTCCTGGGGCTGCACAGTGGGGTCTCTCTCTCTCCCTCTCTCCTCCCCCTCTATCTGTGTGAGTGCAGCCATCACCATCAGGCAATAGGCAGGGGGTTACCGTATGTCACAAATGGAAAGCAAGCCTTGAGGTGGTGAGTTCCTGAAAGTGTCTTTCGGCTGGATCACTTCTGAGGCCTGTAATAGGCCTAGACCAGTGATGACGAACCTTTTAGAGCCCGAGTGCCCAAACTGCGATTCAGAACCCACTAATTTTTCGTAAAGTGCCAATACAGCAATTTAACCTGAATACAGGTGGCTGTGAAGGGGCGATGTCAGGTGCCCACAGAAAGGGCTCTGATTGCCACCTCTGGCACCCATGCCATAAGTTCACCAACACTGGCCTAGGAAGCCAATCAGAGGCCCCTTTGGGACAGCACCAGGTCTCAGATAAGTGTAGGAGGCCTCAAATAGACCCTCCCCAGTCCCGACCTGACCCAGTATCCACATATCATGGATTTTTCAATTATTGTGGGTCGGGGTGAGTCCCTTACCCCCACGATAGGTGGGGGCTTACTGTTTGTCAAAAATGGAAAGCAAGGCTTGAGGTGGTGAGTAGAGATGGGCACGAAATGCCAACATGGTGTGTCATGGTCATTATTTGGGCCCTGGGCCCCACTTCATTCCATTTCCATTTTTCTGCACCCCGGGCCCCGCTTCGTTTCCATTTCTTCATTTTTTGGCTGCGGCAAGCTGCGGCCGCAGGGAGCCCTCCCAGGGCTGGGCGCCATGGGAGCCGGTGGCATGCAGGCTGCGAGAGCATTCATGTGGCCGCGGGGAGCCCTCCCGGGGCCGGGGAAAGCCTCCTGGGAGAGCCATCCCACAGCCACGGGGAGCCCTCCTGGGGCCGGCGCCAACGGAGCCGGTGGCAAGCCTGCTGGGAGAGCGATCCCATGGCCACAGGGAGTCCTCCCAGAGCCGAGTGCTGCTCCAATCACCACCCCCAACAGGCCGCCACCCCCAGAGCACCGCCGAGCACCGCCCTCCCTTGGGCCCCATCCCCAAGGACCGATCTACTGCGCCATCCACCCCCCTCTTGGATCGCTACCCCCCCTGCCGCCCCGTACCCCCCCCCCCCAGCTTAGACCCAGGAAACCTGTGGGGGATGCCGCTGCACTCCCCCTGTGCTCCAATGATGCCCTCTGCTATGGTTTCCGAGCCGGCTGCACAATCGCCGCTTCGCCACGTGGCTGAGATCCTGGAGCCCTGCCCATAAGGGGTCGGATCCTGCCTCTTCTCGTGAGACCAGCAAAGTCTCGCGTCTGCTCCAGCGGGGAGGGGGCAAAGTTGCTCCACCAGGCCCAGCCCGCTCTCACCACCTTCCGCTTGTTGAGTGACCGCCCGGTGGGCTGTCAATCACCAATCGGAGATGGCTGGACAGGGGGCTAGGATCCCGCCTCCGTGCCGGGATCCCAGCCCCCTCTCGCCAACCTCCGCTGCTCCATTTTTCATTGTGCGAGCGGCGCGATGCCAATAATGGAAACGAACAGAACCAAAGAAAGTTTTCTTGGTTCTGTTCGTTTCGAGCCTGCCCCATCGCAACAGTCGTTATTTGTACTGTTACGTAACAGAACAAATAATGGAGAATGGTAACGAAAAAAAATGGTCGTTTTGTGCCCATCTCTAGTGGTGAGTTCCTAGGACTGTACGTTGGAAAAGGCTGCACAGTGGGGGCTGTGTGCATTTGTGTGTGTATGTGTGCATGCATGCATGCGCGCACACACCCCATCACTATCAGGCAATAAAAAGCAATAACAGGAGGGCACAAATGACCCCCCCCATGAGGACTGGCTTCTTGGACAAGAGACAAAAAACTAAGACAGTGTGGAACAGAGCTCTCGTGGAGCAGCAGGGAGGGAGGGAGTTTGTGGCAGGAAACTAGCAGTCCTGACCAGGCAGCACGAGGTGAGCAGTGGCAATGGTGTCTGATGGCACTGAGCCCCAGCTCATGGCTCCTTTCATGCCTTGCCCACTCAAGCTCCCTCTTTTCCAAGCCCATGAAATGCACAGGGCAAGCCATGGGGCTTGCCAAAGGGAGCCCAGGCTGGCTATGGCAGGCAAAGGAGGCAAGGAAGAGGAACCAGAGGATGCAGGGGCGAACCACCTCCTCCTTGCCTCCTTTGCCTGCCACAGCCAGCCTGGGCTCCCTTTGGCAAGCCCCATGACTTGCCCTGTGCATTTCCTGAGCTTGGAAAAGTGGGAGTTTGGGTTGGTGAGGGAAGAAAAGAGACATGAGCCTGAGGACTCTCAATTAATGACCAATGTCATAGAAGCAACATTCTTGACAGGACCTTTCAAAGGTGAAAAAGCAACAACTGAAAAGCAGATTAGATTGCATTCATTCCTCTACATCTTCCACCCTGCTAAATAGGTAAGCACTGTTGTGTTGGGAGTGGTCTTGCTAGCTCAGAGGCAGAGTGTGAGAGCTTGGTTCCCACACTGTGCCTCCAGGGAGAAGTGCCAGGCTATGTGGCTTTGGGCCAGCTGCACAGTTCTAGAGTGCCCCCCCCCCCGAAGAAGGCATTGGTAAACCCTTTCTGTTTATATACTATCCCAACTACACTGGGAAAGGTTGTCATGAGTCACACTTGAAAGCACACAATTATTATTATCTAGTTGTGATCCCTGTGGGCCAACTGGAGCTACAATTGTGAGTTTGAGGCATGACTCAAATCTGAGGGGTTTTTCTTGATACTTCTGCTAGAGGACCAATTATTGTTCCAATTCTGGCAGGATGGTTCCCATTACCATTCTGACCAGGATTTCTTTGCCTCGCCAAATCCAGAATCTGCCTCTGCACAGGAATGTATTGAACGCAGGCAAATTTGATTGTGCAGGGGAAAAATAGAAACAAAAAAAGCACCCCATATTTAGAAACGGGGCTGGGCACAGACGATTGGCTTACAATATTCCAATTATTATCTCATTGTTTACCGAGCAATGAATTCCTTGACTAGTTCCTTTATCATATTTTCTTTGTCAACTGAATAAATTAGAATCAGAGAATGTCGATGCACAAAGTACTCCCCCCCCCCCATGCCCTTTCATTCTGTTTGGCTTGCAGAGCAAATCTAATGCATTCAAGAGGAAAAACAGCTTTGGTCAAAAAATTATTCTAGATGTACAGAATGTTAATTCACAGTGGCATCTGCCTTGCATAATCCACAGATCCAAACAGAGCCCTGTACCACTATATTAGCCTCCATCACACCTGAAGTGCCTATCCCCTATAACAGTGGTGAGAAACCTTTGGCACTCCAGATGTTTTGGAGCTCAACTCCCACAGTCCTTTGTCATTTGCAATCCAGGCTTGGCATTCTGTGAGTTATGGTCCAAAACATCTGGAGTGCCAAGGGTTTGCCACCCCCTGCCCTATAACATGATCTTTCCCTACTAAAGTACAATATAATAGCCTGGAGTTCTGGCACAGTTCAGCTTCTCCATCTGAGCATATCTGCCACAATGCGCCTGTGTGGACAGGAGCTCCTCGGAGAATCGCAGGTATCTTTCTCTGACTTCAGAGTAGAAATTTTATAAGAATCTACACCCACAAAGGAATGGAGAAGAAGACAACAAACATTTCCTCCAAAAGCATAGCCGTTTCATACGTAAAAGAGCAAAGGGAGCCGGAGGGGGGGAGACCTGCCAGAGTTTATCGGATGTTCACTTGGCTGCATCTGTCATTGAAATGCACATAATGCAATTTTCTAGATGTGATAGTAAAAGATAAATTATTCATAGAGGATATTTGCATTCCATGTATTCTAGAAGCCAGCTACAAGCCAGCATCCTCTGCATCTTGTCAGAGCAAGGAAAGGAAAACCTATAAGCACCACAACGTACCTTGTAAAATTTGTGAGTCTGTCCTCTCTTCATGGGTTTAGAAATAAGAAGCTGCAACGTCTATTATTACAATTCACATTTACAAATTTGACAGACATTTCTGGAGGATGTTTACATTTGATAATAGCTTTTGAAATTTCCCCTCTTTGTTTGGAGTTACTACATGTACTGGAAATTAATACGTTGGTGAAGGGATTGCTTTGTTTACAATACCAAGTCTATATGCACTTGTGTTTTTTGATGTTACACGTTGCTTTGTCCTAAAGTTTATGATGGATATGTTTCCACATATACAACTTGAGGACATGGATAGACTCCTTAGTGAATACCCCCATATGTGTGTCATACCAGCATATCACACAGAATGCCAATGATCATACCTGATTCAAAAGTTAAGTGAGTTCAAGCCTGGTTAGTACCTGGCTGGTAGGCCATCAGAGAATTAGGAAACAATCCTTCCTGAAACACTGAAGATATTCTACCAGTCAGAGTTGACAAGTCTAATGGTCTCACTCAACATTTTCTTTGATGTGCAGTAGAACTTTGCCCACCCTGGTTCATTAAAGGAGCCATGATGGGGGACTAGCCACATGGCGGAAAGAAGGGGTGAACATCTGTCTGCGCAAAGCAAGGTTTCCAGCATCAAAAACTGACAGTGGTGAGAACATTGCTGGGTAATTATTGCCATGTCCAGCCTTCAAGATTGCATTTTCAGAAAGGCTATCAGCCATCGTTGCCTATTTGGAGGTGAGTTACAGGCACTGGCATTTCTTACTGGCCAAATTCAGAAGATGGTATTGTGTACCATTCATTCTGTGCTAATCAGCCCAGGAGGTGCCTCAGGGGGTTGTCATTCCAAACCAGAATCTGATCCGAGAAATGGATTGTAGGAGGGTGATCAGTTTGAAGCCTTCTGAAGACTCAAAATTACCATTGGACTGTATTCCTGGATTTAGTTCAAAGCTTAGACATCTAAATTTCAATGGCCCACAAAATGGGTCCCATTACTGTGATGTAGTGGGTCCAACAGAACCAGGCAACACCCAAAAGTGATTTTCAAGCTCTTTATTCTATCACACTCACACAGATTACATGGGAATAAAAAAACTGCAGCTAAAATGGCCCAAGGGCCAGTTTATGTACTCTATCAAGATTTGCCCATGGCTGGCCATAGGATGTTTTAAACAGCCTGCTGGCCCCCGATTGGACAGGCCAGAATCCTACCCTTCTACTGTTCTCCCGCCTCAAGCTCCCACATCCTACAACTGTCTCCAATTGACTGTGCCTGGGAGCTTGATCAGTCTCTGCTTTGCTAGGGCTAAGGTGAACTTGAATCCTTCCTGACTCTAAGAACACAACAATTGCCAATTATGGGCAATGTTACATGCTGTTATTCTCTTAAGAACCTGAATATAGCAAATGATCTTAAGGAAGCTAGGTACGCTGTGCCTAGAGATCTCATACAATTATCAGTAATATAGTTTTATATAAAATCTTGAAACTAATTAGTAGCTTGATTGGCACTCAACAGTAGACTATTTTTTCTTCTGCACACCCCAAATAATCACACATTCATACCACTTGATAGGCATTTCATTCCACAACGACTGGTACAACTGAATAAAGTAACACAGAAAGAAACAGCAATATAACTGGTGGATAACTAGTGAAGATTTCCCTCATGTGATCAGGGCCTCGGTTTAAATGGCTACTCTTATATTATTATTATTCTCTCAGAGATTGCTTCTTGCTTCTCTGTCTCTCCCTCCATCTTAGTTAGACATAGCAAGACACTTGAAAAAATGGTGCCAACTATAAGTACTTACATAATATATTAGAACACTCTGTTTTCCTGTGCTATCCTAAATAGTTTTCCTGAGCTAAAAATACAGGCTCTTCTTGTCCTTCCTTTTGCTTTATTCCCATTTAATAGTCATGAGTTCTGCTCCAGGCTGCTATGCTCTCCACAGAAAAATTCTAAATAATCCTAATACCGTGAAATTGAATGTGGCCTCTAACCAGCAAGATTAGGTTTCCTTCTTATTCAAACTAGCATGTAAGTCAAACCCATAGAGATCACAGAATATCACCTGTTCTGACTCCTCTGACTTCAGTTTCTTCTTTGTGGCAAGAGCTGAGCAAGATGTCACATTGCAATTTCAACCTGAGACCCTTCATGTCAACTACTGCAGCTTCATGTCCCAAAACACTGAAGTTACTCAAAGTAGTTTAAGCCAGTATATAGACCATTGTTCTTTCTGTACCTTTAAGAAATACTACTTTCAGCTTAAACTTCTTTGAGTCACTTCATTGTTATCTACATGGAGGTTTCAAATACTTTGTAAATATTTCTCCATGCTCCCTAGTGAATGGGCTCATGTCCCAAAATATTCAGAAATTTCTTCCCTGCTCATTTTTGGGAAAGGAAGTAAGGTGGAAATTAGATATCTGTGATGAGTCCCATCTCACATTTGACCTTCCCTACCTTGTGCTGTCCTCTAGCATACACAGAGAACAGCTGGTTCTGTTGAACTGATGCACAGTCTTTATGATATGGGAAGAAAAGATGGGCATCAAACGAAAAATGAAATACTGTTTCATCATTTCGTTATGTAATGAATTGTTTCATTACAAAATGAAACTATAGAAATCATTTTGTGATAAAACAAACCAAATCACCTCTTTTTTTTGGGGGGGGGGGCAAAATGGAGGAACTTCCTCAAGCTCTTCCCTTTCAATACAAAATGAAACTATAGAAACCATTTTGTGATTAGAGATGGGCACGACTTAGCGGTATTCCCGTTTCCGTTTCCATTACTCGGTTCCGTTACTCTACGGAAACGGTAACGGGAATCACTCCGTCAGACTTCGAGCTCGAACCGACGAACGAACAATTTGGTCTGATTTGTCGTGCTCGTTACTTGCACGCGGCGATCGCGCAATGCCAAGCGGCACAGAAAAAAAGTTTTTAAAAGTTAAAAAAAACCTGATTCCCGGTCCAAAATGGCGACCGCAATATTTTTTTTGAAATCCTTGCCCAAAACCCCACCAAAGCACCACAGAAACATGCGAAAGTAACCTATTTTAAATGCTTGATTTTTTACAGTAGCAGCAGTGGGTTTGTCTTGCCAAAATACGTCTCCGTTGATTTTATTTTATTTTTTCTTAATTTATTTTTTTACACCTGCGCAACGATGGGCTGGCCATGGGACGGGACCATGCAAATTTTTGGAGCCATTCCACCAATCGCATGGACAGGTTTTGACTGACACTTCTGGATGTGCCAGAGGGCATAAAAAGCCGAGGCAGTTCCAGTCCGTCACAGTCTGGGCTTGGATCTTGTGGAGGGTGGTCAGGGCTGGATTGCTGCGCTCAGTCTAGTTTCGATTTCGCGGTCGCGGTCGCGGTCTCGCTAGGCAGGGAGGGAATTGAATTGATATTAATTCGAATCGCAAAACATAATAATTTCTTCTATTCCCTGTGGGGAATAGCAACACAGTGTTTATTCTCTTTTTTGTTTTCTCCATTTTTGAGGAAGAGTTCCGTACGTTTTATATTTGCTTCAAGGGGGAGGGAAGATTTGAGTGGGAGTGGTAGGGGAGGGGAGGTGCTGCGGATTTATTTTGAAAATATATTATTTTATATTACACTACCATACCATTTCTTTTGTATCCCAATTTCCCACCAAGTTCATTTACTTGGCCAAGGTCCTTTTACCCTGCGCCTACAGCTTTTTTGCTGCTGTTGCGATTGGGGTTTTGGAAGGGAATCCAGCAACCCCTATCCTACCCTAGTAGCAGCTTATAGTTTTATTCCATTTATTTTCTATTTTACAGTTTATTAGCAAGTGGCAAGCAACAGCCAAGGTCCAGTAGTACTAGTGCTTAGAAGGGGAGGTTGGAGGCTGTGGATTAAATTATTTTAAAAATATTATACAGTACAGACTGAGTACTAGGCAGAGTCTCCCTCGCCAACCAGTGAGTGCACTCAAATTTCTCAAACACATTTGTTTTGGCAACAAGGCTAGGGCACCTTCCTCTATAGAACATTTTACAATTTCATTTTACTTAACACTATAGATATTCTTTGAATTTCTTTCACTTGTCCAACACCTCATTCATTTTTTTGCAGTCAGGCACTCAAACAAACATTTGTTGAAGGGCAGGCACCCAGCCACCTCTATAGAACTTTTTCTTCTATTACATCTTTGAAGAAGTTCCACTCATCTTAGTTACTGTGCATTATTTGTGAAAGTTGGGTGCTGCCAGATTTTGCAAACCCCTTGCTTCTATTAGCTTGGTTTTTGTGCAGTTGTTGTATAACTTACATCTGTGAAGAAGTTAAGTTACAGTTCTCCTAATTACACTTGCCCTGTGCATTAATTTGTGAAACTTGTTTGCCAGGATTGGCAAACCCCTTGCTCCTATTACCTTGTTTGTTGTGCTGCTGTTGTGAGTCCATCTCACTCATTTACTTGTTGCCACTTGCCACCACAGTCTACATACACAATCCAATTACAACTGGGAAGAAATTACAGTTCTCCTCCTAATTACACTTGCCCTGTGCAGGGCATTGAGAGACTTAGTTGGGTGCCAGGATTGGCAAACCCCTAGCTCCTATTTCCTTGTTTGTTGTGCTGCTGTTGTGAGTCCATCTCAATCATTTACTTGCCACCACAGTCTACATACAGAATCCAATTACAACTGGGAAGAAGTTACAGTTCTCCTCCTAATTACACTTGCCCTGTGCAGGGCATAGAGAGACTTAGTTGGGTGCCAGGATTGGCAAACCCCTAGCTCCTATTTCCTTGTTTGTTGTGCTGCTGTTGTGAGTCCATCTCACTCATTTACTTGACACCACAGTCTACATACACAATCCAATTACAACTGGGAAGAAATTACAGTTCTCCTCCTAATTACACTTGCCCTGTGCAGGGCATAGAGAGACTTAGTTGGGTGCCAGGATTGGCAAACCCCTAGCTCCTATTTCCTTGTTTGTTGTGCTGCTGTTGTGAGTCCATCTCACTCATTTACTTGCCACCACAGTCTACATACACAATCCAATTACAACTGGGAAGAAGTTACAGTTCTCCTCCTAATTACACTTGCCCTGTGCAGGGCATAGAGAGACTTAGTTGGGTGCCAGGATTGGCAAACCCCTAGCTCCTATTTCCTTGTTTGTTGTGCTGCTGTTGTGAGTCCATCTCACTCATTTACTTGCCACCACAGTCTACATACACAATCCAATTACAACTGGGAAGAAATTACAGTTCTCCTCCTAATTACACTTGCCCTGTGCAGGGCATAGAGAAAATTAGTTGGGTGCCAGGATTGGCAAACCCCTAGCTCCTATTTCCTTGTTTGTTGTGCTGCTGTTGTGAGTCCATCTCACTCATTTACTTGACACCACAGTCTACATACACAATCCAATTACAACTGGGAAGAAATTACAGTTCTCCTCCTAATTACACTTGCCCTGTGCAGGGCATAGAGAGACTTAGTTGGGTGCCAGGATTGGCGAACCCCTAGCTCCTATTTCCTTGTTTGTTGTGCTGCTGTTGTGAGTCCATCTCACTCATTTACTTGACACCACAGTCTACATACACAATCCAATTACAACTGGGAAGAAGTTACAGTTCTCCTCCTAATTACACTTGCCCTGTGCAGGGCATAGAGAAACTTAGTTGGGTGCCAGGATTGGCAAACCCCTAGCTCCTATTTCCTTGTTTGTTGTGCTGCTGTTGTGAGTCCATCTCACTCATTTACTTGACACCACAGTCTACATACACAATCCAATTACAACTGGGAAGAAATTACAGTTCTCCTCCTAATTACACTTGCCCTGTGCAGGGCATAGAGAGACTTAGTTGGGTGCCAGGATTGGCAAACCCCTAGCTCCTATTTCCTTGTTTGTTGTGCTGCTGTTGTGAGTCACTCATTTACTTGCACAGTTCCTTGGTGCTTTTCCTTACTATCACATTATACATTCCCTGGCCTGAGCCACAAGAAGTGAGAAAAATGAGGAGGGGTCGCACAGCTAGAGGGCAGGGGAGGGGGACCCCTACTAAGATAAATAGGGGCACGTTTCTGAGGGAAGGGACAGGAAGTAGTGCAGAAAGTGATACTGGTGCAACTCCCTCCTCGAGTAGCAGTGCCAGTGGCACAAGCAGCAATGTGCCATCGTCTGTCACCGAGGGAAGCATGGATGAGGCGTACCAAATCCCATCTTCGTTACCTGAGAGCCCCACCCTTGATCAGCAAGAAGACAAGGGCTCTGATTCTGAAATGGCATCAGAATCAGAATCGGGCTCCTTGTATCTAAACTTGCCAGATTCTGAGGACCTGTTGGCAGGGTCAGACTTAAGGCAGGCTCCAGGCAGTGACGGAAGGAGCAGCCCTCTTTCCACCCAGAGTACCACCAGTGAGAGCAGTAGTACTAGTCTACTTTCCTGGCAGGGCAGAGGCCACACCAGCACCACAGCAGCAGCAGCGGCAGGCAATAACAGAGGGGGCGTTACTTTCTGTAAGCCACGAGGGTGTCTCTGGGAGCATTTTGAGAACAGCCCCCAAGACGCAAGGATGGCGGTGTGCAAGATATGCGGGGTGGTCTTGCGCAGGGGGAATGACCCCAAACACCTCTCCTCAAGTGGGTTGCGCAGCCATCTGATGAGGAAGCACCCTGGGACTCTGCCTGGAACCCTGTCAGGCCCTTGCTCTTCAGGGAGGAAGAGAGGGGAAGAAGGGTTAGAGATAAAGAAAAACACAGCTCCGCTAGTGAGAGTGGGAAGAGGCAGGCCACTCTGCAACAAGTGGGGCTGTTGGGTGGGACTTTTGTCAGCCCGCGAAATAGGGCCAAAGCACAGGAGACCACCACTCGAGTGGTGGGTGAAATGGTGGCCATGAAAGGGTTGCCCCTCTCCTTTGTGGAGTCATCAGGCTTCAGGCACCTGATGAAGCACGTGGCACCATGGTACGAGACTCCATCCCGACGTACCTTCAGCAGGCGGGTGCTTCCCTCCCTTTATGAGTCTGTCAGGGACAGGATCCGGGCCCTGCTGCAGGCGGCCAGAGGGAGGAAGATCCACTTCACTTCCGACCTCTGGACCGGTGGGCACCACGGATACCTCTCACTGATGGCTCATTGGTGGCAACCCAAGGAGGTCCTGGAGCCCCGGTCAGCCCATGAGCAGCTGCAGGGGGAGGCACAAGGCAGCACCCCAAGAGGGTATAGGGTGGTGCTTCTCCAGGCACAAAGCATGGAGGACAACGCCACAGGGATCAACATTGCTGACGTTCTCAAGACAGCAATAAGAGAGTGGGGATTGGGGACAGAGGGACAGGTCAATCGTGGAGTGGGCCGTAACATGACCAACGCGGTTCTTGGGGCAGGGTTCCAGGGCATCGTGTGCGTAGCACACAAACTGCATCTAGTGGTGGGCGATGCCATTGGCCTGGGTGCACCAAAGGACTCCTGGAGTGAGGGGACCACGGAGACCAGGGCCTTGCTGGACAAGTGCCGGAAGATCGTGGGGCACTTCGCTCGCAGTGTCAAGGCAGCCAGGATGATGCGTGAGAGGCAGGCGGAGACGGGCCGACCGGAGCACGTCCTGATCCAGGACGTGACCACCCGGTGGAACTCCACCCACTAAATGGTCAAGCGTCTGGTGGAGCAGAAGGAAGTGGTGGAATACATCATGTCAACCACCCCAGTCCTGCATGAGGGGAGGGAATTGGACCTTGGTGCTACCGAGTGGCTCGCCCTCTCCCAGATGGCGGGTATCCTGCAGCCTTTTGAGGAGACCACTCACGTCCTCAGCAGCTACAACGCCAGCCTGGGCCATGTTCTCCCCCTGGTCAATGCCCTTCGCCAACGCCTAGAGACCAGTATCCGGGAAGAAGGCAATCTTCTCCCTAAGAGCAGGGCATTGGCAGACAGGCTGTTGACCGGCGTGGATACCCGCCTTGGCCCACTCAGAAGGGAAAAGTTGTACCAGATGGCCTGCCTGTGCGACCCTCGCGTCAAGGGTTCCCTGGCGGCCAGCACTGCCGAACTGAAATCCTGGAAGACGGAGCTATGCCGTCAAGTCAGGGCTGTCTCCGATGAGGGCCAGGCGTTTCAGAGGGCGCACGGAAGCCAGAGCGATGCTGAGGAGGAGTCCTCGCAAGGATCCACATCCCTCTGTACTCCAGGAGCGTTCACCCAGAGACCAGGTTCCGTTCCAGCAGCCAACTACCTGGCCTCTGCCCTAGCCATGGCAGTTTCCTCCTCAGTGGAGGCAAGGGAGGAAGAAGTAGCAGACCCCGCTCAGACCATGGTGAAGGAGTACATGGCCGAGCCCCTCCAACCCCTCAGCTCGGACCCACTGCACTACTGGGCCAGAAAGGCAGACCTCTGGCCCGCTCTTTCAACTCTGGCGTTGGACCTCTTGTCTATCCCACCCACCAGTGTCCAGAGTGAGCATGTCTTCTCCCACATGGGAGATGTCCTGAGGCCACGCCGCTGTCGCCTGGACCCGGAGACGGTGGAAAGGTTGACTTTCATCCGCTTCAACCTTTCCACCTTGGGATTACCCCAACACTCCAAGAACTAAGTTGCTGCCTGTAACCTAACCTCCTGCCTGCAATACTCCATGCCCGCCTGCAAGCCTGCCTGCCTCCCCTTGGCCCTACGAGCCTGCCTGCCTGCCTGCCTGCCTGCCTGCCTGGCCCTGTGACTACCTGCCGACTCCAGTGCCTAATGCCTGCAGAACTGCCTGCCTGCCTACCTGTATTCTCTCACACACACAATTGAAGGGTACTATTAGTGGCCCAATTTTTCTTGCCCTGGCCTGTCTCCAAACCAGGCAGGGCCACTCAAAGTGTCATTGGAAAGGGTCTGTCTGTATTGGCCCAATGTTTCTCCTTTTGCCATGGCTGGTCTGAGAGAGACCCTAATACCTGCCTTCCTTGGTGCTTCACACCATTCCCTTGGCCCTACGAGCCTGCCTGCCTGCCTGCCTGTATTCTCTCACACACACAATTGAAGGGTACTATTAGTGGCCCAATTTTTCTAGCCCTGGCCTGTCTCCAAACCAGGCAGTGCCACTCAAAGTGTCATTGGAAAGGGTCTGTCTGTATTGGCCCAATGTTTCTCCTTTTGCCATGGCTGGTCTGAGAGAGACCCTAATACCTGCCTTCCTTGGTGCTTCACACCATTCCCTTGGCCCTACGAGCCTGCCTGCCTGCCTGCCTGCCTGCCTGCCTGCCTACCTGTATTCTCTCACACACAAAGTGGTGAGGAAGCACTTTACAACAACCTACCTCAAAGACTGAGTATCAGGGGGCAAGCTCCCCTCCTTACAGCCTTAAAGAAATAGACCCACCCAGTTCTCCTGCTTCCACTCTGTCTTCTTGGTTGCCAAAACCCGGTCTCCTGGGGTGGCGAGAGAAACTCTGCCTGGCAAGGAAGCCTCCATGTTTGGTTCTTGGTGGATACTCTGTCCCACACTGACTGTGTGAGTCTGTAGTTTACACAGACCTAGTTCTGTCTCCTCCGCCACTCTTTCTACTGGGCTGCCAACCGTGGCTCACAAAGAAGGGAAACGTCCTTGTTGTGTGTGCGTACTCCTGGCCGAAAGTCCCCTGTGTGGATCTTGGTGCTGTGCTGTGTGACTCATTGTGCGCACACTTGGTGCTTAAACATTTTATAATCATTTCTGCCCTAACCCCGGAACAAAGGCTGCCGGACCAGAAAAGTTACTGGTTGCAAATCTAGGTTGTGATTGATGATGATGATTGAGTTATGGGAACACTCTTCAGGAACAGCTGGTGGTTGGCTTAGGGTTAGGGTTAAGGGGGATGTTTAGGCCTCCGCTACTCTGTCCTCTGGGCTGCACCACACTGTGTCTCACTAAGAAGGGCTGGAGTGGAATGTACTTGCGCGTACCACAGTTCAGCACAATAATCGTTTGTTTCTTAGAAATAGAAGAGCCTTTCAGGAGGAAGTTCCAGGCTTGGCTCTTGGAGTTGTGGAACTGCTGTGATTCACTACGAAGGGCATGGAGATGGAATGCCGGCACGGCAGTTAGGAGCAGTCTACCAGCACACAGCTGGGAAAGAAAGTCAGAAAGCTTGGCTTGCTGTCCTTTTGGAAGCCTGTGTGGTCAAAGACTCAGACTCACTCTAGCTCTGTGTCTTCTCCCTGCCTGCCTGTCAGGCTCCCCCCACTTCCGGCTTAGAGGAGGCCTTCCAGCCGCTTCTCCTTCACCCTAACATCATGGTCCAGTTAGTGCTTCAAGTTCAGCCCTGTCGCCACTGCCCTCAACTTGCCCATGCAGCAACCACGGCTGTGCCCGCTTCTTGGCGGAAAACCTCTTGAAGACCAACTGTAACAGTGCATTCACTCAACAACTATTTGTTTGCACACACTGTGCCTCACAGAGAAGGGAATTGTGCTTGTGTGCTAGAAAACAGCCGTGGGGTGGGCCCGTGATTAGGCAGAACTCATGTGAAAGCACCCTTGGACTCTGCCTGGGACAGTGACAGGACTCTGCAGGAAGGAGTGCCGCAGTGTGGGAGTGTTGTCAGCCTCCGGACCGCCAATTAGTCTTCAGTGGGCTGCCATTGCCATACACTGTGGCTCACAAAGAAGGGCAACTTACTGCCGTGCTGGTGGCCCTCTGTCACCGTTACAAATAGGACAGTTTATCAGAAAGTTCAAGGCTTGGCTCTTAGAGTTGTGGGGAATGTGATTCACTACGAAGGGCATGCCACTGGGATGCAATGCACTGACTGTGGCTCTCTGTGAAGGGAGGGAGCAAGGAAGCCTCCACTCCAGGCTTGGTTCTTTGTGGGTACTCTGACTCACACAGACAGTGAGCCTGTGTTTCTCAGGCCTACTGTCTTCCGTGGACTGCAAAGCTATGTCTCACTGAGAAGGGAACATGGCTGTGCTGGCCTGCTAGGAGTTTATGGCCGGGGAAAGCAGCACACAGCTGTGTAGGAAGACCCTCTGGCTTGCAGTCCTTTTGTCAGAGTGGTCTCAGGCCTCAGAGTCAGACACCATGTGGACTCTTCTTTTCCACTGGGCTGCCAACTGTGGCTCACGAAGAAGGGCATTTTCCTGGCGTCCTCCTCAGGCCATTCAGCCACGTTGGGGAGCAGGAGCTTCTTCCTGGCAATGTTCCTTCCCTACGGAGGCCCTGTGGCCTCAGACTCAGGCTATGTGGCCTCCTCCAGCCACTCTTTCCTCTTGGATGCAAAACACTGTGGCTCACTAAGAAGGGAAGAGAAGTTGTGTGCAGCACGCACTCCAGTAGTTTCTCTGACAGTTCCATCCAGGCTTGGCTGTTGGAGTTGTAGGAGCTTGGATTCACAACGAAGGCCATGGTCGTGGTCGGGATTGCTGGCCCAGCATTCAATTACTCCAGCTTGTGGCCTCCGCCACTCTTTCCTCTGGGATGCAAAACACTGTGCCTCACTAAGAAGGGAAGAGTAGTTGGGTGCCAGCACTCCAGTAGTTTCTCTGACAGTTCCAGGCTTGGCTGTTGGAGTTGTAGGAGCTGGGATTCACAACGAAGGCCATGGTCGTGGTCGGGATTGCTGGCCCAGCATTCAATTACTCCAGCTTGTGGCCTCCGCCACTCTTTCCTCTGGGATGCAAAACACTGTGCCTCACTAAGAAGGGAAGAGTAGTTGGGTGCCAGCACTCCAGTAGTTTCTCTGACAGTTCCAGGCTTGGCTGTTGGAGTTGTAGGAGCTGGGATTCACAACGAAGGCCATGGTCGTGGATTGCTGGCCCAGCATTCAATTACTCCAGCTTGTGGCCTCCGCCACTCTTTCCCCTGGGGTGCAAGACACTGTGCCTCACAACGAAGATAAGAGGACTTGGGTGCCAGCCCTCCATTAGTTTATTGCAAAGTTGCAGGCTTGGCTCTTGGAGTTGTGTGGGAACCAACTGTGATTCACAAAGAAGGGCATGGTAGTAGACTGCCGGGCCGGCAGGTAGCAAGTCTACCAGCACACAGCTGGGGACTTGGGGAGGAAGAGTCAGACTCAGAATGTGGCTTGCTGTCCTTTTTGCAGCCAGTGTGGTGCCAGACCAAACTCAAGGTGATTGGCCTCCTCCTCCAGTCTTTCCTCTGGGCTGCAAGACACCGTGTTTCACATGGAAGGGGGTCCCTGATACAGCACCGCCAAGACTTAGTCAAAAAGTGACATGTGGTGGACGGTGGTGCATCGCAGGCAGTGTGGTGCCAGACCAAACTCAAGGTGATTGGCCTCCTCCTCCAGTCTTTCCTCTGGGCTGCAAGACGCCGTGTTTCACACAGCAGGGAGGTACTGATTTGAACAGCATTCGTACGTACAGCACCACAACAAGACTTAGTCAAAAAGTGACATGTGGTGGACAGTGGTGCATCGCATGCAGTGTGGTGCCAGACCAAACTCAAGGTGATTGGCCTCCTCCGCCAGTCTTTCCTCTGGGCTGCAAGACACTGTGACCCAAGGCCAGGGGCATTTAAATTCCTGTCATGCCATTCAGCTCCATCCTTTTTATACTGGAGCTGGCAATGAGCCTGCCGCACTCTGGCTCTGTGCTGTGGTGCTCTCATACTCTGCCTTGTGGCCTGACCGGAGTGGCCGCCCTTACTCTGGCCTTATGGACCAGAGATAGTCCTCCTCCTTGTATAGCCTAGTGGGCTGGGCTGTGGGCTGTAAAACTTAAGCCAGAGCAACCCAGAGACCTATCCCATTCCCATCCCTACCAAAACTATTCCTGGCTGTAGCTACTAGCTAGGTACGTAGCTTAACCACCTCAGGCTCTAACTGCTAATGTTTTTTTTTACCATGACCAAAAGCAGGGTTGCATTGGATTTGGCTTTATTGCTTGTCCTTTAAGTGTGTGTGACTTTGACTGTGAATGTGAAGTGAAGGCAGAAGGACCTTGGTGATGGGGGGCCAATTTGAGAGGAGTAGAGGAGTAGACCCCTCATTCAGATTTGGGGAGGAACGGAATGTCTGTTTCTCCTGCTGCCTCTGAGAGAGGTGGAGGGGAGATGGGATGGATTCAAAACCAAACAACAAAAAAGTACAACAAACAGGCACGTCAGCCAGACCAAGTAGGGTGGCTGGCTGGTTCAGCATCAGCAGATTCAGCAGCACAGCAGACCAAGAGAAAAAAAGAAATGCAAATTTGTTTCTGCCCCACTTTGTTTGCTTAGGATGCACTAGCCTTGTTGTGCAGCAGCAAGTCCATCACCCAGGCAGGTTTAAACTGTATTTCGCCTGCTCATTTGCGGGACCCGCGCCCACCCGCCCACGCGCGTGCCCGCCCACGCGCGTGCCCGCCCGCGCGCTAGCCACTCCCCCTGCCGCTGCCGCTGCCGCCGCCCACGCATGTACCCCCGCGCCACCGCCGCCGGCGCTGCGCCCGCAAGCCGCAAGTCTCGGTCGGACGTCAAAATGCGCGAAATCGCGACAGAAACGGAAACGAAAAAACAAAAAACGAACCGACTAATTTTTGCGAATTTTCGCGAAAAACGGAGACGACCCGAAACAGAACCGGCCCGACTAACGACAACTCGAAAAATTTTTTTTCCAAGTCGTGCCCATCTCTATTTGTGATAAACCAAACCAAATCATATTTTTTGGGGGGGGACAAAATGGGGAGCTCTTCCCTGTAAATCCCCAAATTTGGGGAGATTTAGGATTTGGGGGCTGAGTTATTCAACTGCAAAGATGGTTCCCCCCAGAAGTAAATGGAAAAGTGCTGTTCACGTGCTGCACTGGCAATAGGTCAATTTATTACTTCCCCTTGTCGAACCCCTATATTACCAGTGCATGCCATACAGCAGTTTTGCTATTAATTAGGGGGACCCTCTTTGCAGTTGAATAACTCAGCCCCCTGAACCCCAAACCTCTACAAATTTTAAGGGGCTTACAGGGAAGAGGTTGGCACCATTTCCATGTTGTTATATGCCTGTGATCACTATTTTCTATGTATTTTACGTACTTGAAAATAGTGATCACATGCATGTAGCAGGGTGGAAATCACAGTGTAGCTTCTTTGGCCTCTTCCCTGTAAGCCCCCCAAATTTGGAGAGGTTTGAGGTCCAGGGGGCTGAGTTATTAAGCTCCAAAGCCCCCCCTGGAGAAAATCATTTGTAATTAAGGGAAAAACTTGAGGAAGCTCCCACGTGGGTGGCTATTAGCAGCTTCCTGACTTGGTTATAAATGATTTTCTTCTAGGGGGGATCCTTTTAGAGCTTAATAACTCAGCTCCCTGAACCTCAAACCTCTCCAAATTAGGGAGGCTTACAGGGAAGAGCCCAACGAAGCTAACCTGCGATTTTGGTGTCCCTAAGACCCTGGGGAGCCATTAATGAATTGTTTTGTTTCCTTTCATATAAAAAATCATTAGTAACGAAACAATACTACTAAAGAAACAAAACAGAAATGCTATATTTTGTTTCGTGCTCATCTCTAATGGGAAGCAGTAGCAAACTAAGCATACTGGTCATTCAATATCCTTTGAATTTTCACTGAGCAGAAAGTAATGTGCATCTTGTAAGGATTGTTCCTGTGCTTCTGGAGAGTAGATTTTCTACCTACCTAGAGTTCCTGCTTATATGATGATAATGCTTGTGGAAACAATGCAATCCCATGGTGCTACCCTGCTGGGATTTTTCTGCTTACCAGAAGCTCATACTCATACTCTAGTTTCTCTTCAGACTATATAAATTGTTTGCCTTTTACCAGAAGCTCAATCAGATACTTGCCAGTGACCCATAGATGTTAATTATTCATCCTGAAACAAAATATGCCTGTGATGCAGCTCACTGGCTGATCTTCTGCAAGTTCCCTCAAGGTCTGGAATAAAAAAATATTAATAGTAGCAGCATAATGATATTTAGGTCTTGCATGCAAGGTGACTGAAAGGGGGAAAAGCACCTTATTTTGAGTCTTTTATTTAATAAGATTAGTACACAGCTGAAAATATAAACACACACCAGCAAGGCATTAGTGAGGCCTCTGTTATAAATCCTGCAGAAGTGAAAGCTGTCACTGGTTTCTTTTTATGAACCTGCTTGATGACTGTGGCCTAAGGTAACAATTAAAGAGAGCTATTTTATGGCATTATTAGTGCCAAGTGTGTTCAGAGGTGAGCCTATTTGTCATGCCCGATTAGCACCAAGCATGGGGGGGGGGAGTATAAAAATGGTAATAAACTAAGTGAAAAACTGCTTTCAGAATGGTCCAGTCAAATCGATTTGACTTTCACATTCCCTTGTTGTCGCAGGTCCCAATCTCTTGTGCATTTTTTAAAACAAAGTAGCGTGTTGGAAACTGCGAACATGGCCGAGTCAAAGTTAAGCACTTTTACATCTCTTTTATTTTGATGGGAGAGTGGAAAGATAGTGGATAATTTGTCCACGGAACTCACCACAACTGCATAAAATGTTCAGGGTTGGCTGACTTTTGCCCCTCCCTAGGTTTGTCATCAATCAGAATCTCATGTGTCATCTTCAGGTGTTGAATGAGACAGCAGTTGTTCATAGGAAGTTGATGCAACAACCATTTCCCCCTTCTAAACTGACCCTTCAGAAAAGCTTGATAAGCCATGTGAATGAGAGCTCCATTCCCTGGGCAGCTCCTGCCTTTAAACTGATCAATTCATTCTATATTTCAGTCCATAGACAGAACAGTTCCACTCCCACAAAGATGTCTACCACCTCCCCTTGAGGTATTGTTTGTATGTGTTAAGAGGCATACACAGCTCAATTTATGTTTGGTATTCTTTCACAGCCATAGGTCTGCAAGTACAATATGATATTTTAATATTGCATATGTTGATTTTCTTTTGTTGTTGTTGTAAGCCACCTTGGGTCCCTTCGGAGAGAAAGGTGGCATAAAAATGAAGTTATCATCATCATCATCATCATCATCATCATCATCATCTTCTTCTTCTTCTTCTTCTTCTTCTTCTTCTTCTTCTTCTCCTCCTCCTCCTCCTCCTCCTCCTCCTCCTCCTCCTCCTCCCATGCCCAGGGAAAATAAGTGTTCTCAGTAACAAAACACACTGTCCAGCCACAGTTCTACATAAGTGCAGGCTATGACAATCACCATAAGACATAAAATAGGGCAAGAGAGCAAAGCATGTAAAAAGGGCAAAAAAGAACAGGGAGAAAGGTAGCAATAACCAATTATAGAGCACATGGTACAGCAGCAGCTCTTTTCCTCTTAGCTAAGGTTCAATATGCATTCCAGTCTTCAAGAAAAGAGGTGGCAGGGAATGCAGGAACGATAGGAAGTAGAGATGGATGTTTTGTTTTGGAAGGGGACTGGTTCAGAAATGAAATGCCCCAGCACAGCTGGCTCTCGGAACCCAGTCCAACCCTCTAGAACAAAATCAACCAATGACTTACCTTGCCGTAGCTGGTGCAGGGCAAAACTCCAACAAGGAAGAAGCCTCTGACGCACTATCTTTCCCTCTCCCTGGTGCTGGCCAATCAGGTGCTGTGCAAGGACCTGCATCATCCTGCCTCCCTGTCTGATTGGCCAGCACCAGGGAGAGGAAAAGACACTTTGGAGGCTGCTTCCTGGTTGGAATTTTGCCTAGCACCAGATAGAGCAAGGTAAGACATTGGTTGATTTTGTTCTGGAGGGTGGGACTGGGTTTTGAGTGCCAGCTGTGCTGGTGTGTTTTGTTTCAGAACCAATCCCCTTCCAAAATGAAATGCCCATCTCTAATAGGAAGCATTGCTCTAATTGTCCATGTAAGCAAAGTGATCATCAAGGTGGTGAACAGAGATTTTTAACCTCACATGGCAGGAGAAATGCCTGATGGTCTAGCTGGATTCCAAAAAAGAAGAGGAACTCAAGATCATATTGCAAAGAATTTCAGAGGATGATCAGCCTATGGAATTATACATTGACTACTGGACCACACTAAAGAAGATCAGACTGTGCTTTATACAGTTCAGCAAAGGCTTGGATTGTGTACAGTAGATCAGGAGAAGCTATGAGTTGTACTTCAGAACTTGATTGTTCCAATGCATAACCTGTATTGTGGGCAAGAAACAACTACTAGGACACAATATGGAGAGACAGAATGGTTTCCTATAGATAAAGGTGCTAGACAAGGGTGCATTTTATCTCCCTATTCAATCTGCCTGCTGGACTAGATTCAGAAGACAAATGAGTTTAAATTGGTGGAAGAAAAATCAGTACTTTAAGATATGCAGATGACACAATCATTGGAGCAAAAAAGTAGCAATGACTTGAAATGACCATTAGGCAAAATGAAAGAAGAAAGTGCCAAAGCAGGACTGCAGTTGACTATTATGAAGACAAAACTCATGACTTGAGAGGGGGGTGGATCAAGAAATGAGTCAGTGATATTCAATGAATTCAACAAATATATCTGATTCCTGGGATATTTGTAGCTTCATATTTGTGGGTTCCAGAGACCCTGATGAACACAAAGTGGCAATTTTTTACCCAGCTTAATTCATCCTTTATGGGGTTTAGACAATTGCAAGCAATTTGTCAGTTCGTCCATTCAGGGCTGGGAAATTTGTGTTTTGATGAACCATCGTCCAAGACAAACCACCATTTTGGCAGGTTGTCCCCATCTCTAATCATAACTACAAAAGAACTACAATGTTAATGTTGAAAATGAAGTAGGTTGTGACTAAAAACAGGAGCATTGAAAGAATTAGAAAAGATCATCAAATATAAAGATATGCCATTGGAGGCCAAGGCCAAGATCATAGTTTTGTATTACAGTGGAACCTTGACTTACGTCATTAATTCGTTCCAGAGTTCTAGACATAAGTCAAACATGCCTTAAGTCAAATGAACTTTTCCCATAGAAAGTAATGGGATAGTGGATTAATCTGTTCCAGACTATGAAAAAGACCCCTGAAAACAGCAATTTAACACAAATTTGACTAGGATAGGAGATTCCTTCCGGGGATGTAAATGAAAAGTCTCTTCAAAGAGAGGAGGAGGCAGGGGAATTATAGTCCACAAGTTATACGCCTCCACTTTTTAATGTTCATAGCAACAATGTCTATCATTTAAGTTTTACTGATTTTTAACCTGACATTCCAAGTTCTGAACAACCCTATGCATACCATTAGAGTCCCACAACTGTACAGCTTCCCAACTAAAATGCTTCCATTGTGGACCAGAATTCTGCAGCCAGATATTTTACAAGACTGAGCCGACTGTCTAACCAGTGAGGCCAGCCCCGAGCTCCCGGCCCTTCTTCTCCTCCGGTGGCAGCAGCGGCTTCGGTGAGGCCAAGGAGCAGCTCCAGGTGCTCGGAGCTGGCCTCGCCGAAGTCGCCGCTGCCGAAGGAGAGGAAGAAGGCAGGAGCAGTCTGGAGGCGGCAGCCGTGATGCTGGGTCGTGGCTGCCACCCGATTCCAGGGCCTTGCACCGGGGCTCCGAGCTGTAAGTCAGAGCCTGCGGCGCAAGTCAAACAGGCCCCTTCTTGCTGCAAGTCAAATATGCTGCAAGTCAAGCAGCATGTAAGTCAAGGTTCCACTGTATATGGGTGTAAAAGCTAGATGGTGAAGAAAGGTGTTTGTGTGGGAGGGAGGGGGAATGATTCTTTGAAATACAATGCTGGAGGAAAACTGTGCAGATACCCTAGAACAGTGGTGACGCGAACGTTCAGTACTCCAGATGTTTTGGACTACAACTCCCAGAATTCCAAGCCTGTATTGCCAATGACAAAGGGCTTTGGGGTTGTGGTTCAAAATATATGGAGTCCCGAAATATCACCACCCATGCCCTAGACTGTTGGAAATACAGTATGAACAAGTGGATCCTAAAGCAAATAAAGCCTGAATTATCTCTGGAGGCACAAATGACAAAACAAAGGATGTATATTTTGGGTGTACCATGAAAAGGCAATATTATCTGAAAAATGCAATAGTCCTGGAAAAGCAGGAGGAAAAGAGGAAGACCAAATTCAAAGTGGATCAACTCCCTAAAAGAAACCAATGTTTTGAGTTTACGAGAGTTTAGCAGGGCTGTTGAAGAAAGGACATTTCTGAGATCTCTCATTCAAAGGCTTGCCATAACAAGAGCAGCAAGGTAAAGGATCAGCCTGGGATGCCCCTCTAAAAATCACTTGTTCCAAAATGTGTTTGCAAATGTCCCGTGGTTGACTTCTGGAGCACACTGATGTTACCCGGGGCATGCATTCTGAAGCCCATGTCTTATTGAAATTACTTCTGCTCTGAAGTGGATGTTTGCAACATTTTTTCTTTAATGCTATTCTTTATTTCCTTGAACAGGAGATGGTCTAGATCTGACAATCCTTTCCACCTCTGAAATAGGTACCTCCATCCTGCTATGATGATGGCAATGATACTGATGTTGGTGCAGATTCATCATGTACATGGTCTGTATGAGCCTTGAACATGTGTGGGTCTGACAACTTTCCAATAACTGAAAAACTTTTCTTGTATGGCTTCTCCTGCAAAGTTTTCCAAATGTTGGCACTGATGCTTCAAGCAAGACCCAGAAGGAATTATGGAAAAAACCAAGTGGCCAAAACCCTGAAGCGCAAAGTATGCCTGCATAAAGGAAATGATACCACCAGCAGGGTGGAATTCCCTAATTAAAGCATTTCCTTCCTCAATCTTGGGGCTTACATGACTCTCCCACAATCTGTCACCAATTAGTCTCAGTTGGGGTCACATTGGGCAACTACCAAGATAAAAGAAAACTTGTACGTTTCTGTCATTCTGCCCCATCCACGTATGTCATCCAGCAAGGTGACATTATTTGTGATTAGAAAGTTCCTCCTTCAGTTCTAGGACTCTCACAATACATTTGCTATGAGAATGATTGCAAGCAAGCTGTGTGAACTCTGGAATCAAAGAAGGAACTCTAATACCAGCACTATCCAGTTTACAGTGACATCCTCACCCTTGGGCGGGACTGAGGGGAACTACAAAATTTTGACCAATGGAATAAGATCATTTGGGCTTTTATGTCCTGAGCTGCACCTGAGATCTCTTGAAGAGACTGAATACTGCAATGTATTGATTACTGCAATGCACTTTACGTGGGGATGCCTTTGAAGACGGTCCGGCGATTGCAACTGGTTCAGGATCGTGCTGCGCGGCTGGTGAGTGGTAGGGCTGCCAACGAACACATCACGCCGATGCTGTATAACCTTCATTGGTTACCAGTTGCTGCCCGAGCCCAATTCAAATCTGCTTGTTTGGACATATAAAGCCCTAAAGGGCTTAGGACCTAGATACCTGAAGGACCACCTCCTTCCATATGAACCTACCCAGCAATTAAGATCTAGTCAGGGAGCCCTCCTGAAAGAGCCATCCCTTAAGGAGGTGAAAGGGATGGCTTGCAGGAATAGGGCTTTTTCAGCAACTGGCCCCAGACTATGGAATGCCCTCCCAAATGAGACTTGCCTGGCGCTGACGTTGATAACATTTCGGCACCAGGTAAAAACCTTCCTGTTCCAGAAGTTTTTAAACTAATGATTGTGGGTCTTGATGGCAATTTTAGTGTTGTGTTTTTAATGTATCGTATTTATTGTATTTACATGTTTTATTGTTCTAATTTTATTGTAATTTTGATGTTTTAATTGTCTATTTTGATTGTGAGCCACCCAGAGACCTTTGGGTAGTGGGCGGCATACAGGCTATATAAATTAAATAAATAAATAAATAAATAAATAAATACTCGCTGCTCATAGGGCAAGTCTCATCGTGCCAAGACAGCCAGATTTCAGAAAATCTTGGGAACAGGCAGGGACCAGCTTGAAACATGTCCATTTATATACTTAGAATAAAAGGCATAAAACATTCTTCTTTCCTCTGTCTGAGAAAACTTTATGCACTGACAAGCAATAGATAAATAATTGTGGAGCATACCACCTCAGACAATTCATTTTTACCTACACATCGCACAGTTATTTTTGTAGCTGTGCCCTGTCCACTCGAGTAGCTTATGATTTATGACTTCTGGCACAGCTTCCTCATCATTGTTCTCACCTTTATTTCTATCACATCTAATTAAGGGGAAGGTCATTGTCACCTTACATTTTAAACCTTCTTAACATAATACATCACTATGGTATAGTTTAATATGGAAACATATGAAGGGCTGATATTATGAAACACACCCAACCACCCACCCACCCCC
This sequence comes from Phrynocephalus guinanensis, assembly GCA_037367245.1. Lineage (NCBI taxonomy): Eukaryota > Metazoa > Chordata > Lepidosauria > Squamata > Agamidae > Phrynocephalus > Phrynocephalus guinanensis. Next base: position 110,680,613 of record CM074739.1, read on the forward strand.
CACACACACAGAGGGGGGAGGGAGGGAGAGAGACACAGAGAGAGATCTTTATGGCATAATCCATCCTGTTAACAATTGCACCTTAGCTCTGCTCATAATGAAAGCTAATAAACAGACAAAGTGAAGGCTATAGCTTGATATTCCTTCATAAATTGATTAACTGGATGTACGGTATAATGGAAAAAGAGCACCTACACATGAACCATACAGCCTGCCCTGAACAATAAAGCAGAGAACATACCCTTAAATTCAAGGGTCATTTCCTATGTCTCTCAAATGAGTAGATGGGAGCCCCCAACAGTTGCCTGGGAGCATGATGTACCAAAGAGGGAGAGTTGCCTTCCATCAGGGCAGCAAAGGCTGCAGTTCTTCCAGCTTGGCAAAGCAGGTAAAACTTATGGTCCTCTTTAAAAGGGGTAAGGAGGAAAGAGCAGTTGGCTACACACATTTACTGCTTGGCAACTTGCAGTAATTAGGGAAACTGTGTACAGGGATGCCTTTCTCTTAAAGAGCCCAATCCCAATATCTTTAGAGGTAAAAACTTGAGGGATAACTGGGAGTTGAGTCATGGCTACTGGACTTCTTTTTTGAGAGATAGAAACGTTTCGCTGTTCATCCAAACAGCTTCATCGGTCTGAATACAGCTAGTGCAAGAGACCTTCTTATAGTCAACTTGACCTCTTGTCCCCTGGTCTGATTGGCTCATAAGATGAACAAAGCCTGAATAGGCTCGTTAGGGAGACATTAGTGTCCATGGCCTTAAGGTAAACAATGGCCTAAGGTGCTGAAACCCATCAAGGATGGGTCGTTAGCTGTGACCTGGTGGTGAAGGCTCCTTGATTTGCCTGGGTAGTTTGGAAAGTACAACCTGATAAGTAGCAGATAGACTATGCCGGAGCCCACCACCTCTGTTGAGGGAGGGATTTTCAATGCTAACATGAATGGCTTCCCTTACTCCTCTCTCAAACCACCTCTCTTCTTTGTCTAATATGTGTACATCCTCATCTTTGAAAGAGTGGCCTTTTTCCTTCAAATGGAGGTGTACTGCTGATTCTTGTCCTGAGCTGTTACCTCTACTATGTTGGGCCATTCTTCTTTTTAATGGCTGTTTAGTTTCTCCAATGTAGAGGTCTGAACACTCTTCACTGCATTGGACTGCATGTACTATATTGCTCCTTTTATGGTTTGGTATCGGATCCTTTGGGTGGACAAGTCTCTGCCTTAGTGTGTTCATGGGTTTGAAATAAACAGGGATGTGGTGTTTGCCAAAAATCCTTTTAAACTTCTCCGACACTCCCGCCATGTAGGGAATGACCAGGTTCTTCCGTCGGGTCTGGGTCTCAGACTGATCCCTTGTTCTTCTGGGATGGCCCACTGCTTTGTTGAAGGCCCACCTTGGATATCCACAGGCCTTAAGGGCTGTCTTCAGGTGCCTGTCTTCCTTCTTCTTGGCTTCTGAGGAGGTGGGGATGCTCTCTGCTCTGTGACTTAGGGTCCTGATGACTCCTAGTTTGTGTTGTAATGGATGGTGGGAGTCAAACAGTAAGTATTGATCTGTGTGGGTGGGTTTCCTGTAAACTTCTACTCCTAGGCCACGGTCAGGTCTGATGATGACTGCACAATCCAGGAAAGCCAGCCTGTTGTCTTGGGTGTCTTCCCTAGTGAACTTAATATTAGGATCCACTGCGTTGATGTGGTCTGTAAAGGCCTGTACTTCCTGCGTCTTTATTTTCACCCAGGTATCATCTACATACCTGAACCAGTGGGATGGTGTTGTCCCTGGGAAGGTGTTGAGTGCCTTCTTCTCCACTTCTTCCATGTATAGGTTTGCTACAATTGGTGACACTGGGGAACCCATGGCACAGCCATGCTTCTGTCTGTAGAAGTCCCCTCTGTACATGAAATATGTGGTGTTCAGACACAGGTCCAGGAGCAGGCCTATCTGGTCTGGGTTGAGGCGACTTCTGGAGGTGAGGGTGCTGTCTTCTCTTAATCTTCTCTTTACCATTATTAGCGCATCAGTGGTGGGTATGCTGGTAAAGAGTGATGTAACATCAAAGGATACCATGGTTTCCTCTGTATCCAGTTTGAGCTCCCTGACTTTAGAAACAAACTCTTCTGAGTTGTGTACGTGGTGGTCCGTGTGTCCAACCAGTGGGGCTAGGATAGTTGCCAGGTATTTTGCGATGTTGTAAGTCACTGAATTTATACTGCTGACAATAGGTCTGAGGGGGATTCCTTGCTTGTGGATCTTGGGAAGTCCATAAAAGCAGGGGATTGTCTCTCCGGGATATAACTGGTGGTAGGTCACCCTGTCAATTGCGTTTTCCTGCTCCAAGAGTTTTAAGCATTCTATTACTTTCTTCCTGTAATTGCTGGTGGGGTCTCTTCTTAGTTTTTCATATGTGTTTTGATCATCTAAAAGTGTGATAACCTTCTCGTGGTAGTCCACAGTATTGAGGACGACAACCTTCCTTTGTCTGCAGGCAGAATTGTGATGCTCTCATCCCTGCTGAGGGATGTCACAGCACTTCTCTCTTGGCTGGTGAGGTTGGATGGTGGTGGTTGAGCACTGGACAGTGCAGCAGAGACTTTTATCCTGAGTAGTTCTGCTTCTGCTTCTGGCAATTTTGTTGCTGTGACAGAGGGGATGTACAGATGTACAGAGGGGACTTCTACAGACAGAAGCATGGCTGTGCCATGGGTTCCCCAGTGTCACCAATTGTAGCAAACCTATACATGGAAGAAGTGGAGAAGAAGGCACTCAACACCTTCCCAGGGACAACACCATCCCACTGGTTCAGGTATGTAGATGATACCTGGGTGAAAATAAAGACACAGGAAGTACAGGCCTTTACAGACCACATCAACGCAGTGGATCCTAATATTAAGTTCACTAGGGAAGACACCCAAGACAACAGGCTGGCTTTCCTGGATTGTGCAGTCATCATCAGACCTGACCGTGGCCTAGGAGTAGAAGTTTACAGGAAACCCACCCACACAGATCAATACTTACTGTTTGACTCCCACCATCCATTACAACACAAACTAGGAGTCATCAGGACCCTAAGCCACAGAGCAGAGAGCATCCCCACCTCCTCAGAAGCCAAGAAGAAGGAAGACAGGCACCTGAAGACAGCCCTTAAGGCCTGTGGATATCCAAGGTGGGCCTTCAACAAAGCAGTGGGCCATCCCAGAAGATCAAGGGATCAGTCTGAGACCCAGTCCCGACGGGAGAACCTGGTCATTCCCTACATGGCGGGAGTGTCGGAGAAGTTTAAAAGGATTTTTGGCAAACACCACATCCCTGTTTATTTCAAACCCATGAACACACTAACGCAGAGACTTGTCCACCCAAAGGATCCGATACCAAACCATAAAAGGAGCAATATAGTATATGCAGTCCAATGCAGTGAAGAGTGTTCAGACCTCTACATTGGAGAAACTAAACAGCCATTAAACAGAAGAATGGCCCAACATAGTAGAGGTAACAGCTCAGGACCAGAATCAGAAGTACACCTCCATTTGAAGGAAAAAGGCCACTCTTTCAAAGATGAGGATGTACACATATTAGACAAAGAAGAGAGGTGGTTTGAGAGAGGAGTAAGGGAAGCCATTCATGTTAGCATTGAAAATCCCTCCCTCAACAGAGGTGGTGGGCTCCGGCATAGTCTATCTGCTACTTATCAGGCTGTACTTTCCAAACTACCCAGGCAAATCAAGGAGCCTTCACCACCAGGTCACAGCTAACGACCCATCCTTGATGGGTTTCAGCACCTTAGGCCATTGTTTACCTTAAGGCCATGGACACTAATGTCTCCCTAACGAGCCTATTCAGGCTTTGTTCATCTTATGAGCCAATCAGACCAGGGGACAAGAGGTCAAGTTGACTATAAGAAGGTCTCTTGCACTAGCTGTATTCAGACCGATGAAGCTGTTTGGATGAACAGCGAAACGTTTCTATCTCTCAAAAATGAAGTCCAGTAGCCATGACTCAACTCCCAGTTAAACGAACCTGGATGACTGAGAATCTTCACAGACTTGAGGGATAATTGTATTCAGATATTCAATCTGGAATGGTGCACCATTTAGACTTCCATTTAAATAGTGAACCAGCTACAATGCTTCCTCTATCTCTACTGTTTTGATATGCACAGGATAAGATGAGCCCATAATAAATCTGGCTTATTTGGGTTGTACACGTTGTCCATCGTTGATAAACCACAACAGCCATTCCCTGATTCAAGAGTAACAGGATAATTTCCCCCAGCAACATCAACCTGGTTCTTGCTTTCCCAGGGGCTAGCCTGAAGAAATCCATCTGCCTCCAAGCAGTTCTTGCTGTTAAGTATTTATTTGCCCCAATCAAGCGTACTTGTACAGTGGAAAGCATTCCAATTTGTTTGGAGGAGATAACTTTCTCTACAAGCTGATGAAACTTCCCAGATTAGAAATGGATTAAAGAACATATAGCAATAATAAACCAGTACTGTACTGTTGAAAGGGCTGTTTATCCCGTATAATTTACAAATAATGCATGACAACCTGCTGGATCCATGTCTTTACAAAGCAAATTACACAGGCATCTAGTTGTGACAACATGTTAAAATCACATTTAATGAAATGCACCCTTCTTGATGCCTGGTGTTAATAAATCTCAAGCTAATATGATTCTATTTAACATTTCAACTTATGGGGAGGAAGTCAGAAAAGTTGCACTGAGCAATTAAATGATTCTCCTTAGGGCCCAGAGACTCAGATGTGTCTATAGAATAATGTACATGCACAAGGGAGACTCATTGGATCACTGAGTTCACATCTGCATTTGGAGGTACAGTGGTACCCAGATTTGCGAGATTAATCCATTTCAAGCATATGCTCGTAAATCGGTTAGCTCGTAAGTCAGGGAGCAGTTCCCCATAGGAATGCATTGAAAGTCAATTAATCCATTCCAGAGGGACAGATTTCAATGCATTCCTATGGGAAACCACTTTAAACCACTCACACACACACACACACACACACACCAGGCGCATTGGGAGGAGAAGTAATGGGTGGTTTATACTGTCTTTAGCCACTGAGCCAAGCAGTTGCTCAGTGGCTTAAAGACATTTTAAACTACCCACCGCTTCTCCCCCACAACGCGCCCTGTGGGGGGGGAGGCGGCGGTTGGTTTAAAATGTCTTTAAGCCACCAAGCAACTGCTTGGCTCAGTGCCTCAAAGATATTTTAAACAAGACGCCGCTTCTCTCCCCACTACCAGGCATGTTGCGGGGGAAAGTGTGGGTTGTTTAAAATGTCTTCAGGCCACCGTGCCAAGCAGTTGCTTCGGTGGCTCAAAGACATTTTAAACAAGCTGCGCTTTCCCCCGCAACACACCTGATTGAGGGGGAAAGTGCAGGTTGTTTAAAAATTGCAAAATAGGGACCCCCTCCCCCGCACACTGGCAAACAAGCAAAACAAATTACAATACAGTATATAAAAATAAGAGAAGAAAAATCAACCTACATTTCCAGCAGTAGAGAATAGAAATGGGCATGACCAGGGAAAATGACGTTTTCGAGTTGTCGTGTGTCGGAGCCGGCCCGTTTCGGCTCGTTTCCGTTTTTCGTGAAATTTTCCAAAAAAAATTCGTTTCGTTTGTCATTTTTTCGTCTGTCGTTAGTACTGGTTTGGGGGGGAGCGGGCTCCTGGAGGCACCTCTCTGGGGTGGGTGCCTCCTCTGGCCCGCTACAAAATGGCATGCATAGCCAATTGGATATGCATACCAAGTTGAGTAGAGAGGCACCTCTTTTTTGGGTGCCTCTCTCTGTTGACCACAGGCCCACTGCTAACTGCAGTGTCACAGTGCGCACACTGGGGGAAGGCTCCTCCTCAGTCTGGGTGCTCTGTGGTCCACTAAGAAGGGAACTGTACTTGCGTGTGTAGTGCAATGTGAGTACAGATTTGGCTTAGGGTTAGGGGGGTTAGCGCAAGGGCTAGGCTTAGGGTTGTTACGGGTAAGGTTAGGGTGAGTTAGTGGGGTGCACCTCTGGGTGCCTCTCTGACCTACTAAGAAGGACAGTGTACTGGCGTATGGGTTAGGGTTAGGGTTCGGGTTCGGGTTCGGGCTACGGTTAGTGGGCTTTTTATGCCCGACAGGCACATCCCAGAAGTCTCAGTCAAAACCTGGTCAAGTGGCCATGCAATTGGTGGAATGGCTCCAAAAATTTGCATGGTCCACTCCCATGGCCAGCCCATTATTGCGCAGGTGTAAAAAAATAAAAATAAAAATAAAATAAAATAAAATAAATGGAGACGTTTTATTGCAAGAAAAACCTACTGCTGCTACTGTAAAAATTCAGGAAGTTTTAAAATAGCTATTTTCGCATGTTTCTGTGGTGCTTTGGTGTGTTTTTGGACCGCCACGATTTCAAAATAAATAAATATTGCTTGCGGTCACCCCATTTTGGATCCCCCGCCCGCACCGCATGGCAGGGCGAGTTGGCGAGACGACAAGGATGCGCAGCCCAGGAGAGGAGAGGGGGGAGGGTGGGGACCCCCCCCCAAAAAACCACCCTTCCGGTAGGTGCCCTCACTCAGGCAGGCATATTTTCGCCTGCTTTTTTGGCCGGGAATCGGTTTTTTTTTTTATTTTTAAAACTTTTTTTCTGTGCCGCACCGCTTGGCGAGTTGGCGAGACGACGAGGATGCGCAGCCCAGGAGAGGAGGGGGGAGGCCGGGGGACCCCCCCCCCCCAGAAACCACCCCTCTGGTAGGTGCCCTCAGGCAGGCATATTTTCGCCTGCTTTTTTGGCCTGGAATCGGGTTTTTTTAAAAACTTTTTTCCTGTGCCACTTGGCATCGCGTGATCGCTGCGATGCCGCCAGGAATGACCACGACAAATCAGACCCAATTTTTCTTTAGTCGGTTCGAGCTTGAGTTCTGGCGGAGTAATTGTCGTTCTTCGTTTCGTTATGTAACGGAAACGAGGAATGGAAACGGAAATGAGGATTTCGCCGAGTCGTGCCCATGTCTAGTAGAGAAGTGCAGGAAAATGATGTGGGTATTTTAGAACCACCCAAATGCAAGGCACCACAGGAGAAACAGTCCCCCCCCCCCAAAAAAAAACCATTGTAAGTCAGGGAAGCCCTATCATTTGCTCATAAGGCAGCGGGATTTAAAAACCAATGGAATTGCACTTATAAGTCGGGATTTTTGAATGTCGGGCATGTCGTAAGTCGGGGTACCACTGTATATAGAGAATCCATAGCCATACACCTCCATAGCTCTAGGCCTCCTACAGCATAGTCTCATTTATTTCTGTGGTTCCCCCATGGGTTGCAGAATATGGACAATGTGATTTTATAGTATATGTAGGCTGGCTGAATATCTCAGTGAGTTGGACACTGGCTTCGGAGCCAGAGATCAGACGTCTGATTCCTCATGGTGCCTCCAAGGAGAAAAGCCAGCCTGTGTAGTGCTGGGCCAGCTGCACAGTCCCACTGCACCTTAAGAAGAAGAAAGGGAGGATAAACCACTCCTGAGTATTCTACACCTAGAAAACCTTAGAAAGGGTCACGATAAGTCACAACGAGCTTAGGAGTACATAATTATTATAAGTGGTAGTATGCAAGGAACTGTGTAAATTATTATTGCACTGCACAAGAACAGCCTGAGATTCTAACATGTGCCTTTTATTGCACTGCAGTCATTTCATATTGATTTTAATAGCAATTTTTAGTAGTGCATACATAGAAAGGCATGCACTCATGGTGTACCTGCATTGCACTAAATTTTAGGAAGATGCAAAGCAGCTCAGAAGCCCAGCTGCAGCCATGACTTGTGATAAGTTTCCTTGGCACGTTTAGGAAATCTTTTCAGAATGTGCACAATTACTTCTCATGAGTGAAACATATGGAGATAATCTGCTCAATAGTGTGGCACAATCATATATTTATTTGTATCACACAGCAAGGCCAATTGAATTACTTAGGTTTCACCCCGTGCCTAGACTTGCTAAGAACACTGAGGTCTTCATTAATTTCAGGGTAAAAAATTAAAAAACATCTTCCTTTCTTTCCCACTTGAAACCTGAAATATTTAAAACTATTTCATCTTTCGTCGACTGTGCCCATTTCTCCTTTGACCTTCAATTGCCATAAACTCCAAGTGTGTGTACTTTCAAAATGTGTTCCATTTAAAATGTACAGTATGTCACCATTTTATTTTTAATAAGTTGATAAAAATTATAGCTATGCGACTAAAAGAGAACATGTTATTTATTAATATTAGATCCTTAGGACAGAATGATTTAGCACTAAGTCTCATGGGAGACCACTGGGGAATACCAGGTGCTGCAGGCGCCTGGAGTAGGAACTGGCAAGCCACTCCAGTATTCCTGCCAAGAAAACTCCATGGACATGGGGTCACAGAGAGTGGTCAGGACTGTAACGACACAACACACACAGAGAGAGAGACACACAGACACAGACACACACACAGACACAGACACAGACACACACAGAGACACAGAGACAGACACACAAACACACACACACCACAGTGCCTTTTTATGACTCTTCAAGAAACATTGAGAGGGCATTTTGGCAATACCATTTCTGACTATTCAGCATCCTAATCTGAAAGAATTGCTTCATGTTAAACTCGTGTTTTCTCTGTCTTGGTAAGAACAGCCTTCCTACATCTCCAGCTGCCTATTGTCCCCTGAGAAGAAGGATGGTGTTTTCAATCACTTAGGCCATAATCTTCCAACCATTTGCTCCAGAATACTGCTCTGCTCCAAGTCTGTTGTTTAAGGATTGTGACATTGGGTTCAATTTCCTCCTTTGCTCAGAGGCAACTGTCAGGCTTTTCACAGCATCTCGCACCCGTGGAGTTCTTTAAAGATTGCAGCATTACACTCCTGGGCAGCTCAGGGAGTGCACTTAACTTATCACAATCCTAACGCTTGAACACACACAATATTTGAAAGCATCAAACTTATATCTTAACATGAATTAAATAATGCTAAGCAATAACCACTGGTCTGATTCAATCCATCAGGCTTGAGGTAAGTCACTATCCCAGAATTCCTTAAATAATGAAACTATATTTAAGCTGGGGGGAAATTAATCATGGACCTTTAAACCAATCCCTTACTCCTACCCCTACAATTAGAGATGGGCACGAATAGAAAAAATGGAGTTTCGTTTGTCATTTGTCGTTTAGAGGTCCGTTTCGTTTCATTTCCGTTGTTTGTGAATTTTTTGCTAATATTTCGTTTTTGTTTCGTTACCAGTTCGTTACCGTTTCATTACCATTTATTCCAATTTTCCATGATTTTTTTAGCATTTAAAGCCGCTCACTTCATTGCTGTAACGGAAACGAAACACACAACAAAAATTCCCGCGTTTCTGTTCGTTTCGTTTCATTTTAGAGACAAATTTCATTTGTCATTTTGTTGCGTAACGAAACAAAATCCGAAAAATGAAAACAAAAACTTGTTCGTTCCGTGCCCATCTCTACCTACAATACCATTGTAAACACAATGCTAAATTTCACTATAGCACTATGGTGCCTTTGCCCCACAGTAAGCCCTGAGCTCTCGCATGTTCCTCCCCCTCCAACAGCAGGAGCATGAGAAGGAGACTGGAAACTAACTTTGCAAACTACCTCCAGTCAAATGCTCCATCTGAATGGTTAATATTTATTGGTTTGCCTGCATCTTGGGATTTATGCATGAAAACCAGAGCAGCCAATTGTCACTAATCAAAGAGGTGGTGGCTGTGTTCCTTGGCACTCAAGACACCAATTTAAAAAGCTGCCAATTACTATGATATAGTTTTGGTCCTGGATGAGAGCAGGGAGATCTTTTTGCAGAAAACCAAAAGCAAAACAATTGTTTTGGTCTGTTTTTGTCAACAGCAGAATTTGGAAAACAAAACAAAACAAAACCCATAGCACATAGTTTTTGCATAGAAATACATGCATTTTTTAAAAAAATCATTGAAGGTTTGGAGATCGCATCAAGGACATACATGGCATAACTCATCCAAAGCAATCTTAAATAATCTTTGAACTACAGAACTGGAAAGGAGCCTACGAATCAACAAATCCAGCCCCTGTCATGGAGGCTCAGCGAGGCATTGAACTCTCAACCTCTGGCTCCACAATTAGACACCTAAACCATTGAGCTATCAGAAGTGGGCCTTCCACTAGCACAGTGGTTCTCAACTTTCCTAATGCCACGCGATCCTTTAATACAGTTCCTCATGTTGTGGTGACCCCTTGCCCTGCTTGGAAGAGGCCACAAGCCCCCTTTGGCAGGACACTCCTGCACGTGCCATGGAGAACTTCCCTGATCAGGCACCATCTGCCTCCAGTGACATTGACTGGCATCCCCTCCAACCTATCAAGCTGTAACTCACTCTTCCCCCTTCCTCCCCCTCCCCCTCCAGACCCAAGCCATTTATGCCTTTTTTTTTCTTCAGTGGCTGATGGTGCTCTCTGTGAAATGGTTGTTCAACCCCCCAAACGGGTCCCGACCCCCAGGTTGGGAACCACTGCACTAGCACAAGGTCCCATTCCAGCACTGGATGTTTCTGGTGGGTGGGGTGGCTTTGCCACCCGTCTTGGAATCACTAGACAACTGAGTCTTACCCAGGAGGCGAGGGGGAAGAGCAGACTATTTAAGCCCCCGTCCTCCAGCTTCTGCTGCTTCGGCTGCACTGATCCCATCCCTCCCTCCCTATTGCCAAGGTGAGTGTAGCTGGTCACCTATTGGGTGTACCTTCATCTCCAGATTGGCTGCAGAGATGGGGGATTTATCGCTTATCCCACACTGGCTACCCCCCTTGTAATTTTAGGAAAGTTGACAGTGTTCTTACAATGTTTATTTGGTCAAATTGGTGGGTAGTGTGGAGGGAGTGATATCGGTGAGTCCACCTTAACAATGTCATTCTAGCCCACCCAACTTAATGATACTGTAGATCTTGAGATTACAGGATCATGGGAAGGATGTGCTGGGGTTACAACCCAGGCCAAGGGTTACCAATTGATGGAGCTCAATGCCTGGGCAGTGTTTGGGACATTCTACTGGCCCCTGCGTGCAATCTGTTAGATAGCACAAATGGGGGGGTATTGCACTCACCCAGGTATGATGCTGTGTAGGCTGGGGGAGGTCAAGTGTGACCTCAGTGGCCCAGCCATTAATCCGCAGTACTCCAGTCCCCTCTCTTCTTGGTTAAGTTAATTGATGTGAGTTGCTACTTTAATAAAGTGTGGCCCTGGTTAAAACCCATCACCTGTGTCTCGCATCTCATTCTAGGTTGGTGGGGGGCAAAGAAGTGGTGAATATTTGTGCAACTAATGGGGAAAAATACAGCTACTACTTCAGCACACCATTATCACAGAAACAGAGTTCCGTGCAAGGTAGTTTTACGCAACATACATGGGTCGTGTACAGATTACACAAAAAGCACCCCAGCAAATTTTTCACGAAAATATTAAAAATGTGAAAAATCCACACAGTGCGGGGAGGGGGGAGAGATTTTTAAAAGTCATTCTCATCTTATGCTTGTTCTTGTTTGTATTCCTGCCAGATTAGAAAGGAACACAGCAACCTGTGATTTGTTGCTACTTATTTTCATAATGCTTAAAAAAAGATTTTCTGTTAAGTCCATATGAGGACATTATGTGACTCTGCTTAAATTAAGACTCTTCTTCAATCTGCAGTTCTGATACTGAGGCATGAAGAGAAAGAAACTCCCAGGGCCAGAGAGCACTGCCTCCAAGAGGGAACAGGATCTGAGACAGTCCTTTCCCAAAGGGACTTCCTGACAGCTTATACCAGTATGGATCAGCTTCCTGGAGCTGAGGCATAAAAGTAAGGCTGCTTTGGCAGCTGGCCTGCTACTACCGGGTTCATTTTTCTCCAGGGAAGCCACAGGGGGACAAATGAGGGAAAATGCTGTCCCCTTTGCGAGACAGATGAGAGCATGGAATTCATTGCCTGCTTGCACGGTAAACCTGACAGTTCCCATTGACGGTCTGTACTAGCTTTCATCCCAGCAGGTATGTTTTTAAAAGGGTGGGAAGAGGCAGAGAAACAGAGCAGCAGAGGGAGGTGACAGAGCATTTATTTCCTTTCCAGCTGCCTCCTGCTACAGGGGGGCTGATGGTCTCAGAGACAATCTCACAGAGTTAAATGCCTTGCTGCTGAATCCCATGGGTAAGCAAGAAAGCACAAATTATCTAGAAGTTGATCCTAGATGAGTGTGTCAGCTTCACTTCTTTAAGACCAGGTTATGTCACACCAGGGCTGGACTACATCTTTCTCAGCTTTGCCAAGATGGGTTCTGGGCTGTCGGCCATAGGGAAACCACATAAGCATACAGTATTTTCCCATATATAATATTCTAAAATTATTAGACTAAAATTGAGGGTTATCTTATACACGGAAGTATGCCAAGGAGAGATCTGCGTGATTGCAAAACTGTAACTCTGGCTTTGAGAAGTGGGGGGTCGTCGTCTTATACATGAGGTCATCTTATAGTTGCCCAAAAAACAGCTACGTCTTCAGCAGACCATTGTACACAGAACACAAATGGATGTGAGTTTCGTACAATGTAGTTTTAAGCAACATACATGGGTCGGGCACAGAGCACACAAAATGCACCCCTGCAAATTTTCACAAAAATATTAAACATGTGAAAAATCCACACAGTGGGGGGGATTTTTTTAAAAAAAACAATCATTCTCAACTTACGCTTATTCCTGTTTGTATTCCTTCCAGATTAGAAAGGAACACTGGAACCTGTGATTCAATAAGATGACATGGGGTCATCTTATAGATGGAAAAATATGGTAGCACCATGATTCACCTCTGGCCCGTTGTACCATTCTGCACTCTTCCATTTTTAGTATGATTCCCTGGTTAAATCTGTTACCTGTTTCTTGTGCTAGATATGATGGATGTGCCCTTTCTAACCCCTCCCCCACTGTCATGGACAGAATCTATGGTCAGGGCAGAGAGTTAAGAAAGTCTATCTACCTCAGAAAGAGATAGGAAATGTGTTGTATTATTTACAACCTGCATGCTACCCTTAATCAGTATGGACTAGAGATGGGCACGAAACGGAAAAAAAAATCATTCCGTTATCCGTTATTCATTCCGTTATGGAACGGAACGAATAACGGAGCCCAGAGTAATTTGGGCACGAACCGAACAGAACCAGAACAAATTAGTTTGGTTATGTTCGGTTCGTTCATCCAATCTCCTCCGCCCGGGGTGACGGCCGGGCAGCTGTCACCCGGGGTGGAGGAGATCGGCTGAGCCTTGGCCGCGGTCTCACCTCTGCGATATCCATGGTTTTCAATATCCATTGGGGAAGGCTTTGGAATCTGTATTTAAAATCTCTAAATTTGTTCATGCCAAATGAAAAATCTGTAAACAAAACTGTCTTTATTTTCAGACAGGAAGGATTAATGTACAAGGACTTGGCTTTTTTTGCTCAGTTCCCTTCACTGGAGTTGAATCACTATACTCTAATACAGTTTGTGATTGCTCTGCTCTCTTCACCAAGGGTGCAAGACGTCTCTCCCAAATGCAGTTGCATTCACCACGGTCAGAGTGGGAGTCGGAGCCAAGGCCCTTAGCCCAAAGTCAGTACTCATCCTGTCTTCAACAGTGAAGGGTGGTATGACCACAGTGAGGTCCTGGGCTTGTTGTCTTCACCACCTCCTCCCCTTGTTGCTTCTTTATCTGCCAGCACTGGTGCTCAGGGACAGATGATTCCCCAGATGTTGGGATAGATAGACTGCTACTTTTTCTGAGACTTCTTGTTCCATTCACTCACACACACACACACACACACACACACACACACACACACACACACACACACACACACACACACACACACACACACACACACACACACACACACACCACTTGTGTGAGGGGAGAAGCAGTTTCTCATACTTTCCCCCATCTCCCTTAGGGATCTTCATCTGGGCAAGGATTGTACGCCAGGAGTCTTCTTCATAAATCTGGTCCCAATCCCCAGGTGGCATAGCATCTTCGGTGGGTGAGGCGTCTGCCTAGTAAATCCCCCCTCCTAAAATTATTTGGGACGTCTCTCCGGTCCTCTTTTTCCAGGGCTTCTCCTTCTGCCACATTGGGGTAAAAATGACCTCTGTTTGGCAAGTCTGCTTTTTGAAGATTCTCTGTGGTAGTGGGTCTCTCCTGCCCTCATGGCAACACCCTTTTTATACCCTTTATCTGCCAGGGGTACAAGTGGGCTTTCTGTTTTTCTAGCAGCCACCCTTCCACCACTGGAGTTTCTAGGGCCACAATCAGGGGACTTGCCTCCTTACCCTAATGCCCTCTGCTGTATTGAGTAGTAGACCATTCTACTCTTCAGGCCCTGGGTAGAGTGGTGATGGACCACTGACGAGAGCACCTATGCACCTGTCCGCTTCCAATTTACCATGACCATGACTGTACACGGTGCCCAAAAAGTGGTGAACTAGGAGTGACCAAAAGAACCACATCATTTTTATTTCTCCAATCTTCTGCTTTTCCTCTTCACAATCTGACAGAACCACAAAAATGTCAGTGTGTCTTTCATATGCTATTTTTTAGGAACCAATATATAAATCAAGTTTTCTTTTCATATGTTTTTGTCTGTCTGTCTGTCTGTCTGTTTTTTGTTTTTGTTTCTATACTGTCCATCTAGCTGCAAAGCTATTCCGGGAAGCGTGCAACAGTGCAACATAATAAGACAATGGCAAGTAAATAATTAAAATCAAATGACACAATAAACAACAAAGCAAAGATAAGCAATAAATGCAATAAACAAAAATGCAATTAGTTAAAAGGGCAGAGGCAGTATAATTCATAAAACCAAGAGTGCATCACTGAAATTATGTCCCAGAATCTTGGAAGGCCTGTTTAAATAGCCAGGTTTTTGTTCACAGTGAAGGGGGGGGCAGGTGGAGTTTTACTTCTTAATTTCTACTTTCTGGGCCTTCTTTGGGGTCAATATTCTCAATCTCTCTGTCTGGTTAGAAAAAGTTACACTGGCAGTTCTCAGTGGGAGGAGGTGCTCTGTCAGGTACCAAAACCCTCAGCCATTTAGGGCTTTGTATTAGGGATGGGCAGGAAATGAAAAACGAAGTGCTGCTTTGTCATTTAAACAAAACAAAACAAAACAAAATGAGGAAGCAGCATTTCGTTATAAACAAAACAAAAATGGTCATTTTCCCATTGAAATGAACCATTTTGTTCCATCATTTTCGGGCTCTTGCCAAGCTGTCAGTGGTGGGAGCCCTTTAAACCTGGTCCAGTCAGCACCAGGGGTTCCCCATGATGCCGAATGGGCCAGGTTTAAAGGGCTCCAGCCATTCGCAGCTCAGCAAGAGCCCTTTAAAATGGTTCCTGGAGTCCCAGGCACCAAATCTGGTGCCTCTAGGACCCAGGGGAGCCATTTCATTTCATTTCATTTATTTTGTATGTTTTTTAAAAAAAAATCATAAGAAACATAATGAAACAAACTGGGGTGAGCATGAAACAAAACATTATTTTTTCCGTTTTGTGCCCATCCCTACTTTGTCTATTATCAGCATCACCTTGAATTTGATGTGGAAGCAGACCAGTAGCCGGTGTGAGGCAGCCAATGTGGGGAGAGTTATGCTGGTTGGCTGCTGTATTTTGGACCAGTTGAAACTTCTGTGTTAGCCTCACAGGCAGCCCCACATAGAGAGCACTGTAGTCATCTAATCTCAAGAGTACCAGTGTCTGTACCAACATAGTAAAGGTAACTAGCTAGGGCAGTGATGGCGAATAGAGATGGGCACGACCAGGAAAAATTACGTTTCGAGTTGTCGTGTGTCGGAGCTGGCCCGTTTGGCTCGTTTCCGTTTTTTGCGAAATTTTCCAAAAATTTGTCGTTTTGTTTGTCGGTTTTTCATCTGTCGTTAGTACTGGTTTTGGGGGGGTGGGCTCCTGGAGGCACCTCTCTGGGGTGGGTGCCTCCTCTGGCCTGCCATGAAGGGAAAGCGGGCTCCTGGAGGCACCTCTCTGGGGTGGGTGCCTCCTCTGGCCCGCTACAAAATGGCATGCATAGCCAATTGGATATGCATACCATTAAGTTGCAGGAGTAGCAGGCAGAGGCACCTCTCTTTCGGGTGCCTCTGTGACTCACTGCCTGCCTGCATACGGTGCACTTGGGCTGGGGAACGAAGTGAGAGAGGACCCCTACGGGCGCCCTGTGACTCACTAAGAAGGGAAGTGTACTTGCTGTAGTGCAATGCGAGTACACATCTGGCTTAGTGGTTAGGGGTTAGCGCAAGGGCTAGGCTTAGGGTTATGGGTAAGGTTAGGGTGAGTTACTGGGGTGCACCTCTGGGTGCCTCTCTGACCCACTAAGAAGGACAGTGTACTGGCGTATGGGTTAGGGTTAGGGTTAGGGTTCGGGTTCGGGCTAGGGTTAGTGGCTTTTTATGCCCAACTTGCACATCCCAGAAGTCTCGGTCAAAACCTGGCCAAGTGGCCATGCAATTGGTGGAATGGCTCCAAAAATTTGCATGGTCCACTCCCATGGCCAGCCCATGATTGCGCAGGTGTAAAAAAATAAAAATAAAATAAAATAAAATCAATGGAGATGTTTTGTTGCAAGAAAAACCCATTGCTGCTACTGAAAAAAATCAAGCAGTTTTAAAATAGCTATTTTCGCATGTTTCTGTGGTGCTTTGGTGTGTTTTTGGACCACAAGATTTCAAAATAAATATTGCGGTCGCCCCATTTTGGATCCCCCGCCCACACCGCATGGCATGGCGACTCGGCGAGACGACGAGGATGCCCCCCACCAGAGCAGCCCAGGAGAGGAGAGGGGGGGAGGCCGGGGACCCCCCCCCCCAGAAACCACCCCTCTGGTAGGTGCCCTCACTGAGGCAGGCATATTTTTGCCTGCTTTTTTGGCCGGGAATCGTGTTTTTTTTTTTATTTTTAAAACTTTTTTTCTGTGCCGCTTGGCATCGCACGATCGCTGCGATGCCAGGAACAACAACGACAAATCAGACCCAATTTTTCTTTAATTGGTTCGAGTTCGAGTTCTGGCAGAGTAATTGTCGTTCTTCGTTCCGTTACGTAACGGAAACGAGAATTTTGCCAAGTCGTGCCCATGTCTAATGGCGAACCTTTTAGAGACCGAGTGTCCAAACTGCAATTCAAAACCCACTAATTTTTTTGCAAAGCGCCAATACAGTAATTGAACCTGCATACAGATGGCTATGAAGGGGCGATATCGAGTGCCCACAGAAAGGGCTCCGAGTGCCACCTTTGGCACCCGTGCTATAGGTTCGCCATCACTGAGCTAGGGACACAGATGGGTGATCTGCTGGAATTGGAAGTGGGCATATCAAGTGTCGTTGATAGCTTTCAGTGGGATCTGCAGCTTGAGTTCACATCCAAGTGACAAGCAGCAGCCTTTGTTTTGTTTTTTAAAATAGGATGAAACTTCATATGTTTAATGTTCTAGTTAACCAATGCAACATTCTGCATGTTTGCTGACAATAATTCCCCACCCCATACACAACAACAACAACAACAACAACAACAACAACAACAACAACAACAACAACAACAACAACAACAACAACAACAGAACAGCAGCAGGAAGAACAGTAAGCTGAATAAAAGTGAACGGAAAGAGATTTTGGCAAAACTGTTAACGCCAACAAAATGGCATTATGCGCAGAGAAATTATTTCTATCAGTTTATCCCACCGTCACTATAAAGCACCTGTTGCATGTGAGACATACAAGGCACACTCCCTAATCAGAGGCAGAAGCTCTGATTAATGCATACGGTGAGCTATGCAGGGCCATCAGCCTAAAATCAGCATCCAAAATTAAGAATGGGTTCTCCAGCTGCATTTAGCTTGTGACTAAATACTGGTGAAACAGGCAAGTGATAGAATGAGGGAAAGGAAAGGTGAAAGCAGCTATTCTTGTTTTCTTCCTGTCTTTATCCGTGAGTTAAGGAGGGGATGTCTACTTTGGAAATTGGCAGTCCTGAAAGGCCACATGGCAGAAACAACCGTGCAAAGATACGCGGATGTCTTCAGGAGTGGGTGATGTGAAGAAAGGGAAGGATGCTAGGGCTCATGTCATGCATACATTACCTTCTCTCGACACTGCTTGCCAGCAGAGTAAATGTAGTACTTGAAAATTCCCCGAAGAGCAGAATTTGGAACTGGCAGTGCCGTTCATAAGGAGCCCAGCCATGTCCACGGATAATTCACGTACTTCAACAAAATGTCCTCTTGAAGCGTTTGAAAGCTCTAGGCTACAATCACTGTTCTGAAGCATGCTTTGTCAAGCTCCTGCTGAATCAAGGGAACTGACAACATAATTGCTTTATCAAGATGAGAACCTATTTGATGCTCTCTCTCTCTCTCTCTCTCTCTTTTTTTTTTTTTAAATTCTGTCCAACTGGCTGCTCAGCAGAAGGTATGAGGGCATCAAAGCAGCTGCAGTGGGATGCACAACCATGGGGGAATCCCATTGTTCCTCCAGATGTGAATGTCAACACTGTAGAGCCTCTCATGTAGCTGAGTGAATATGTTGTTACTCTGGCCTTCTAAATTAAATTCCAAGTACATTCTTGAGCCTTCATATATTAAACATATTAGTATCCGAAGATGCTTTCAGCATGAACACATGAAAGGTTTCTGACAAGCATGGTTAACACCCTTTAAAACAGCTCTCATAGACAATGTCTCTACATTATGTACTAATATATAAGCCAGAAAGTAGTTCCATTATTATTTATTTATAGTGGTAATATTACTCCATATTAATTTATATCCTGCCTTACAATGACCCTTCGATTTATACGCTGCCTTATAATTGGGTCAGTTCCAATGACTTAGATGAATATGGCAAAATCAGTGTAACATTTAAAAATACTCAGTAGTCAGAATTTGACTGGGATCTTATACCAGTGCAACACAAATGGCATAGTTTTTGAAGGTGAATCACCTCAAGTTAAGAAATATCCATAGACATCTGCTACATATTCAGTTTTGTGAGTTATACAACTCACACATAACTGCTGACTTGCACAAGCCAGTAAGCAACAGATAACATCTATATCTCCAAGCATTTGGCTATTTGCATTATGTTTGTGGACATTATTAGACCTGAAGTTATGGAATTCATGGACTACAGCCCCCAGAGGTGCTTTAATCAAGAAATCAAAATCCTGGCAGCTGTTTTCAAGTTCTTAATCTAATGGGTTCAGGTTTCAGCAGCTACTTTTAGCCTATGGAAAAGATAGGGAAGATGGGTAGATAGCCCTAAGCTTCATAGGAATTTCAAAGGAGTATCAGTGTGGTAGTCTCTGACCATTAGTCTCCACAGTGGAAGCCTCTCCCAAAACTACCAGGACAAAAATCCCTTGTAACTCCCATGAAACTCAGCCTCACTCACCTATTTCTCTTGTCTTCTCTACAGAACAGAAATGGTTGAATGTGTTAGTCTAAGAACTTTGAAACACCGATCAGGGCTTTGAACTCCTCAATAAAACCCTAAGAAATCTAGGTGGGGAAATTCCTGAAGATGCCCATCCAGATGTTCTGGAAATCCCATGCCTAAGCATTATGAGAAGGATCATGGCCCATTTCCCTTAAAAGAAGTGGCCAAAATCTTTCTAGATATTGTGTATGTTCAAGAGGAATCAAAGCAACTGGCTGCAATTAACTGAGGCCAGCTGAAACACTATTAGAAATATAGTGTGGTAGTGTGTGAGTTGGCCATAGTTCACTTAACTAATCATATGCCAGGAGTGTGGCTGGGCATATGACTGACACACAACTGGGACCTCCCCATTTCTTCCGTATAAATGCCTAACAGATTTCCTGGAAATTGTAAGATTATAATCTGTGCAATGCAACCTCTATTTTTAAGGCCTGGTAGACATCCAGAACTGTTTATTGACATCTCACTGTCAGAACTGGTGTTACAACCGAAAAGACCTTGCCCTATCACTAGTCTCAGGCTATATAGCATTTTTAGGCAAAACATGGGTACTTGTTACTCTGATCTGGATACAAAATGATCCACAGGGATACTCTTCATGTCAGCAGGGCCTCGGCTTTGGTAAGTCAGGGGTTAGAATGCCTTCACCTGTTGGTGGGACAGCAGAATAGATTTGGCATTGTGCTGGGCTACCTTGCTCCCCGCAACCCAGCACAATCCCTCCCAGAGCTCTCGGAGTTCATCGCAGCGGCTCTTTTGAAGTCCCCACGCCTTTTGGTGGTTGGGGACTTCAATGTGTACGCAGGCGGTGAACTATCTGGTGCAGCTCTGGAATTCATGGAGTCCATGACCTCCATGAGTCTACCCCAGCATGTTTTATGCCCCACCCACAGATCAGGGCATACCCTTGACCTGGTCTTTTCCTCCATGTCGGGGAATGCTTCTCTGGAGGTAGGGGGAATTGTCTCCCTAGCTGTGTCATGGTCAGACCATCACCTGCTGTCCTTTTCCCTGTTGGTCGCAGCCCCTCCCCGCGGGGACCTTGGGCCTCCTGTGCTGGCCCGCCCCCGGAAGCTTCTGGACCCAGCTCGGTTCCATGACGCCTTCAGGGAGCTTCCTGGTGGCCTGGCTGACACTCCGGTCGATGCCACAGCCGACCTATGGTTTGAAACAGCTACCCACGCGGTCGACCGGATCGCCCCCAGGCGCCTTCTCCGCCGCAGAGCTCGATCTTCGCCGTGGTTCACGGCGGAGTTGAGAGCGATGAAGCAGGAACGGAGAAGGCTGGAGAGCATCTGGAGACAGAGCCGGACGGTGTCTAATAAGACTGCAGTAATTATCCAGACTAGGCGCTACTTGCGAGCAATCAGGGAGGCTAAAACATCTTACTACTCCCTGAGAATTGGTGAGGCCTCAAACCGCCAGGCGCTGCTCTTCCGGGTGGTTCGGGACCTCACCAATCCTAGGCTGGTCAGGCCTCCTCCTACTGAGTTCAGTAGTGAGAATTTTGCAGTCTTCTTTCAATCTAAAATAGAGGCCATCCATGCCGGCTTTGACTCCAGCTGCACTAGCCCTTCCCCGCCATCCCCAGTCGCTGCACCCCCTCGCTCTCCTCGCTTGGATGAGCTTGGGCCTGTTTCTCCTTTGGAGGCCTCCAGGGCAATTGCCCACTGCCGGCCCACGTCTACTCCCTTCAATCCTTGCCCCAATTGGTTAATAAAAGCAGCCGGAGAGACTATGCTGGAATGGGCATCTGGCATCGCCACCGCCTCCTTCAGCAAGGGGGTATTTCCCTCCTGCTTGAAGGAGATGGTGGTTAAGCCCATTCCCAAAAAACCTGGCCTGGCATCAGACCAATTGGCAAATTACCGTCCAATTGCCAACGTCCCTTTCATGGGCAAGGTAATCGAGAGAGTGGCCGTGGTCTGGATTCAATCTTTTCTGGAGGACCACCAATGCCTTGACCCATGCCAGTCCGGGTTCAGGCCTGGCTGGGGGACCGAGACAGCTCTGGTCACGCTGCAAGATGACCTAATCCGGGCGGCCGACAGGGGTTTCTCTACTCTGCTGGTTCTCCTGGATTTGTCAGCGGCCTTTGATACCGTCGACCATGGTATCCTGCTGGATTGGCTCTCCGAGGTGGGAATCGGAGGCACTGCTCACAGTTGGCTCCATTCCTTCCTGGAGGGCCACCCCCAGTATGTGCAGCATGGAGCTGTCGGCCCCGTGGATACTCCCTTGTGGGGTACCGCAGGGCTCATCTCTCTCCCCAATGCTGTTCAACATTATGTAAGGCTGCTGGGTGGGGTCATTAGGAGATTTGGAGTCTGCTGTCACCAGTATGCTGATGACACGCAGCTCTATCTCTCCTTTTCTACCTCTGCAGTGGAAGCTGTCCGGACTCTCGACCAGTGTCTGGACGTGGTCCTGACATGGACCAGGGCGAACAGGCTCAGGCTTAACCCCGAGAAGGCTGAGGTGATGTTCTTCAGGAGTTCCCCATCTGGATATGGAGGCCCTCTCCCAGCTTGGATGGGGTTTTCCTCCAGCTCACAGATAGGGCTCAGAATCTGGGCGTGGTTCTGGACCCGGCACTCACCTTGGAAGCCCAGGTGGCTGCCGTGTCCAGATCAGCCTTTTACCACCTTTGTCAAATTGCCCAGATCCGCCCATATCTAGATGGTGACTCCCTGAGAACAGTGGTGGAAGCGCTGGTGATCTCGCGGTTGGACTACTGCAACGCTCTCTACATGGGGTTGCCCTTGACTCTCCTCCGGTGCTTGCAGCGGGTACAAAATGCGGCAGCCAGACTGGTGGCAGGTGTGCGTCATTATGACCATATCACCCCGGTTCTGGCTCGCCTGCACTTGTTGCCCCTTGCATCCCAGATCAGATTCAAGGTCTTGGTTTTAGTTTATAAAACCCTCCATGGCCTGGGCCCGGACTACCTGTCAGAGCGTATCGTCCAGCGAACAACCTCGGCCCGTCCAGCTCGGCAGTCGCGAGCGCACTCGCTCTGGGTCGCCACCCCGAGAGAGGCCAGAAAGTCCATCACCCGTAACTGGGCCTTTTCAGTGGCTGCCCCTTCCATTTGGAAACAGCTTACCACCTGATGTGTGCTCAGCAGAGTCCCTGTTAGCCTTTTGCTGAGCATTAAAAACTCTGCTCTTTAGTGAAGCTTTTGGCGACGCAATTTAATCCCCCCCTCCATCTACTTGTTCGCCAACTATTATTGTTGCTGAGCTGTGATTGTTATGTCAAGATGTCAAGATGCCAAGATGCCTCAGATGTTTTAGAATGTTGTTTTATATTGATGTTATTGTCTACTATTGCATTGTCGTTGAATTTGTTTGTTTTATATTGTATTGTTCTCTGACCTGTTCAGATCTTTGGAAGCCGCCCAGAGTTCTGTCTCGGAAAATGGGCAGGGTAAAAATCCAATAAATAAATAAATAAATAAATAAATAAATAAATAAATAAATAAATACATTTTGTGGGAGTGGCAAGGTGGCACCTGCCAGGTTTTTAAGATTCCTTCCCCTGCAAGATTACATTTAATCCTGTTTTAAAGGATACATCTACTGTATGCTACCCTGTATAAATATACAGTAAATATGCCTCCCATCAGGAATTGGCAGACATCTTAAAGTTTTCCTGAGGAAACACATTTCAGGGTCAAAAGTCTTCTACAAAGAGTCCTACCCAAAGGAAGGAGAGTTGGAAGAAAGGGACAACTTTACTTCATAACTGCAACATAGATAAAAGGCACAAATAGAGAACTTCAGAGTTTCAGAAAGTGTTGGCATTCCGAGGCAGCATCAATGAATAATCGCAATAATAAAAAAGTTGCCAAAAAGAAAGAAAGAAAAAGGAAAATCAGAGTTTCCACCACTTGAGTCTGGGAGGGGAAAGAAGAGAACAACAAAAGAAATAATCTACCAGAAACTTATAGGGGCCAGAGCTATGTAAATCAGTCAAAACAAAGATATCTGTCCTACCACAAGCTTCACAGCCTAAAAAGGCATGACACAAAATGGAAAAGGGATGTGAACAAAAATGTCAGGCACCAGTCCACAATGCTACATGGTTCTTATAATGACCCAGATGTTATGGAAAGGCCATGCAAAGATGAGAAGCAGACTTCAGCAGACTTCTAAGAAGCAATCTGGCGAGCCAATCTTCCTCAGAATCACTGAAACTCAGGGTGGGTTCATACAAAGAAATAGAGATGGGCACGACTTGAAAAATTTTTTTTTCGAGTTGTCGTTAGTCGGGCCGGTCCCGTTTCGGGTCGTTTCCGTTTTTCGCGAAAATTCACAAAAATTAGTCGGTTCGTTTTTTCGTTTTTTTCGTTGTCGTTAGTACTGGTTTTTGGGGGGGGAGCGGGATCCTGGAGGCACCTCTGTGGGGTGGGTGCCTCCTCTGGCCCGCTATAAAGGGAAAGTGGGCTCCTCACCCACTAGGAAGGGGAAGCAGGCTCCAAGAGACCCCTCTACATGGGGGTCTCCCTTCCTCACCTGCTGCTGCTGCAAAATGCTATGCAATAGCCATATGGATATTGCATAACATAATGTGCAGACAGTGAGACCAGTGTGAGAGTGATAGCGTCATGCCTTCCCTGCACAAGGCTCCCGCACCACCATGTCTCACACAGAAGGGAATTGTACTTGCTGCGTGTAGTGCAATGCAAGCAAGTAGATCTGGCTTTAAGGTGGCTTAGTGCAACGGCTAGGGTTAGGCTAGTGACGGGTAAGGTTACGGTGGGCTAGTGGGTTGCACCTCTGGGTGCCTCTCTGACCCACTAAGAAGACAGTCTGTGACGTATGGGTACGGAGTCAAGGGTTAGGGTTAGGGCTAGGGCAGGTTTTAGGGGGCTTTTTGGCACATCCCAGAAGTCTCCATGGCCAAGTGGCCATGCGACTGGTGGGATGGCTCCAAAAATTTGCATGGTTGTCCACTCCCACATGGCTGGCCACTCGGCCAGCCCATCATTGCGCAGGTGTAAATAAAATAAAATAAAATAAAATCAATGGAGGACAAAGGAGGAGAGGAGAGAGATTTTGTTGCAAGAAAAAACCCACTGCTACTGTGAAAAATCTGGCAGTTTATAAATTTTCGCGTGTTTCTGTTGTGCTTGTGTGTTTTTGGACCACGATTTCAAAAACAATATTGCGTTTGCCGCCCCATTTTGGATCCCCCGCCCGCACCACATGGCATGGCGAAATGGCAACTCGAGTCCGGCTGCCCAGGACGGGGGGGAGGCGGGACCCCCCCTCCAGAAACCACCCCTCCGGTAGGTGCCCTGCGCCCTTAGTCAAGCAGGCATTTTTCCGCCTGCTTTTTTGGCCCGGGAATGGGTGGGGGGGAGAGTTTAAAAGTTTTTTCCTGTGCCGTCCGTGCCGCTTGCTTGCGCTTTAATTGCGGGCGGGTGGCGGCGAGACTGGGCTTTTTGCTGGCTGCGAGCCTGCGGCGAGTCCCACCAGAGCAGCCCAGGACGGGGGATGAGGGGGGAGGCCGGGGACCTCCAGAAACAACCCCTCTGGTAGGTGCCCTGAGGCACGGCAGGCATTTTTCCGCCTGCTTTTCAGCCGGGAACCGGGTTTTGTTAACTTTTAAAAACTTTTTTTCTGTGCCGCGTGGCATCGCGCGATTGCGCGATGCAAGTAACGAGCACGACAAATCAGACCAAAATTGTTCATTCGTCGGTTCGAGCTCGAAGTCTGGCGGAGTAATCCCGTTACCGTTTCCGTAGAGTAACGGAAACGAGTAACAGAAACGGAAACGGGAATACCGCTAAGTCGTGCCCATCTCTACAAAGAAACAGATTGCCACAGCGTCTTCTAGCAGAGCTGCCATCTATTTCCTGGGAATCACATGTCCTCCAGAAAATGTGCTCCAGCTCGGCCCCAATCAATACACAGGCTTGGACTGCTTTGGTCCAGCTATCGGGCTTCTATTTTTCCTGGATGGGCTGTAGTGATTCCTTGGCAGATGGAAGGGTAGCCTTAAGGGAGATTGCTCCCATTTGAGTGACCATTTCTGGAGTGATCCCAGGTGAGCCCCTTGGCAGCTGTGTTTTGGCCTCCCCAAATATAGGTCTTGAGGGGTGGAGACGTACGGAGCATTCTGGGGATCCAGTCCCTTCCACAAAGAGCCACTGTCTTGTTATGAGGAGGAAAGAGCTCTAATTGGCCAAAGCAGCAGTGTCAACTCTTGCATACAGAAGTGTACTATTTCTTCTCTAACTTACAGGTTCTCTGCCTTTCAGCTCCAAGTAAACTGATACAGACACTGCTGCTTTATCAGATTAAAATAAGAAGAGGAGAAATAGTGATACAAAATGTTAAAACAAAATAACCATGGAATAAAACAAATGAAAGCAAGCGAAGAGGCCAATAAAACCCTGTTTAAAATCTGGTATCCATTTCAGGCTGTCCCATGCAAGCCTTATAATTCCAAAATCGAGTCATTTTTCTAACCTCCTCTGATCTGCTTGATGAACGGCTGGGGTAATTTCAAAAGCTTCCTCCCTATTTTGTAAGAGTTGGTTTGTCCTTCTAAAGGTATGCCCTGACGATTCATTTTGTATTGAAAAAAAACCACATAAATTTCAGTCACCTTTTTTCCTCCCAATAAAGACATTTGAATCCTTTATCCATCATTCCAATCCACTTCAGCTGATAGCATATCTGGTGTGCGGCACCATTAATATTTTATGCATGAGTTTAAAATCCTTTACCAAGCGAATCCCTGGGAGAAGCATTTAAAATAATTGCATCTCTACATTAGTTCACCATGATCCAAGATATTTATGTCTGTCTCAGGGGTGTTTTGATGGAGTTTTTACACAGTAGAGGCCAATGCGCTCAAGCTGCTTATATGTAGAGCATCTGTGGACATTCGGGGGGTGGGGGTGGGGGGAGACAAATAATATTCCTGTAAGCAATGCAACAAAATTAGTTCTATGCATTAAGAACAGTACTGGGGTTGCAGAGAGTGTTGGGTGGAATGGGGAAATGACACAGGGAATTTAGGGAAGTATCTAAGCTGGGAGTGAAACACCATGTTTGTGGATACCATGTTCAGCTATGAGAAACAGTACTGCAAAACAAAATCACCCCATCTTGATTCTCCAGCACGGATTAAATAAAGCCACTGAAAATGGATGGACTGTTGGCTTATTTGGAAATATTCTATTTTTAGAAGCTTTCTCTGTTGGTTCTCAAATTTTGCAGAAATGTTTCCATGGTTTATTCTCAAAGAAGAAAACTCATAGCGCTTAAGCCTAAAAGAAATGTCTGATGCCGCAAGATGTCCCACTTAGGATAAAATAAAGTTTCCATAGTCTTTTAACCCCCACCCCCAATAAAAAATAATAAAAAGGAGCACCAACCCGGCCCCAGGGGTGGCCAGGTTGGTGCTCTAAAATAAAGAATATTATTATTATTATTATTATTATTATTATTATTATTATTATTATTATTATTATTATTATTATTATTATTATTATTATTATTATTATTATTATTATTATTATTATTATTATTATTATTATTATTAATAATAATAATAATAATAATAATAATAATAATAATAAGAAGAAGAAGAAGAAGAAGAAGAAGAAGAAGAAGAAGAAGAAGAAGAAGAAGAAGAAGAAGAAGCACCCACACAGCCCCAGGGGCCGCGTGGTGGGTGCTTGAGAAGAAGAAAAATGAATAACGAATCCAAACAAACCAACAAAATGAATATTTTTAAAAAATTGTTAAAAATAAAACAAAACAAACTGAACCTTAAAATGAACCGAACCAAAACGAATTGCCATTTTTTCAGTTTGTGCCTATCTCCAATGGCAAGTGGACTTCTTTTCTTGAGAGACTGAAACATTTTGCTACTGATCCAAACAGCATCGTCAGTCTGAGGAAAGCTAGTTGTGAGTCCTCCATTTTATAGTTCACTTTGGCCTCATATCAGTACACATTATGTACACAAATTAGACAGAGAGGATAAGTGGTTTGAGAGAGGGGCCAGGGAAGCCATTCATGTGAGTATTGAAAACTCCTCTCTCAACAGAGGTGGGGGGCTCAGGCACAGTCTATTTGCTACTTATCAGGCAGTGATTTCAACTTGCCCCAGACAAAAAATACTTCACCACCAAGGCAATAGCTAACAACCCATGCTTAATGGGTGTTGGAAAGGCTAAAGGTGGGACTTTCACGCACATTAGGCTACCTATTGAGCCTATTCAAGCCATTGTTCATCTTATGAGCCTATTTCAGACCGGGGTGACACGAGGTCAAAGTGAACTATAAAATGGAGGACTCGCAACTAGCTTTCCTCAGACTGACAAAGCTGTTTGGATGAGCAGCAAAATGTTACAATCTCTCAAAAAAGAAGTCCACTTGCCATGACTCAACTTCCAGGTAAGAGCGAGTGATGCCTTTCATTGGACCACAAACAAATTGCAAGCTTTCATGGAGAGGATGTGGTTCAATTAGACTAAGCACCACTACTTCAGGGATAGTGCAGGGGGGAAAATGTAGATGAGAGTCCCAAAACTGATGATAGTTGTCTCTGCCAAGTCTGTTTGGAGATGTGATTTCAGACTCAGGTTGCAAAAATCATCTGGGGTGTGTGGCCTCAAGCACCATCCATTTCAGCATGACTTAATTTGGCTTTAATTGGCTTCTTCTACCTGGAGAATAAAACAAATTATGACCCCAACCTCATGCTCGATGTAGCTATTCCTCTGTGTTGCTTCACTTCACCACCACCCCCAGCAGCCTCACGGCCAAAAAGAAATGTTGGGTTTCCGAAGTAGGCAATATAGATGTGTAGAGGGAAGTGCTTAGAACAATGAACTGGACTCTACAAAAGCTTGCAATTTGTTTGATATGTTTCAGTGGTCCAATAAAAGGTGTCACACACTCTTATATCTGTGCATTCTTAAGGAACATGTGGCCTTTTCCTGGTTCCGAAATCAGCTGCTATGGTGGTTTTAGGGTGAAAGGTTATCAGGTATTCAGGGATGAGGTTGAGGCAGATGAAATGTTAGCCTATATATGGCACAAACCCTCTGTTCTTTCTCATCCAGTTTAAGTGAAACAGTGGGGGTCTCCCTCTATAGGGTAATGAATAGGTTAAGGGCCAGTAACTGATGTTCAGTCCAGAAAAGATAGAGATAACTGGGAACTTGATCATTAATCTATCTGGATAAGGACTGTTTGCTCTTAGACGGGATTACACTCCACCATTCTGTCATGCATGCACAGGTTCATTCATTCCTTTTATTGATGTCCCATCCTTTTCCCAGTAAAAGACTCAAGGGGGTGGGCTTACAAAATATTCAAGACAAATGCAGTTAGAAGAACAATAGATTACAATATTACAAAGGAATTAGACTCCCTTTCGGAAATCTGGTTCATGGATTTCAGTCACATGCGGCTAATGACATCATCAGTGGTGGTAGGTTTTTTTTAAAGAAATTAATTAATTAATTATTATTATTATTATTATTATTATTATTATTATTATTATTATTATTATTATTATTATTATTATTATTATTATTATTATTATTATTATTATTATTATTTTCAGTGATACTTTTCTATGGTGGCATCCTAATGTTTTAAACCGGTTCAGTGATGACTTCCACATTTTTGTAACCCACTTTGGGTATTTTTGACATAGCAGCGGTGAGGTTTGAATAAAAGGGTGCGCCCCTGCTGCTGTCCTTTTTTAATATGCTTCTTATTAATCTATGTTTATTTGCTGATTATGTTTCTTATTGTGTTGTAGTGTATCTACTATGTGTATTTCCTGATTTGCTCTGCCATGTTCGCCGCCCAGAGTTCCCGTTGGGAAGATGGGCGGGATATAAATTCAATAATAAATAAATAAATAAATAAATATTTGTTGGGCAGACAGTACATTCCATAAATAAAGGGAAAATCACGGAAGGATAGGTGTGGGCAACTCCAGTGGGTCTGAGAGATCTCTCTCCCGACCCCATCCGCTCCAGGATATTTCACAGATCCTCCCAGTTGTGGTGCCCCATCAGGTCAGTGGTGGGGCTTAGTGACTCTGAATGTGGGAAACCTGGATCCAATCCCTTTTTCTTCCCCTTTTCTTTTTTAAAAATTATTATTAATTTTTCCACCACATATAAAGGGTTTTCTACGGAGGACGGGGAAGGGAAAAAAGTACTAAGGATAAAAAGGGGGGAGTTCAGGTGGCATGCTTAAACTGTTTCTCTTATTTTAATACTAACAGCTATAATTTCTATTATACGGTTGGGGTCATTTTTCTACAGATTTCTATTTCATAAAAATTAGAAAGTGGTTTCCAGCTGTCTCTTGCATTCTGTAAGTCTTTGTCCTTCCTCAATTCCGATGTTATATCCATCTCTGCGGCCTCAAAAAGCTTTTCTAGAATCTCTTGTCAAGTTGGTGTTTCAGCCGATTTCCAATAGGTAGCAATAATACAATTCTTGCTGTGGTTGCAATAACAGGCACTTCCCATTAATTTCTTTGATATCTGGAATAGTATTTAAGAAAAATATTTCAAGTTTAAATGGGATTATATAATTTACCCCCTTTGGGGGGGGCAGTATCTCATGTACGATCCAATCCCGAGTTTCAAAACCCGTCCTCATGGCATCCTGGGCATTATTGCTGCATGTGAGCAGATTCTTCCAGAAAGAAACATGGGGAGTACTTATGAAACATGGCCATACACAGAGGCTTTCTTTCAGAGCACTTGGTGAACTCAGGAGTGCCCTTGAAGTTAATGGGCTATCTCTGGAGAAAGTGGCTTTGGGAGAGGGCTAAAGTGTACTCTCTCCCTGTAAGATGGACTGAAGAGCAAGGATCTTATTCCCAAACCCTCTCTTCCCTCATTGTCCCCTTACAAAGAAAACAAAAGGACAGATAGTAATGTGAAGGCTAGGATTTCTTTAAGGATTCATTCAGAAGCTAGACATGGGGAAAAGGGGGGGGGGAGTGGAAGAAGCATGTACTTATGTGGTCTGTGGCGCTAAAGTTTAATATTACTACCCAAATTCCATTTATCTTTCCCCTTTTCCCCATTAGAGCAGGGGGGTTTATGTCGGAGATAATGTGATACTGCAGCATAAGCCCTCCTCAGATTTCAAACAGGTCAAGTTGTCAAAGCTTTTTAAGGGAGCCAATTACATTAATTTTCCACAGCAGAGAAATACATATTTCATTTCCATCTCCCACTAGAGATGGGGCCCAGGGATTCTGTTTCTAGAGGCTCTTATCACTAAGTAACATTCATACCCCCAAAGGAACCTTTGGCAGTCACTGGTCCATTGATATAATTGAGCAAGCTATGCGCCGTCTGACACGGCCATGGCACTCTTCAATGGTCCTGTGCACTAAGCACTCAGAACAATGAAGCTTTAGAAGACTGCCACATTGTCAATAAATTTCAATTACACTAATTGCCAAGAGTTCAATGAGTGCATTTTGAAAAAGCAGGGGAAAGGATGAATTTAAAAAAATGGAAAGGAAAGGAAGAGAAAAGCAAAAAGAAGCAACCATATGCCTACGGGTCTGTAGGAAAAGAAGCAACGGTGCGTGGGGGGGGACATAATTGTTTAAAAACCTGTAGTGTCTAATGTGGGCATTTGGCGGTAGTGTAGCTTACAGGTGAGGCTGTGTATGCACACACATAAGTGTGTATGTGTATGTCATAACTTCTGGAGATTTTACACACTGTTGCTAATTTCAGGAACCTTGTTTTACATGACTTTGTTGGTGTTGCCAGACTACAGATGCAGAGAGGCACATTTATGTGGCATTGTCTTTCAAGGTAGAGTCGTTTTCTTCCTTTGGTTTTTACTTGTTGTTGTTCATGTCCTGTTCAAAATGGATAATGCTTCTGAAAGCAGAAGGCTGCAATGTCAGTTTCACCAGCAAATTAGGCTGCTTACTAAATCAGCACAGTGAAGCCAAATGCATTGCCTTATGTGGAGTGGCAGAGCAGACATTCCAAATTAATTACAGCTCAACAGGAAAGCAGCATCAACATACATGTATGGACTGCAGCTGGCATTAATCTGGTATGTACATCACAGTGCCCTTCCTGTACACTAGTGCATACGGCAGAGTTACAAAACTTGCATATCAACAAACTGAAGGTATTCCATCAGGGCTTCAGTTCTGTGAACACCCTGGACTTGATCCCATTGAAATTAACTATGACTTGTAGGGCAATCCCATGCACATCAACTCTGAAGTAAGTCCCGTTTTGTTCAGGATCTTCAGTCCTATGTATCCTAAAGGGAGTAAGTGCAACTGAACTCCATGTGGCTTACCTCTGAGTAGACATGAACAGATTTCTCCTCTAGCAATTTCTTAGTTCATAATTGTCAGCCTTCACGGTTCATGGTTGTTTAGGCTTCATGGTTCATAGTTGTTTAGGCTTTATCTACAGCAAACACATGTAGCTCAAAAGGGTTCAGGCCACCAACGGCTAGGGATTGAAAGCAAGAAAAAATCCAAGTGTTTTATTATAGTACAGCTCCTCTTTATTATGAACACTGCACTTTCACTCTGCAAAGCACTTTACCGTCTTCTTAGTTTGGAAAGCACTTTATAGTCATGTCAGCCTGGAAAGCACTTGACACTCTGTGACCTTTCCTAAGAACCCTGTAAGTAAGGGACATCCATGTTATCTATCTTTTTCTGGATAATGCAAGCTGAGCAATGGAATGCAATCCATAATTTCTGGATACATGGGAGTCCATCTTCAAACCAGATGCCACCAGTATAGCTACCTATGCACAAGATCCAACTGACTTTCTAGGGAAACTACATCCCATACACAATCATCCTACTGAAGCTACACTGGATGTAGAAGCAGTCTACATAAACATCCCACACAGAGATGAACTACAGGGTATCATGAATGCTAGTAAAAACAAGAAAGAAGGTCACAAAATCACCACCCTCTGAAACTTTGTGCTCACACACAACTATTTAACCTTTGACAATAATGCCTACAGTACCTCCAGATCAATGGATCTGACAGGGGCACTTACATTCACCTACAGTATGCAAACCTACTCATGTTCTAGATATCACTGTGAAACTACAATATGGGCATCTTTGCACCATGCTATATTGAAAACCCACCTACCCATGTGCATGCCTCCATCTTCCATCCTGAACAGACAACAAAATCCATTGTTTACTCTTGAGCCCTCAGATACAATCCCGTCTGCTTGGGTTCACAAGGCAGGGACTCCAAATTCAAGGATCTACAAAATGTAATCCTTGGACTACAATATCCATCAAAGGAACAAATCAACAGGGTAAGATGACTACCCCAAAGCCACCTACTGCAGGACAAGCCCAGAAGGGAAATTGACCGGACCTTGCTAGTAGTCAATTCCAGCTCACGACTGAGACCACCAGTTTCAAGTGTCATAAGTGATCTCCAATTCATCCTTCTTTCTCCCTAATCCTAGGTTGCTGGACTAAAAGCCACTACAGAAACATAACGAAAATATAGACACACAATGACACATAGCAACTGCAGACACATAACACTGACCCCACATTTATTCTGGAAGAACAATTACACACAATATGTAGGGTACTTTTAACTGTTCCTCTGCCAATGTTATCTAAAGCCCCTCTGCAACAGGACTGACTCAGACACCAGGAATGACAATATACAGAAACATGTTTCAAATAATTTTAATTTACTTCCCCGACTCCTCTCTCAAACCACCTATCTTCTCTGTCTAATATGTGAACATCCTCATTTTTGAATGAGTGCCCTTTGTCCTTCAAATTCATGTGAGCATGAATTTGAAGGACCCCTCTCTCAACAGAGGTGGGGGACTCAGGCATAGTCTATCTGCCACTTATCAGGGTGTGCTTTCAACAATACCCAGACAAATCAAAAAAGCCTTCACCACCAAAGCCATAGCTAACGACCCATACTTTATAGGTTTCAGCACCTTAGGCCATTGTTCACCTTAGGCTATGGATACTATTGTCTAGCCTATTCAGGCCATTGTTCGTCTTAAGAGCCTATCTCAGACCAGGGTGACAATAGGTCAAAGGTGACTATAAGATGGAGGACTCGCACTAGCTGTATTCAGACTGATGAAGCTGTTTGGATGAGCAGTGAAATGTTTCTGTCTCTTAAGAAAAAGAAGTCCAGTAGCCATGGCTCAACCTTCAGATAAATTCACCTGGATGACTGAGAATCTTCACAGACAACTTGCTAGATAGCTTACTGGTTTAGGTATTTGTTTCTGGAGCCAGAGGTTGGGAGTTCAGTTCATTATTATGCCTCCTGTGAGTAGGGCCAGCTCAGAAGAAGGGAATGGTAAATTATTTATCTGAGTGATCTCTACCTGAAAATCCCTAAACAAGGTTGCCATAAGACAGAATTGACTTGATGGCACATAATTACTACATGCATTGTAACCTTTCCTAATAAAGAAGTTGCCCAAATTGCACAAGACATTACAATTGCATTTGTTTCATATTTGGAGTGCTCTTTTATAGGAGTCATGTTACATGCTTTGTTAGAAGATCATCAGTTACATATTTGTATTGTTTAGAAATTCATGTATGAACATCATTTGGACCCCTAGACTCATTTGGTCATCATTGTTCAGTAAGATCTGTAACTCCATGTCTTCCCTTTTTGCCATTCTTCTTGAACCAGCTACTCTGGCTCCTTTCCTGAAAAAGCAGTTTCTTGCATGCACATCTGCCCTATGTCTCCTGCAGCATAGAGAGAAGAATGCCTTCAACTTCTCTGCAGTCTTCTTATCTTTGTTAAAGTTTATGTTCTTGGCCAACCTGTCTGAAAAGCCAAGAGGGATGCTTACTGAAATCAAACCTTGAAGTAGTAGCTGCCACCACCTCCTTGAATGGGCCCCTGCTTAGCATGAGATGGGAGGAATTCTGTTGAGGGTTTGCCCCTTTTCTGGATCTGGGAAGAGAAAAAGCAAAAATACTCCACATCTACTGACATGTCTACTCCCTTTGTTTTGCCAAAGCAAAATGAAATGACAGTGGGAGAAAGGATCCTTGAACTGGGTCATGATCCAAACCACAAACCAGCTCAGTTTGTCAGTTTTTCTGGTTCTGTTCTTGGCTATCTCTAATACAGATACACTAGAAGCTTATATCACTTTTAAGTGCTGTTGATCTCCCAACCCCATCTTCAGTCTCTGAAAATTATAGTATGATGAGGATGCCGAGAAGACTGTTAATAGACATTTACCTGAAATTGCTTCAGCCACTTAAATTCTATTACCCATGTTTTTTTCTCTCCCCTATCTCATACCTAATAACCTGGTTGAACCAATAAAGATCTTGCAAGACCTTCCAATGAAGACCCAAACTTTGGGCTCAAACAGGCCAAAATAAGCATTAACTTTGCAAACAAATGCAACCAAAAAAAGCATCAGATAAAATATAATAATAACCATCGTCTGAAAACATAGAGAGGAAGGAGGGACCATGGTAGCCAACATTCTGGGGATAGAACCTACCTTGGCATGGCAATAAATAGTTGCATGCAGTGATATATACTGGTCATAATTATGTCAGCACATCATCACAAAGTATTACAATCTGTAAACAAATATGTGAGGAATCCTAGGGATCCATTCAAACACTCACAGTCAACCCTCATGGACAAAAAGTTGCAGTACAGCAGTTTAACCACTGTGCCATGAGGTTCTATGCACATCTGCCCTATGCACAGCTTACATCGTCATCAGGTTTGGGGAAAAACCTTCCACATGAGCCAAGGAGTTCATTCTGAAATGGTGTGAAAACCCAGCCAAATGCCCTGATATGCAGTGAACTGGCCGACACAGCTGTCCATTGCAGTATTGCAGTATTGCTGTACTTCCAGCCATTTTGCAGTCCTTGGCGGGTATTGGTGTACCCACAGTAGCACCAAGACAATTCAGAACCCTAGTCACACCATTTATAATTAACTTTCCAAGTTCTGGTATCCTTAAGTGAGAATCAGGAGTCCAATGCAGCTGAGAAACAGATTTTTTAAAAAAACTAAAAAGATATTCAACATTCACCACAAATTATTGCCCCTGAAGATCATAAAAATTTCAGATCAAAAATGCAATGGGAAGTTTTAAACTGTAATAAAAGCTACATTTTAATGCATCTTGGGACTTTGATCTCTCTTTCATAATTGGGTCTATAGAGTGTTATCGGTTCCTTTTGGATTTTTTATCACCTAATTGCAACCTAAATGCAATGATTCTTAGTGATGTCCATCCATGCACTCATCAGACAAACTTCATGTAAGGAATATTGATCCATCACGTGCTGCCAGAGGTTTAAAAAATAACAATGTGTAATGCACCATGTTGTAACCCCTGCAAAGTATTTTTTTTACTGTTTGAAAGATTGGGAGGACACAACAACACAAACTAGGAATCATCAGGACTCTAAACTACAGAGCAAATCAAATGAAAGCATTTACCACATGCTTATATACCACCCCATAACACTTCTAACACTCTTTGGGTGGTTTAAAATTTAATTATGCAGGCTAGACATTGCCCCCTCCCCAGAAAGCTGGGTACTCATTTCACCCACCTCAGAAGAATGGAAGGCTGAGTCAACCATGAGCCTGCTACCTGGAATTGAACCCAAGGTCATGAGCACAGTTTTAGCTGCAGTACAGACATTTAGCTACTGCACCACGAGGCCACAAGCAGAGAGCATCCCCAGCTCCACAGAAGCCAAGAAGAAGGAAGACAGGCACCTGAAGAGAACACTTAAAGTCTGTTGATATCCAAAGTGGTCCTTCAACAAAACAGTAGTCTGACCCAGAAGAGCAATGGATCAGCCTGAGACCCAGAGCCAGTGGAAGAACCTGGTAATTCCTTCCATAGCTGGAGTGTCTGAAAAGTTTTAAATGATTTTTGGCAAACACCACATACCTGTTTACTCCAAACCCCCAAACACGCTAAGGCAGAGACTCATCCACCCAAAACACCTGATACCAAAACACAAGAGGAGCAATATAGTATAGGGGGTGCAGTGAGGAATGTGCAGAGCTCTACATTGGAGAAACCAAACTTCCACTAAACAGATGGATGGCCTAGCACAGGAGGGGTAATAGCCCTGGCCAGAATCAGTGGTGTAGCTTCGCTTAAAGGACAAAGGACACTCATTTAAAGTTAAGGATTGACACATATTAGATAGAGAAGATAGGTGGTCTAAGAGAGGGGTCAGGGAAGCCATTCATGTGTGTATTGAAAATTCCTCTTTCAACAGAAGTGGGGGACTTAGGCACAATTTGTCTGCCATGCATCAGGCTGCCCTTTCATTAATCCCGAAACAAATCAGAAGCACTTCACACCTCCACAAGAAAGGGCATGGCTAACAAACCATACTTAATGGGTTTTGGGAAGTGTTGGATAGGTGGGACATTCACATACCCCAGACAATTATACATCTAAATAGCTTATTCAGGCCACTGTCTACCTAACAAGCGTATTCAGGCCAGGGTGGCATGAAAGCAAGGTGACCTATAAATTGGAAGACTTGCACCAACTTTCCTTAGACTGACACAGCTACTTGGATGAGTAGTGAAACATTTCAATCTCACAAGAAAAGAAATCCAGTTTCCATGACTCAACTTCTGGATACCCTCACCTGGATGACTGAGAATCTTCACAGACATTCAGCTACTGAATATAACAATGTAAGAGTATATAAAGAATATATCAACAAATATGCCATGCCAAGGTAAGAGAATACATCAACTATTTGAAAATTGAAACAAGAAATTAATTTATTCTTAATAACAATTAGAGATGGGCACGACTTAGCGGTATTCCCGTTTCCGTTTCCGTTAATCGTTTCTGTTACTCTACGGAAACGGTAACGGGAATCACTGCCCCAGACTTCGAGCTCGAACCGACGAACGAACAATTTGGTCTGATTTGTCGTGCTCGTTACTTGCATCGCGCAATGCCAAGCGGCACAGAAAAAAAGTTCTTAAAAGTTAAAAAAAAACCCGATTCCCGTCCCTAAAAGTAGGCGAAAACTGTCTGAGGGCACCTACCAGGCCAGAAGGGTGTTTTATTGGGGGGGGGGTTTCCCCGCCCCCCTCTCCTTGGCTATTGCTACTGCTGCGCTGCTGGTACCAGGCTGGGAGGGCGCATCCATTTGCCATGCAGTGCGGGGGATCCAAAATGGCGACCGCAATATTTTTTTTAAAATCGTTGCCCAAAACCCCACCAAAGCACCACAGAAACATGCGAAAATTAGCTATTTTAAATGCTTGAATTTTTACAGTAGCAGCAGTGGGTTTTTCTTGCAAAAAAAGTCTCCGTTGATTTTATTTTATTTTTTTACACCTGCGCATTCGCAATGATGGGCTCGCCCATGGGAGTGGACCATGCAAAGTTTTGGAGCCATTCCACCAATCGCATGGCCAGGTTTTGCTGACTGTACCAGGCTGGGAGGGCGCATCCATTTGCCATGCGGTGGGGGGGGATCCAAAATGGCAACCGCAATATTTTTTTTGAAATTGTTGCCCAAAACCCCACCAAAGCACCACAGAAACATGCGGAAATTAGCTATTTTAAATGCTTGAATTTTTACAGTAGCAACAGTGGGTTTTTCTTGCAAAAAAAGTCTCCGTTGATTTTATTTTATTTTATTTTATTTTATTTTTTTACACCTGCGCATTCGCAATGATGGGCTCTCCCATGGGAGTAGACCATGCAAATTTTCCACCAATCGCATGGCCACTTGGCCAGGTTGACCACAGAGACTTCTGGGATGTGCCAATCGGGCATAAACAGCCCACTAATCGTAGCCCAAACCCGAACCCTAAGCCTAAC
This sequence comes from Phrynocephalus guinanensis, assembly GCA_037367245.1. NCBI lineage: Eukaryota > Metazoa > Chordata > Lepidosauria > Squamata > Agamidae > Phrynocephalus > Phrynocephalus guinanensis. The sequence continues at coordinate 110,719,023 of CM074739.1, forward strand.
CCATAAGCCAGTACACTGTCCTTCTAAGTGGGTCAGAGAGGCACCCAGATGCACCCCAATACTCACCGTAACCTCACCCTTAACTAGCCTAACCCTAGCCGTTGCGCTAAGCCGTCTTAACCCTAAGCCAGATCTACTTGCATTGCACTACATGCAAGTACGTGAGACACAGCGGGTGCAAAGAGTCTGCCAGTCCGTCACTTGTGGCTCTGGCTGACTCCTGCAGCTCCCTCCAGGAGCCCGCTACCCCCTCCCCAAACCAGTACTAACGACAACGAAAAAACGAAAAAACAAACCGACTAATTTTTGCAAATTTTCGCGAAAAATGGAAACGAGCCGAAACGGAACCGGCCCGACTAACGACAACTCGAAAAAAATTTTTTTCAAGTCGTGCCCATCTCTAATAACAATTGTGGAAATCAGCAAAATGCAAAGCAGGTGTGGTGTGGGGGTGGTATGTCCCTAGGCTCCCTAAGCTAACTAAACCCCCTTCTTCTTCTTTTTTATAATTGCCCCCCATCCTCTATTGATTGTGTTCAGGAAATATAGAGACAAGCCCTAACTAATAACCAACTAATTCCCCCCACCTTCCCTTGCCAGGCAGATGCTCAAGAGTCTCACCTGACTCCCCCCTTTGAATGCACCTGGTTCAAACAATCAATTAAAACTCAATCCCTCAAAATTCAAATCAATAAACAGGAAATCAATGTAATAAATCAGAATCAAAAAGGTCCACTCCATCCATGTGGCCCTGCAGAGGCTGAATTCCAACAGCATGCTCGAAAATGAAACCCATGCACTTCTGCCCCTGCAAAATCACAGGAAGCAAGAGACTGGGCAGTTGCGGGGGATATCTTTTATGAACTGAAAGCTCCTGCCTCCCAGCCACCTTATTTGACATGAACTTCTTTTTTTTAAATAAGTCTATTAATATTCCATCATCTTAACAACTATTTCCAAGTTAATTTCTACAAACAGTTCCAGTTGTCATTCATCATATTGTCTGGGTGTGCTTAATATTAATTACACATCATGTCTTAGTACCACCTAATGCATTATTCCTTCTCTCCAACCAATCATAAAATCTATTCCAAGTTGACTAGTACACAGAGTCCTCTTTTTCTTTGATTCTTAATGTCATTCTGTCCATTTCAGCACAGTCTAAGTTTTTTTGTATAATTATTTCCTCACTCGGTATGTTTTCATTTTTCCACATTTGGACCCACACTATTCTAGCGGCAGTCAAGATATGTAATATAATATATTTATCCCGTATATTAACATTTTCTGGCATAATACCTAGTAAAAACATTTCTGGCTTAAATTCTATATTCAGCTTTGTTATTTCTTTGAGCCATATATGTATTTTAACCCAGTATTTCTTTGCCCTCATACAAGACCACCATACATGATAATATGTCCCATTTTACATTTCCAACATTTGTTAGACAAGTTTGTGAACATTTTTGCTAATCTAGTTGGTGGCAGGTGCCAATGATAAAACATTTTATATAAGTTTTCTTTATAGGATGTTGCCAGAGTTAGTTTGTTATTCAGACTCCATAGCTTTTGCCGTTTCTCTAGTTCAATTGTGTGACCAATATTCTTGTCCCAACATATCATTGTCTCTTTTACTTGCTCATTTTCCATTTTCAAATCTAGCAGGAGGTTATAAAGTTTTTTAATTAAGTTATCTTCTGATAGTAATAATATTTTATCAAATTGAGACTGTTCTTTGTAAAATCCTTGTAGTTTAAGATCTTCTTTATATGCTGATTGAATTTGCATAAGTGGCCACCATGGAAGTATCAGTCCTTGATTTGCTAGTTGTTCCTTTGTTTTTAAGTTCCATTCTGAATCTAAAATATCGTTATATGTTACAGCTAAAATAATTGTTAATGGAAATACAACAGAGAAGGTAGATATCCAGAAAGGAACTTGACAAGGATGCCCGCTATCTCCATTATTATTTATCCTGACAATGGAAGTTTTAACAAAAGAAATAAGACATGATGAAGAAATAATGGGGACACATGTTAGAGATGAAAAATTTAAGCTTCAAGCATTTGCTGATGACTTAGTCTTTATTCTGGAAAACCCATTAGAAACAACACTGAGATTAATAGATCAGATTGAGAAATATGGGGAGGTTGCTGGCCTGAAAATAAATAAAGAGAAAACAAAACTAATGGTTAAGAACCTGACAGAAAAACAAAAAAGTTACTAACAGAGAAGACAAATCTGCAAATAGTAAAAAAGATTAAATATTTAGGAATTTACCTGTCATCCAGGTACTCCATAATTAAAGAAGATAATTATGGGAAATTGTTGAAAGAAATTAAACAAGATCTTGAAAGATGGGAGAACAGGCAACTTTCATTCCTGGGAAGGATTGCAATGATAAAGATGAATATATTGCCTAAAATCCTTTTTCTTTTCCAAACAATCCCAATCAAACTAGGAAGAAAATACTTTGAGGAACTGAATAAAATGATTTTAAAATTTGTATGGCTAAAGAAAAAGGCAAGGATTAAAACCAAAATGCTACAAGAGAAGAAGGAAAGAGGAGGTTTTGGCTTACCAGATTGGACACTGTACTACCAAGCTTGTGTGCTAAAATGGCTAAGGGAATGGATACTGCTGAAAGATAAAAGACTTTTATACTTGGAAGGGCATGATCTACAGCTAGGATGACATGCTTTCCAAATCTCATAAATTTTGATAAAATTGTAACATATAACAATCTTTTAGATTCAGAAGGGAACTTAAAGACATGAACTTCTCACACCCTGTTTCGTCTGGGAGCCCTGCCTCACAACAGGTATATGTGGAGCTAAAATTCAGAGCAAGTAGAAAACTAATGTGTTAGTTAGAGATGGGCACGACTTAGCGGTATTCCCGTTTCCGTTTCCGTTACTCGGTTCCGTTACTCTACGGAAACGGTAACGGGAATTACTCCCCCAGACTTCGAGCTCGAACCGACGAATGAACAATTTTGGTCTGATTTGTCGTGCTCGTTACTTGCATCGCGAGATCGCGCGATGCCACACGCGGCACAGAAAAAAAGTTTTTAAAAGTTAAAAAAACCCGGTTCCCGGCCAAAAAGCAGGCGGGAAAATGCCTGCCGTGCCTCAGAGCACCTACCAGAGGGGTTGTTTCTGGAGGTCCCTGGCCTCCCCCCTCATCCCCCGTCCTGGGCTGCTCTGCTGGGACTCGCCGCAGGCTCGCAGCCAGCAAAAAGCCCAGTCTCGCCGCCGGCCGCCGCAATTAAAGCGCAAGCAAGCGGCACGGACGGCACAGGAAAAAACTTTTAAACTCTCCCCCCACCCATTCCCGGGCCAAAAAAGCAGGCGGAAAAATGCCTGCTTGACTAAGGGCGCAGGGCACCTACCGGAGGGGTGGTTTCTGGAGGGGGGGTCCCGCCTCCCCCCCCGTCCTGGGCAGCCGGACTCGCGAGTCGCCATTGCCATGCCATGCGGTGCGGGCGGGGGATCCAAAATGGGGCGGCGAACGCAATATTGTTTTTGAAATCGTGGTCCAAAAACACACAAGCACAACAGAAACACGCGAAAATTTATAAACTGCCAGATTTTTCACAGTAGCAGTGGGTTTTTTCTTGCAATAAAATGTCTCTCCTCTCCTCCTCTGTCCTCCATTGATTTTATTTTATTTTATTTTATTTACACCTGCGCAGTGCGCAATGATGGGCTGGCCAAGTGGCCAGCCATGTGGGAGTGGACAACCATGCAAATTTTTGGAGCCATCCCACCAGTCGCATGGCCACTTGGCCATGGAGACTTCTGGGATGTGCCAAAAAGCCCCCTAAAACCTGCCCTAGCCCTAACCCTAACCCTTGACTCCGTACCCATACGTCACAGACTGTCTTCTTAGTGGGTCAGAGAGGCACCCAGAGGTGCAACCCACTAGCCCACCGTAACCTTACCCGTCACTAGCCTAACCCTAGCTCTTGCACTAAGCCACCTTAAAGCCAGATCTACTTGCTTGCATTGCACTACACGCAGCAAGTACAATTCCCTTCTGTGTGAGACATGGTGGTGCCAGAGCCTTGTGAAGGGCGGGTATGACCCTATCACTCTCACACTGGTCTCACGTCTGCACATTATGTTATGCAATATCCATATGGCTATTGCATAGCATTTTGCAGCAGCAGCAGGTGAGGAAGGGAGACCCCCATGTAGAGGGGTGTCTCTTGGAGCCTGCTTCCCCTTCCTAGTGGCAGGAGGCACCCACGGGTGCCTCCAGGAGCCCACTTTCCCTTTATAGTGGGCCAGAGGAGGCACCCACCCCACAGAGGTGCCTCCAGGAGCCCGCTCCCCCCCAAAAAAACCAGTACTAACGACAATGAAAAAACGAAAAAACGAACCGACTAATTTTTGCGAATTTTCGCAAAAACCGGAAACGACCCGAAATGGGACTGGCCCGACTAACGACAACTCGAAAAATTTTTTTTTCAAGTCGTGCCCATCTCTAGTGTTAGTCTCTGTTTGTACATGCCCTGTAAACATCCATGCAAGGCCTGGAGGGATGAAAATTTCCCATTGGCTTGGGGTGTCTCTTCCCCAAGGCCATAAAGCAATATATACTACAGTCTTAGAAAACTCTTCATAAGAGTGGATGCAAGCCTAAGTGGACATGAAAGTAATCAGAGCAATGATGGGTACATTTTAGACCCTTTTTGTTTACCCCCAAATCAGTTCCCCCCCCCCCTTTGGCTCTTGGTTGAACTATTACTTAGGGCGCTTTTACACAACCCCTAAAATCCGAGGCAAAGGGCTCACAGATCCGGAGCTTAAAAATGTTTTCCCACCAGCTCCGGACTTTAAAAAAAAAAGTACGACCACACCCACCTAAGCGTGTCCCAGCGCACTTTTCAAGTACCTGGCCTCCAGAAGGTAAAAAATCTTCCGATGCGCATTGTAAAGTTATGAATGCCGGGCTCCCTCGCCTTCTGTTTTTTTTTTTTTTTGTCCCCTCCGCCCCTTTAAGAGACAGGAATCACTACAGGGTGGCTCGGGGCTGCTTCCACTGACAGATGGAGGTGAGCCTGCATTTTTTCTCCTTTTTTCTCCCTCCCCTCAATCAGACAGGAACAATGGAGTGCGGAGGGTGGGAACAAAGGAAAAGCGACAAACCCCCACAATCTCTGGTCCAAATTTAAGTTGCCTCTGGATTTTAGGGGTCATGTAAAAGTGCCCTTAGTGGGCCATGTTTTACTCAGATCCTTTCATTTGGGTTTCTCCCATGGTACTTCTACAGTTAGGAAGCCCAGAAGCAGTTCCCATGTCTCTCCCAATGGTTGCCTGTCCTGCTTCTATGACATCGCAAGAGCCCACTCTGGTCTCAAGTTTGGACCCTGAAATTCCAAGGAATTGGGCTGTACTGAGCAAGCAAATTTAAATTCAGTTTATGACACCAGGATGTACAGTCAGGGAGACAAGGCTGAAGGAATGGAAGCAAAAAAACCTGAATAGAAGGCAATGTTGCCTAAGAAAGGTGAGGAGAGGAACACACCATTTGGAAATTATCACTGAATATGTCCTTGCTCTGTGAAACACCGAGAAACCTCTATGTAATATTTAAACAAGAAACTGAATGGTAGATTATCTTCTTCAGTTGGAAAAGTACATACACTGCCACCATAACAATTTCAAAAAAAAGTTGTGACATTGAAAGAGGAGGGGAAGAAGGCTGCATTTTTCCATCTATAAGATGCCCCCATGTGTAAGATGACCCCACATTTCCAGCCCAAAATTACAGTCTCACAACCACATGGTACTCTCCTTGACTTACTTCCATGTATGACAACTAGAGATGGGCATGAAATGGAAGAATTCCGTTTAGTTTAGTTTTTTTGTTTCATTTGAGGGGTTTTGTTTCATACAAAATGATTTTTTATTTTATTTTTATTTTTTTGTTACTTGTTCCCCCTCAATGCACCCAACTGGGGGGAAAGGTGCAGGGTTTTAAAATGTATTGGAGCCACCGAGTCAACCTCAGTGGCTCCAAGACATTTTGAAAACTCCACACCTCCCCCCCCTTGATTAGGTGTATTTGTGGGGGAAGCGTAAGCTTTTAAAGCGTTTTTTGCCACCAAAGCAAGCACCAATGGCCACTATTGGCATTTGGTTCCAAGGTGAAAAAAGTTTTAAAAGCCCATGCTCCCCCCCCAAAAAAAATCTGGTGTCAGCGTGAGACACCAGTGTGAGAGCCCCAAACTGGTGTCCTGCTCATTTTCAGAGGGATCCTGCTGACCTGTCATCAGCTGGACCCTTTTAAAAATGGCCAAGTTGGCACCTGGGGAATCCCCAGGTGGTGACCGGCTGCCCCCCAAGCACCAATCAGCTGGCACACAGGGCCCTATCGGCTGTCCCCCCCCAAGCACTGATCAGTTGGCACATGGGGTAAGCACTGATCAGCTGGTGCATGGGGCCCTGCTGGCTGTCCTCCTCCAGCTGATTGGTGCTAGGAAGGGGGCAGACGGCATGTGCCACTTGTCAAAAACAAACAAAAAAACAGAATGGAACAGAATGAAAATTCCCATTTTGTTTCATCTCATTTTTTAAAAAAATATTTCATTTTTTGTTTTATTAGGAAATGAAACAAAAAAAAATGAAAAATGAAATTTTAAAAATTTGTTTCATGCCCATCTGAAATGATGATCCTCAATTTTTAGTTTAACAGTTTTAGAGAAAAATACAGACTTATATATGATAAAATACTGTAACTGAAGGAGTTGTTGGCTATATTAAGGGGAGCAGGGCTCCTATCTGATAATGTGGAAAGCAAGTAAGTCTACTGTGGGAATTCATGTGACTGGAACAAATTAAAATATCCCCTCCAGGTATGATTGTGCCATTTACATAGAAGGAGGAAGAAGGAGGTAAAACCTGACTTTCTTGCAGCATTTCAGGAATATGATTTCAGTCTTGAAAAGAAACTTGGATTCTTGCAAAGTACAAGAGACATGTATGTACAGATTTCTGAAAAAATATTATTCCTGATGCATGATTTTTAAAGAAATAGAAATGCAAAAGTTATAATTAGTAATACTTAAGAAGATCTCTGGATTTGAACCTGAGTTCATTCTGTCAGCATACTGCTAGAAGGATGATGATGGATTTTAGTCTCAGGAGGAGAACATAAAGCGAGTCCACACAATAACTGTTCCCAAGAGGATGCCACAGTCATCCACCAACTGGTTGAGCCCAAAGTCCTCAAGTTTCACATACCTCTATGAGGTTCATAAAACACAGGTGGGAGAAATGGGTTGATTTATGAAAATATTTGTTAGGGTAACTCATGCCCCACAGCATGAACATGTATTTTCTGCAGCCACCCTATTAGCACAAAAAACCTCCATTATTAAAAATTGCTTTGATAAATGTTCCAGAGTAACAGTAGGCCATCATCACAGAGAATTTTGTGAGGAAATTAAAAGATTAAAGAAATTATAGCAGTAACACTGCATTCCTTCCCTCCCATTTTGCCATCCCAAATGAGGAGCCTCATGGCACAGTGGTTAAATGCCTGTACTGCAGGTAAAACTGTGCTTACAACCTGGGGTTTGATCCCAGTTAGCGGGCTCATGGTTGACTCAGCCTTCCATCCTTCTGAGGTCGGTAAAATGAGTACCCAGCTTGCTGGGGAGGGACAATGTGTAGCCTGCATACTGTAATTAAAACTGTAAACCACCCAGAGACTACTTGAAGAGGTACGGGGCAGTATACAAGCAGAACACTTTTACTTTGCCAACCATCCATTCCACAAAATTCAAATCAGAAGATAGCTGTGGAGTTCTTTTTGCTCTGAACTATTTTCATCTAATATTCTCTCCACATTAGGTAGCTATGACTGCCCACATTTATTTATTTATTTATTTATTTATTTATTTATTTATTTATTTATTTATTTGCCACTCCAGTTAGTGCCAAGGCACTACCCTGGTCTATTTACAATAAACGTAGCATAAAACCAACAGTTACCAGAATCATCACTAAGAGATAGAGATCAAACTATTATTTCTTTGAACTCTGAACTGAGGAATTTTACATTTGCTAACCACCTTGAGTTCCGATTTGGAAAAATCTGGTGACATTAAATAAATAAATAAATAAATAAATAAATAAATAAATAAATAAATAAATAAACAATGTAAAAATAGTACAGAGGCAGCTTTGAGCCTTTTCACACGACCTCTAAGATCTGCTGGCCACTTAAATTCGGACCAGAGATCTTGGGGGGTTTGTCACTGTTCCTGTGTTCCCACCCCCTCCGCACTCCTGGCTGCTGTCTGCGTGAGGGGAGGGAGAAAAAAAAGAAGAAAAGAATTCCGGCTCACCTCTGTTCTGCCGTCTCGCTCTGCTTCCGGCAGCATTCGTATCTCTTAAAGGGGCGGGGGGCAAAAAAAAAAAAACCAGAAGCGAGGAGAGCCTGGCACTCACTACGTTACATCCGCATCAGGAATTTTTCACCCCCGGAGAGCAGGTACTTGAAAAGTGTGCTGGGACGTGCATAGGTGGGCGTGGTCGCACTTAATTTTTTGTAAACTCCAGAGCTGGTGGGGAAACAATTTTAATCTCCAGATCTGGGAGCCATTTGCCGCAGATTTTAGGGGTCATGTGAAAAGGCCCTTTATTGGAGGTTATGAACAAGGAGGTGTTTAAAGTAAAGCAAACAAAGAGTCAATACAGGAAAACAACAATGCAAATACAAGATGATAGCAGGAACAATAAAGCACTGCATGGGAAAAGACCTGGTTATGGCTCACCAATGGAACTCTGAAAAAAGAGAGAGAAGCTGTGGTTTTTGAAGCTCAAGAACAAGCTATTAGAACAAATGCAGTTAAGGGTAGAATAGACAAATCAGCTGAGTATCCCGCATGTAGATCTGTAAAGAGGCAGATGAAACTCTCAACTATATATTGAGTTGTTGCAAGAAATTTCCTCAGATTGATTACAAACAGTGCCATAATGTAGTTGCTCAAATGGTCCACTGGAATTTGTGTCAGTACTGTCATCTGCCCATAGCAAAGAACTGGTGGGATCATAAGTCTGAAAAAGTGATTGAAAATGAGCATGCAAAATTACTTTGGGACTTCCAAATACAGATAGACAGGGTGTGAAGCATAAAAGCCTGGATATTATGATTGTGGAGAAGAAAAAAGTCTGGATCATTGATATTGCTGTACCAGGTGATAGTAGAGTCACCAAGAAACAACTTGAAAAATTAACCGATATCAGGATGTAAAAATTGAACTTCAGAGACTCTGGCATAAACCAGTACAGGTGGTCCCAGTGGTAATTGGCATGCTAGGTGCGGTGCCTAAAGAGCTAAGCAAGTATTTAGAAGAAATTGGAGTTGACAAAGTCACCACATCAGTGAGCTGCAGAAAACCACCTTACTGGGATCTGCTCGCATAATTTGCCGATACATCACGTAGGCCTAAATGCTTGGGAAGCATTCAACTAGTGATTTGTAATACAAAATCCAGGGTAGTTATCTTGTCTGCTGTGTGATGATGACGACGACGATGATGATGATGACGACGATGACGACGACGACGACAATGATGATGACTACGACGATGACGACAACAACAACAACAACAACAACAACAACAACAACAACAACAACAACAACAACAACAACAACAACAACAACAACAACACTTTTGGATTGATAAGACAAGATGGCATCGAACAATCAAACAACCAAACTAAACAAAAAAAATGCCTTTCAAAATTCCTAAAGCTGACCACTAAAAGTAATTTTAAATAGAAAACATGACTCTCAGCAAGAAGAAAAATGTGGCATCATTAATATAGATGATACCACAATCTATATTGCTTTTCACATTTAACATTGTTGTAACATAATTTCCGGTAATCTGGAAAAAGGGGTAACCTGCCAAATGTACCAACTACAAACCAATTGGATTACTTGCTCATACCCTTAAAATCTCAACAAACAAATCCACACCATAGTCCAACTAAGTGTCAAGCAAGATTGCTTAATCAAGAACTGTGGAATGATAGACACAATCCATGACGCCCAGCTGCTATTTGAAAAACACAGGGAGAAATGGAAACCAATGCATGCAGCATTCCCTGAACTCAAGAAAGCATTCGACCAAGACCTATGTGATGTCATCTGGTATGCACTGTGATGTCACAGAGTACCAGAGGAAGTTGTTAGTTGGGTCAAAGTGCTCCATGAGTTGCCAAAGAGCTGTGTGCAGGCTGCTGTTGGAACATCAAAGGATTTTCATATTATAGTTGTTGTTTGCCAAAGATCAACACACTTCTTACGACTTTTTATTCTGGTTATGGTTGCAGTCACTCATGATCTGCAGAATCCAGTGTCCTAGACACTTCTTTTTGCTGACGTCATGATTGCATCAGAGAGTGAGCCCAATCATTACAAAAAGGAAGCCTATCAGAAGAAACGATATTAGTAATAACTGGAGATGAGAACGAACCTGTCAACTGTTCGTCAGTTTATTGGTTTGTATTATTTAAAAAGTACCACACCCCACCAGCCTGCCACTTTGCCCCTACCCATTTCCACTTCCTCTGTCTGCCATGGCCATCATTGCTGCCATCAACATTGCCATCACCTCCCTCTAGCCAGCCCCAGGGCTTACAAAGTAAAACGAACAAATGAACGAACAAATGAACAAATGAACAAACAAACTCTCCATTTTGCTTTGCAGGCCATAGGCCCAACAGAGGACATCTGTGCATGTCCCTGCCTACCAAGTGATAGATGGAGGAATGCCCAGAAGTCCCCAGCAAGCCCCAGGGCTGGCAAAGTAAAAAAACAAAAACAAAAAACAAAAAACAAAAGACCTCTCAGTTTTCTTTTGCTTGCTGTGAGACCACCAGGGGACCATCTCCACATGTCCAGCTGCTGGATCTGATGACTATGAAGGGACAAATATTTAACAAATCAGGGATATTCATGGGATATCCCAATTCATTTTTAATTCCTCCCCATCTCTATGTATAACACATTACTTCGCAGCACTCCACAGGACTTCTATCTTTCTGTCTATTCCAGTTCAGGTTTCTCATTCTTACCCTCAGAACTAATCCTCTTCCTGCCCCCATTTATCACCTGGCTCTTATGTCCCAGTATGTCCACAACTTGAGCTGCTTCAGTTCCACCTCTTCTTGTTCCCTCACACAGCTCTGCCTTCCCTCCTTTTCCTGTTCTGTTATGTTTTGCAGAAGCTCCAAAAAGCTGCTCCATCTTAGGTTAACTCATATAGCTCCTCCATTTCCCTCCACAAAAGCCAACTTTCCTGTGGAGCCTCTAGCACAAGCTCCCTGATCCTCCCTCTTCGCTGTAACTTGAGCTTGAGCAATGACAACTGAAACCACAAATGAACTATGCCTCACAGGCAGTTGGCTTTTCTGAAAATAAACTTCAGCCATGCCCCCTGAAGTGCAGTTTCCCAGAACCACCTCTGGGGCTTCTCCCTTTATTATTTATTTATTTATTTATTTATTTATTTATTTATTTATTTATTTATTTATTATTCACCACCCAATTTTCCCATAGGGAACTCTGGGCGGTCTACAGACCTCACCCAACAGTGACTACCCAAATACGATGGTTGGGAAGGCACTTTTTTAAAATGAAGCAGGGAAGGTGGGAACTCTGAAAGCTACAAATGAGAGGGAAAAGAAGGGAGGGAGGAGTGTGGTGTGTGTGTCCGAGACAGCAGTTGCTCAGGCAGCATGGCTGGAACTATCAAGGCTACTGCTGCTGCCGCTTCTCCAGTGATGCTCACCGTCCCATTCTTCCCTTCCTCCTTCCTCCTTCCTCCCTTTCACTCCCTCTCTTTGCCCCCATCCCCTTTTGAGAGCCCACAGTGCTGCTCCATCCCCAAGAAACCTTGCCATCTGCCTGGAAAAGATTATCTATCTATCTATCTATCTATCTATCTATCTATCTATCTATCTATCTATCTATCTATCTATCTATCTATCTATCTATCTATCTATCTATCCTTGCGCGGGTGCACACACATCGCAAGAACTTCAAAAACACTATTTAGGTCATGTGATTTCATCAGGCAGAAAGGCGCTTTTAAAAAAACTGCTTCTTCTGACTGGTGGGATAGACTTCTTAGTTTACAGCATAAATCACAAATTGAAGGGCAGGTCTCTGTTTCCAAGAGCTTATAGCTCCAAGGCATTAACAGTGGGGAGATATTAGAATACTGGTATGTGGGCAGCGGTGGTTGAAAACAGGAGTTGGCAACATGTACCCCCTAAGCTAAATAAATGTAGCTTCAGATGATCTGATTGTGTTCCTCCAAGACCTCTGTCCCCATCCTTCTCCCTCACCTCCAAAGGAATTAAAGTCTCAAGCAGAACATCTCACATTAAAAAAAAAAACACTAGAGGGTTCAATGAGACTTTTAATTTCAAGAGACATGCTTGTTGGAAAATTTGGGAGTTGAAGGGTCCCAAGAATAAGTACACCAATCGAGATGCTGAAGTTGGCAGTGTATAGTTTCCAGACATCTGGAGGCTGGTCAGCCTTTGTAAAGGGGAATTACTTAGCAAAGAATAGATCTTGGGCACGGTGAGATTCTGTTTGACATTGAGTACAGCTAACTTCAGTATAATAGTAGAAGAGGTAGTCATGTTGGTCCGTGTAAAAATACAAAACAAAAGAACAAATTACAAAAGACAAAAAAACATGATATACAGTTTAATAAATGAGGCCCAAAAATTGAGCTTTGATTTCCATGTCAAAATAAGAATATTCTATAAGGGACCTCTTGATGATGATGATGATGATGATGATGATGATGATGATGATGATGGTGATGATGATGATGATGATCATCATCATCATCATCATCATCATCATCATTGAACTGCCAAACGGGAAGGGACTCTATGGTTAATCCAGTCTGGCCCCTGTCAAGAAGCCACAGTGGGGAATCAAACTCCCAACCTCTGACACCAAAACTACTGAGCTATCCATTAGTTCTAATTAACATGTTGCATGATCATGACAAACTATCATTGCAAACATTTTAATCACACAGTTCCAATCTGAAGTATATAGCACTGAAATCAACTCAGTTTCCCAGGGAGCAAACTTTACAGAGTGATGCAACTATGCAAAATGTAGAACTATAGGCAGATGACATGTGTCCCTGTTGCAGAGTGGTTGTTTATCAGCGGAAGACTGTGAGAGCTGTGTAAAGAGTGTGGGCTTTAACAGCCAGATAGCAGTGCTAAAATAAAGACGCAAACACAGCGGTGACTCCCATCACCAAGAACTATACAAAATATATACAAGTCCAGCAAAAAACAGAATTGGCGGGCATATACCTCGTTAGTTTGATAAACAATCCTGTAGTCCAAACTTTCCAGGATCCAAACTGACAGAGTAACGAGCTGCTCCTTCCAACCACGTCCCACACCATACTGAATAACTCTCTTGCTTTTATGTATGTGTCTGATGCAATCATTACTCAGCAAATTGATAACTGAGCATGACCAAACTGTCACCTGACTTAACTAGTTGCCAGAATATAATTACACAGGTGTGTAGCTCACTCTGCCTTGCATCATCCCCAAATTGCATCATACCTTGCAACAGGACATTCCAGTTTGTATAATCCTTAACAGTCCCTCTGTTACATTGCCTAGAGATGGGCTCAAAATGAACTTTTGGTTCATTTTGTTATTTGTTTTTCGTTTTGTTACCTAACAAAACAAATAATGAACTGCCCCCTCTAAGAAAAATGAAACAAAATGAAACAGAAATTTCTGTTTTGTTTCAGTTCATTTTTCATTCCAGCGGTGTCTCCTGCCGGGTAGAGTGGTCCAGTCCTCCTCGCTGCCGCACCCAGCCCCCAGGGAGGGGGCATCCAGATTTGTTGTTTTTTTTAAAGGCCGACTGGCCTGCGCTACAGCTGTTAGGCGGTACACATGATCAGCATTTTAAAAAATAAAATAAAAACATAAAAAACATAACATCATAAAAAAAACCCAATCCAGCCAACAGACTGCTGAACCGGTCCACGAGCACCAGATCCGACCCACAGGCCATGGAACCAGTCTGCAGGCCAGCAGAAGAAAAAAAAATTAAAGAAAATTTAATTTTTTTTTTCAAAAAAAAAAAAAAAGTCCAGCCCATGGGCTTTGGAACCAGCCTGCAAGCACCCAACCCAACCTGTGGGCCACCGACTCGATCCGCAGGCTGACAAAAGGGGGAAAAAAGCTGACCAGCCCACACTACAGCTGGTAGGCAGGCCACGTGGTCAGCAGTTTAAAAAAATAAATAAAAATAAATAAAAATAAAATAAAACTAAAATATAAATCCCAGCAGGGTTTTAAAAATAAATAAAATAAAAATCAATTTTTAAAAAAACCCGACCAGTGGGGTTAGAAAAAAGAAAGAAAAGAAAACAAACCCAAACTAAAATGAATTACAAAACAATTTTTTAATAAAAAATCATTTTGTAATTAACAAAACAAAACAGGGTGGGGGAACGAATTACGAAACGAAATGCCCAATTCATGCCCATCTCTACTAAAGACAGGTCTATTCATTTTTAACACTAAGCCAAACAGATTCCTTTGACCACTTTTACTCCTCTCTCTGTTTAGGAATGGAAAAACAGGAGGCTGTCACAAAGAAGAATCACATCCTTCCTGTGGTTGTGGTGGAAGTAGGACGAGAACCTATGGGTAGAAATGGCAGGAGAATACATTTCATTGGAGCATTAGCATAAACGTCCTCTCAGGGGTGCATGCTGCAATCTGCATTATAAGCTGTAAATGAATGGACACGCATGAGAAGATGTTGGATGACCATCTGCTGGGAATGCTATAAGGGAGTCTTACGTTGGCTAAAGATTCGGACTAATTTCTAAGGAAGTTCCTTTCCATGCCAACCATCTTCCATACAGATATGTGTGATTTTTAAAAGATGCTGTTGAGTGTTCTGGCCTTCAATTTAGCAGGTCTACCCTACATTTTTTCCAACAACCAATCTAAAGCAAAAATTGGGAAAGTGGTGGTGTTTGTTGTTGTTGGTTTGGAGTGGCTTGTTGTTGTTGCTGCTGCTGCTGCTGCTGTTGTTGCTGCTGCTGCTGCTTTGTTTTGTTTATTTGAGATTGCAAGTCCCAGGTTCCCCCCTTCCTGGAAAGAAGATTATGGAAGTTGTAGTCCCATAAAGTCACCTATTCAAGCCCAGAGAAAGGGAGAGAGGGAATATCAACCACAATAATGAAAACTGCATTTCCATTGTATTGCCTTTCACTCAGAATTCCACTAAAACTAGTCGAGAGCTGACATCTGGCATTGCAATAGGTAGCCTGAAGACAACAATCGGATTCCTCAAACAAAGGTGTAGAATTCACTTTAAATAATATTATATGGCATTTCCCAACCATGTGAGGTCACACTGTTACACCTGATGTTATTTCTTAGAATCTCTCTGCTCCATTTGCATATATTAGGCAAGTACAGCCCATGGAAAATACGAGTTTGCATACAGTTTTAGAGGCGAAGTTTGTAGTAATTTCAAGAAGGGCTTACTTCACTTGGGGCTGCCAGTCAGACGTGCATGAGAATTCCCCCCCCCCTCAGAGAAGTTTCATTTACAACACCTAGATTATACTGCCACCCACTGTCTCTCTGGTGTAAAGGACACCTGAGGGAAATATGCCTTGACGTTCCCTCAGTTTAATTCCTGCACAAGGAGAAGCCATCCCTATAAAGACAGATATATTCCCAGTTCATTTCCTCTGGCTGCGATAACTGTGAAATGTACCCATCTCACAAAAGAAGGGAAATAATGTCTCTAATAGCCTTAATGGGTTTTTTGAGGTCTTGGCAAGTAGCCAAGGGAGACTTAATATATGACTGCATAGGCAAACTGTGTGCATTTCATTCTTCTTCTTCTTCTTCTTCTTCTTCTTCTTCTTCTTCTTCTTCTTCTTCTTCTTCTTCTCTTCTTCTTCTTCTTCTTCTTCTTCTTCTCTCTCTCTCTCTCTCTCTCTCTCTCTCTCTCTCTCTCTCTCTCTCTGTGTGTGTGTGTGTGTGTGTGTGTGTGTGTGTGTGTGTGTGTGCATGTACAAGAGGAAGGGAGCGTGTTCGTTGTCAGATAAGTTTCAGAAATGATGTATTAATTGAACCCCATAGTGATGCAACAGTTTTCCCTCACAACATCAAGTGGTGGGAATGAAAACTAATTGTGCTTCAAAGAAACAAAAAGAAAATCATAAGTTTGTTGTAGGATTATGTTCTCTTTAAGAAGAGTATGGAAATAAACAGCAAAAGTGGCTGCTGCAGGATCATTTTTTGTTCTCCTTTAGTTACACTTCCTTATTTGAAATCTGAAACTCTGATATTCTACAAAAGAAGATCAAGGGACGGAGCATGCATACAGAGAGAGACAGAGAGACAGAGTGACAGAGAGATTCCTTCCTAATACATCAATAATGAAATGTCTTAACTAGGCCAGACAGGACATTTAAGGACCCCAGAAATCAGATTTTCTTGCAGAAGTATGGCAGAATTTAAAAGGCCTTTCTCAGACTAGAATACCCACTCAGTATGCCTGAAGAGAAAATTTGCAAGCCAAGGCATCTATGAAGGTGCAATGTGCTGTAAGACAGACCGAGAAGAAGAAGAAATTATCAAAACACCATTAGTTGCTACCAGGGACAAAACAAAAATATTCCAAGAAACTCCCCTATTTTCACACCACTTTACTTTGGTGCACACATTTCTCTGCACCTAAAGAAATGCTCATTTCTTTTTGGACACACTATTAAAGTGGATGTAATTCAAAGTAATTTGAGTAATTTGAACAATCGCTAGCCCATGATCTGTACTGCTTACACACACGGAGGCCACATATTATTGGCAGTTTAGAATTCATCAAGTGTCTTAAGGACTCATTGAGGGGATAGTTATGTTAGTCTTTTGCAGCAAAAACAACTGTGAATCTTGTTGCATCCCAAATATTAAGACATTTCATTTGGCATATGTTTTTATAGGCTGCAGCCCATGTGTTTTATGAAATGGGCAGAAATCCAAAAAAGTTAACAATTAATTATGTCAAATCTTTGCCATCTGAGACATATTATTATCCATTAGGATTGCATTTCCCATGAGGAAAACCTACACTTAATCTATCCCATAACACATTTTAAGGAATATTTATTTATTTATTTATTTATTTATTAGATTTTTATACTGCGCCATCTAGCAACAATGGCCACTCTGGGTGGTTTACAACATTAACAAGTATGAATACAAAATAATATACAATATATATGAATACAATATAATATAATAAACACAATAAGATAAAATATAAATAAAAACAAACAATAACAAATAAAAACAAACAACTGAAGGTGCAGTACGAGCAGGTAAATGAGCAGCTAGAATTGTTGTTAAGATAAGTAGCTCCTCTACTCTTACTTGAGACTCTCCAATATTAAAGAAAAGTTCTGATGCTACATGGGCATCAGCAGCTAATAAAATGGAGAACCATCAAAAACACAAGAATCATGCACCTTCTTTGATGAGGAGTTGTTTCTGTGGAGCGGACATGGGATGCACCTCAGATGGTAGCCATCTATTCCATTCTGCTACTATATGTCTGAAGAAGAGGATGTGTCCACAAAAGCTTACATTAAAATATAACAGTTATTATTTAAGGTTTTGGTTTTGGTTTTTGCCTGGAATTCTTGCATAGACTAATACAGCTACCTCTCATAAATCTATTCCATTCAGGCAGACAGAGAAAATAATTCTATAACATCTAGTTGGAACCACATGATAATGCTTCACAAACATATGAAAAAACCTGTGCCCATCATTTGTGCAGCCTGTAGTCACAAAATATGGGGAAAACCAAACTCATTTCTGATGCATATGAAATGATCACCAGAACATTTGAGCTTTATGCCTGGGCTTTACAGCAAACCAAATATGTCAGATAACAATTTCAGTTTGCAAGCCACAGCAGCATTTCCCATGAAGAACTAATTATCTACTAGCATAGAACTAAATTAATTAGTGATCCATGTCAAAATGGGTTATACTAATGTTTTGAGTAGCCTATCAGTGGATATAACAAGAGATATAGCAGCCTGAATCAGAGTTAAAATGGAAGATTAAATATTGGCAGGGGCAGCTATATATCTTGTGTTATTTCTGCCCCTTTTAAAAATATCTATTTTTCATTTCAGGGTTTCTCATTCCCTCAGGTACAGAATGAACTTAAAAGCAACCTAGATTTTTCACAGGACTTTTAGAGTGTGTGAAAGATCGATAATTTGCTCTTTTTTTGTTTATGAAATATGCCAACTCACTGGGACAGAGTCATTTTTAAGAGGCAGACGAGATCAATACATGTGTGCATAGATTTATGGGTAGTTTAGTTACAATCAAAATAAGTATTTCTGTTTAAAGAGTTCTGAAAGACAAACTTGGAGTTTTCCTCACATATTAAGCTTAGGAATGGGGAGCATTTTGCAAATCCATACTCTTATAATTTGCTTTCTAAATGTCACCAGTGTTGCTCATTGTTCTGTATAAGTAGTAGGAAAACAAGGTTGCTGAAATAGGATATATCCAAGATATTTTGCTGTCTAAGGCAAAGGATATGATTTTGCTCCCTTCCAATCTATATGTAGAAGATGCCGCTCCTGGTCCTCCTCAAATATAAGCATACTTTGAGAAATGCCAATTTAGAGTACCCAAGACAATTTGGGTGACAGCTACAACTCTGTACTCCAAACAAAGGAGGGACAGCAAGGTCATTCTAGGGAAAGAGGAGGTAAGTTGTCAGCACTTGCCCCCATGCTGACTGAAGCATTCTAAGACTTCTATTATATATTTAAACATCCCCCCCCCCACTCCTGTACATATAGCTATGAATTAGCCCAAACTGGGGTATATTGGTGTTCATCTATAGTGACATTCTGTGTGAACTATACCTATGGTATGCTTATTGTATGCTTTCTAATTGTGTTTCAGGAGTGCCTTGTGTTACTGTTGACCTGCTGGACACACATGGCTTCTCCGTTTTGGCTTTAATTTTGTAAAATAAATTGTGACACAGTGCAATATGTGCTGTTGTTCATCTGAGGTTGTATTTACCTCATTTTCACACCTGCTAAGGACCAGATGGTTTTTATCATCTCCTGATACATAAAATCACCTCCCCTCCACATGACTACTTTTATTTCTTTTTTTAAAAAAGGAACACATTTGCAAATGGAAAGCAGTCTGTATGTGTATATTTGTGTGTATTAGACATGGGCACGACTTGGCGAAATTGTCGTTTCCGTTTTCGGTTATCGTTTCTGTTACGTAACAGAAATGGTAACGATAATTAAGCTGTCAGAACTCGAACTTGAACCGAAAAAAGAAAAATTTGGTCGGGTTTTTGTTTTCGTTTGTGGCATCGCGTCGATCGCGCAATGCGAAGCACAGAAAAAGTTTTTAAAAGTTTTTTTTTAAAAAACCCGACTCCCGTGCAAAAAAGCAGGCAAAAATGTGCCTGCCTGAGGCTTTGCCACCTACCAGAGGGGTGGTTTCTGGGGGGTTCCCAGCCTTTCCCCCCCTCTTCTCCTGTCCTGGGCTGCTTGCACCAGGCTGGGGGGGGTCATTCTCGTCGTCTCGCCATGCCATGCGGTGGGGGGGATCCAAAATGGTCACTACCATTTTTCTTTTGAAATCGTGGTCAAAAAACACACCAAATCACCACAGAAACATGTGAAATTTATTTATTTTAAATGCCTGAATTTTTATAGTAGCAGCAGTGGGTTTTTTATAGCAATAAAACGTTGTATTGATTTTATTTTATTTTATTTTATTTTTTATTTTTTAGACCTGCCCATTTGGGCTGGACATGGGATGGGACCATGCAAATTTTTGAACCATTCTACCAATGGCCTCGCCAGGTTTTTGACTGACACTTCTGGATGTCTCGGAGGGCATAAAAAGCCGAGGCACCTTCCAGAAATCGCTGTCGGGTGTATGGATGTGGTTGAGGGAGGAGGGCTGGCTGCTGGTGCTGGTGTGATCCGATCGAGATTGAGGAGGGAGGCTGGAGGCTTTAGGATTTAAGTTAGGCAGGCAGGGAGGGAATTGAATTTAGAAAAGAATTTCTTTGATTCCCTGCAGCTTTGTCTGCTGAAGGGAATAGCAGTTTATTTTTTATTTCTTCTCTGGCAGTTTGTGAAGATTTTTTTCTGATATTGGATAAAGGGGGAGGTTCGACTGGGAGTGGGAGGTGTGGATTTATTTTAAAAATATATTATATACTACCATTTATTTTCTCTTTTCCCAACTTCAATTTGCTTGCACACACACACATTTGGGGTGCAAGCCAAGAACAGAACCTCTATCCTAAGTGATATCCTAACTGCCCACTCACCCGTCCACCCGCGCCACCACCCGCCTGCGGCCTGCGCTGCCCCCCACCCATGGCCCACCGCCACCGCCACCCGCCCGCTCGCCCGCCCCCACCCCACCCGCCGCCTAGGGCACAAAAACACCTAGCGCCGGCCCTGATTGTGGGACGCCCCTATGCTCTGAGAAGTCAAATCACGCTAAATCGCATTGGAAACGACAAACGACAAATGACAAACGGAAACGACAAATTTTTGAAAAATTTTGCAACAAACGGAAACGACCCGAAACAGACGCGTTCTGACAAACAAAAACTCAAAACGTCATTTTTTCTGGTCATGCCCATGTCTAGTGTGTATTTTATTTTATTCAATTTTAGTTTGGAGGCAAAACATTGCTCAAAGTTAGAAAAGTCCTCACGGAGGTATCTCATTGAATCAGTACAGCCTAAATCAAAGTGATTTTTAGAGGCTTCTTTTGCATCCTTGTCATAGACATCTTGCCTACCTTTTCACAGCATGCAATTTGAGAAGAAGGCTGGGTACGCTATCAGTTCATCATCTAGAGATTTTGCTTTCAACCTTTTTCCTTTTTTTTGTGTGTGGAATAAACATTGCTCAAAATTAATCTTTATCTCATTAACAAATAAAGATAAACTTCAGAAACCTTTATGAATCACCATACTACTTACTTGCTTAAATTTAAGGGGAGTAAAGCAAAGCAAAGCAAAGTGTTCTGCTTATATACCACCCCATACCACTTCAAGTATTCTCTGGGTGGTTTACAGTTTTAATTACAGTAATGCAGGCTACATATTGCCCCCGCCCCCAGCAAGCTGGGTACTCATTTTACCAACCTCGGAAGGATGGAAAGCTGAGTGAACCTTGAGCCGGCTACCTGGGATTGAACCCCAGGTCGTGAGCACAGTTTTACCTGCAGTACAGGCATTTAACCACTGTGCCACGAGGCTTCTGGTGTTTTTATTTTATTTATGTATACCTAAGTATAGTGATGCTCTTAACAGTTCCCCTTTTCAGTGTTTTCCAGGGAGACAGTACTCGTGGGTAGCTTCCCAGTCCCCTCTTCTGGACGCTTCCTGGAACTGTGCAGCTTGCCCATGGCCACACAGGCTGGCTTTACTCACAGAAGGGAAACCGGGGGGGATCACACTCCTGGCTCCGAGCCAAATACATAAACTGGTGAGCAGCACATGGACCTAAAACAAGCTAGGATGATCTGGGAGGAACACATCACATTGCTCTGCTCCCACAATATTTCAGGAAGTGGAGCTGTTAGGGATTTGTGAGCCTCATGACACTGTGAGTTTTTGGAAAACAAGGGACGCAACCAGAAAACCCTACACCTTCTCTTAAGGATAAATAAAATAACTAGCAGTCCTTTCCAAAATAATTTGGGGGGAAATCCTCCTTAGCAGGAAAGGAACAGAAAAATGTATACATTATTTTACAGCAGAAGAATATTTTAGGAAGCAGAGATCAGGACCTAAGCCCAGCCTTAATTCACACAGGACGGAAATTAGCTCCACAGGCCTGAATAGTCCTCTAGGTCAACTGCTTCAGATTGTAGAAAAGGCACTGAAACTTGCAAAGGGCAGGGATCCCCATAGATGAAGCTCTGTAGAGCAATAATGTGGTAAGTACATTTGAAATGCCTTTGCATTTGTATCCAACAAATTTTAATTTTGTATCCAACTTAAAATAATTTATTGCTCTGATTAGCCAGCTACTGCCTTATGAGGTGACTAAGGAACTGCACCAACCACGAGTATAAATAAAGTAAGTAGCACTACATAGAGTTACTTGTGACTTCATAATCTTACAGATATTTCAGATGATGGTGATGGTGTTGGTGAAGAGATAAATCAGGAGCTGTGCAAAGACATGCATCATCCCACCTCCTTGTCTGATTGGCTAGCACCAGGGAGAGGGAAAGATGATGCATCAGAGTCTGCTTCCTGATTGGAATTTCAACCAGCACAAACTACAACAAGATAAGACAGTGGTTGATTTTGTTTCGGAGGGTGAGACTGTGTTCCAAAGCCAGGTGTGCAGGCGTGTTTCATTTCAGAACCAGTCCCCTTCTGAAACCAAACACCCATCTCTAACAGGAACTGTTCAAAACACATTCCAATACCAAAGAAAGGAGACACAAATGAGTTCATTAACTATTGGATTATTACTGTAATTTCCCATGCAAGCAACGTGATGCTCAAGGTGTCACAAACAAGTCTTTTTATCTTATACAGAGTGAGAAATGCCTGATATTCAAGCTGGATTCCAAAAGGAACTCAAGATCATATTGCAGATATCTGTTGGCTATTGGAGAGCACCAAAGTATTTCAGAAGATCTATAGCAAGTGCTTCACTATGAGAACCATGAGAAATTCTGGGTTGTTCTGAAAGAAATGGGTGTACCTCTGCAGTTGATTCCAAATGCAAGATGGATTGACCCTCTAAATGAAGACACAGCCTTGAGTTTGTGAGAGCTGAGAACTATTGAGGAGAGGACATTTTGAGGATAACTTATTGGGATGCCATAAGTCATAGGTGGCTCATTAACAAGTAACACCACCGATTCAAGCCCCCTAGCTGTGCATCCCAATGCTTGTTTATATCTCCTTCATAACATCAGGGAAGAGAGACTAGTACATGAACCTCAGTTAAGAAGATGTCATCTGTTGTCTGTTTGTCTACGCCATGTATTAATGCACAGATTTCAAAAGGGAAATAATAGATTCGGGTCTTATTTCCTTGTTCACAAAAGAGACTTTATAGAATCTCTGTTTGCTCCTGTTGTAACCTTGGCTCTGGGAAGAAATAACATGCAGGGATCAATATTATTGCTTTTTGGTTTGTGCCGTAGGCTTTTCTTAACAAACAGTATAAAAGGCAAAATTCAGGTTGACTGAGGCTATGGGGAGATCTCATTTGCAAGAGGCACATATACAAAGCCAAGAATTGCTAGTAAAGAATTACAAGTGAACTATTTTCAAAGAGGCAGCCATGTTATTTTCAAAGAGGCTGTGCATCCCCCACAAGCATGTACATTGTATTTATAAGCTTATGTTCTAAATATTCTATCCCATGTATCTGAATAAATATATTGCCATCCATGACAGCTCCCACAGAATGATCATGAGGAAGGAGTACACACCAAAATTCTTGCTAATTGTACAAAAAAGCTTCATTATAACTGGGGCAAGGGACAAAAAAGGAAACAAAGGGGGGATGTCATTTTGGAAGGGATGACCCATAGACAGATGTATGCCAGCCATTTTTTATCTCCTGTACTTTATTAACAAACTCTTTTGCCTCAATAGATCATGGGAACTGTAAGTCTATGATACAGTAACATTCTCTGACAAAAGAGCCCATCGTTAGAGATGGGAATGAATTGAAAAATACATTTTTGGAAAAATTTGGCAGATGTGTCAAAATTTGTCAATTTGTATTCATCATATATGGAGTCTCCCTAATGAATACAAATAGATGAATTTTAGTGATTTTTATTGATTGATTCATTGGGCTATAAAAGGGCCTCCAAGGCACCTAGAGACACCAAAATTGGAGAGAAGCATCCCCTAACTCTTCCCTACAATCTCTCCAAGTTTGGTGGGGATTGGAATTTTGATGTTATGCACCATCAAAGGGGGCCACAGGAAAGTCCCCCCCGGCACCTAGATGCTCCTGTTCATGTTTCCTACCCACCCACCCAAAATCATTAAGCCTACTCTAAAACATCAGAGGTACAAGACTGAGTGGGTGGTTATTGTTGCTGGTTTTAACTGTTGCCTACTCTTGGGGTAGATAACACTATTCTTAAACCCAAATGGCTTGGGTTCAGGATGCATAAAGTTTCAGCTCTTTCCATACCAGCTGCCTGGACAACCTGCTTTGCTCTGTGTCTCCTGGCAGACTTGGGCAGGAGGTTGTGCTGCTTGCCTTAGGTGCCAATATGGCTAGTTACAGCTCTGATGTTCCTTTTCACTTTCCAGTTCTTCTCCATTCTCCTTCTCCTTGTCCATCTGTTTTATGTTCTCCCACCTCCCTTACAACAAGACCCAGCATTCTGTACTGAGTATGGTGATTTTCATGGGGTGGTGGTGATGGATAGGTGCAAATTTAGTGGTCTCTCACCCCTCCTCTTCAGTCTGAAGACGTTGCCATTTTAGTTACGGAAGGCTAGGCACACAGAGAATAAATCTGTTATTAATATATAGGAGTCACAAAAAGTGGATTTATTGGGTTCTAAGTAGAGAGCAAGCTACCTAGATGCCCTAAGCACATATGGTCTCACCTGATTGCAGAAGCTAAGGAGGGTTGCGCCTGGTTAGTACTTGGATGGGAGACCACCAGGGAATACTGTAGGCGCCTGGAGTAGGAACTAGGAAACCACTCCAGTATTCCTGCCAAGAAAACTCAATGGACATGGAATCATGACGAGTTGGTCACAACTGTAATGATGCAACACACACACACACACACACACACACACACACACACACACACACACACACACACACACACACACACACACACACACACACAAAGTAGAGAGTACAGTAAAAGTCCAAAAGTAATAACACTGTTCCTCTTTATCACTTTTCTCGCCATTTTTTGTGCACGTTGACAATGTCTTAAGAGGGAAAAAAACCTACCTAAAAATGATTGAAAAGACTACACAAAACAATTCCAAAATGCTTTAGGCATGCTCTGTGTGAGTGACACCTACAAATTTACGTGCTGTAATTCTTTGATTAATATAAAGAAAGTGATTTAGATTATTTTGATAACAGCCTTTAGGGAGGAAATGACATTTAAAAGAATATAAAGACTTGAAGTTCGAATTACTTGCCTCCCGATGTGTTTTTATAAATAACCTGTCACTGTCACCTGTATTTTGGAGAAGGAGATAAAGTATAGTTGTTTTGCTTTTTACCAAGCAATACAATACATTTCTACTGGGCATTCCTGCTTGTGTTTGTGAGCAGAGAACGAAGTACACAGAACTCTGGCACATTTTCAGGAATTTTGAGATGGAATTCTATATTTGGCAATGGACTAACCCTCACTCTGCCAGTGTCGATCTAAAGCTGTATGTAGCCCAGACCTAGAGAGAAAAAACTTTGCCCATACCCCTCAGTTAAGCCAGCTCTGGGGCTGGGCCCCAGGATCAATCTAAAAGAAACCAGTCCATACTCTGTTGGCTAGAGAAGTGCACAAGGCCAAGCCCCTGATATTTCTTACAAGCAAAAAACTGAGAAAATCTTAGGCTAATTAAACTGCCTGCCAACCACAGAACTTAACACTGATCACTCCCTTCCTTCTGCAAAAATATGGTCCCACTATGATCACTACCACACTTTAGATTTGAAACACCTTTTACTTAAAGACAAATTGCCCTAAAAATCAGTGTCCGCTTTTCAAATCGCTGTTTCTGAAGAGCCCCCTTGGCCACGCCCATTTTTGAACACTGTGTCAGTTTTTCTTGCGACAACCACTGGGGGTGGTGTTTTTTTAAATCGGTTTCTGCATCCACTTTTAAAGTGATTTGGTTGTATTTGCAAACATACTACGCCACCTTTTTTCAGTCTCTCCCCTCCCCCCAATTTCTGCTGTTTCCCTGTCGTAGTTTAAAGTGGTTCAGCAAAGTGCAAACAGGGAAGCTGATTGCTAGGCAACCGCCGAAGTGTGGACAGCCAAACCACTGTAGCAACCACGGGACCGTGGCAGGAGATAAGGTGATGCAAAATAAAAAGCAGCTGCTCAAGGAAGTGCGGTAGCGGCCTATAATAGGTCCTGGTATAACAACACAGGCAGCAAATAGTCTTGTGGCAACTTAAGGACTAGGACATTTATCATGGCATTAACTATACTGGACCAGAACCCTCTTCGCTCATAGAATCATAGAATAATTGAGTTTGAACAGGCCTATAAGACAGTAAGTCCTACTTCCTGCTCAATGCAGGTATCGGATTATGAAGAACTGACAGAGCGTTCTCCAATTTTCTCTTGAATGCCTCCAGTTTTGGAGCTCTTATCACCTCCCAAGGTAATTGGTTCCATTGTTGTACTGCTCTAACAGTTTATTTATTTATTTATTTATTTATTTATTTATTTATTTATTTATTCATTCATTCATTACCCCATCTTTCTTCTTGGAAAAGGACCCAAGGTGGCTTACAATAATGAGGGACAATATACAGCCCAGAAGAATCTAAGAAGTTTTTCCTAATGCTCAGCTGAAATCTGGCTTCCTGTAACTTGAGCCCATGATTACTGTGTGTGACCTGTACACTGGGATGATCAAGAACGGATCCTGACTCTCTTCTGTATAACAATATTTCAAGTATTGGAAAAGTGTTATCAATATCATCTCTCTCATTAGCCTTCTTTTTTCCAGGCTAAACATGCCGAGTTCTTTCAGTCTTTCCTCATAAAACTTGGTTTCCAGTCACCTAATCATTCCCACTTTTGTGTCATTTGCACACACACACACACACACACACAGAGAGAGAGAGAGAGAGAGAGAGAGAGAGAGAGAGAGAGAATCTATTCAGTTCTAGTGGTGTAACTAATGAAGTTTGATTGTTTTTTAGAGGAGGTGGAGGAGAAAGAGAAGCAGGTGAAGAAGCAAAAATCTGACAATATTCCAAATGGACCAAAATCCCTCAATTAGAGATGAGCACGAAATAAACTTTTTTTCAAATAACAAAAATTGTGATGAAATTGGAACGAACAGAACAGAACCATGAAAATTAGGTTTGTTACGTTTCATTTTTCGTTAATGGTGACGCGCAATGAAATGAGCTGTTTTCAATGTTAAAAAGCACCCTGGACATCCATAGATCTCTCTCTAGCTTCAGTCCTGCAGCCTCCTTGTGTGTGTGCGTGCGTACCTCTCAGTAAATACCCTCCCCTGCCCCGCAGTGCAGTCACTCTGCGACTGCCTTGCACCCTGGGCAACGCCCAATGCTGCCTTTGGAGCCTCTCTGTGTACCTAGTCTATACTCACCAAAGGCTGCTGAGAAAATTGCACAGTCAGGGGATAAGAGGGCAGGTCCTCTTATGGATCGAGAACTGGTTGAGATCCAGGAAACAAAAAGTAGGTGTCAATGGGAAATTTTCACAATGGAGAGAGGTGAAAAGTGGTGTGCCCCAGGGATCTGTCCTGGGACCGGTGCTTTTCAATCTGTTCATAAATGACCTGGAGACAGGGATAAGCAGTGAGGTGGCCAAGTTTGCAGATGACACAAAACTTTTCCGTGTGGTAAAAACCAGAGAAGATTGTGAAGAGCTTCAGAAGGATCTCTCCAAACTGGGGGAATGGGCTATGAAATGGCAAATGCGTTTTAATGTAGCCAAATGTAAAGTAATGCATATTGGGGCAAAAAAATCAAAACTTAATCTATCAACTCATGGGCTCTGAGTTATCCGTGACAGATCAGGAAAGAGATCTTGGTGTGTTGGTGGAGATCTCCATGAAGGTGTCTCCCCAATGTGTGGCAGTGGTGAAGAAGGCCAATTCCATGCTAGGGATTATCAAAAAGAGGATTGAAAAATGAAACAGCCAACATTATAATGCCATTATATAAAACAATAGTAAGGCCGCACCTGGAGTATTGTGTACAATTCTGGTCACTGCATCTCACGAAAGACATAGCGGAACTGGAAAAGGTGCAAAAGAGAGCGACTAAAATGATTACTGGGCTGGGGCACCTCCCTTATGAGGAAAGGCTAAAACATTTGGGGCTCTTTAGCCTGGAAAAAAGGCGCCTGAGGGGGGATATGATTGAGATGTACAAAATAATGCAGGGCATGAGTAAAGTGGATAGAGGGAAGCTCTTCTCCCTCTCACAAAATACCAGAACTAGAGGACATACACTCAAATTGAGGGCTGGGAGAGTAAGAACAGACAAAAGAAAATATTTTTTCACCCAGGGCGTTGTTAGTCTATGGAGCTCCCTGCCACAGGATGTGGTGATGGCATCTGGCCTGGATGCCATCAAAAGGGGATTAGACAGATTCCTGGAGGGAAAGTCCATCACAGGTTACACCATGATGGAGAAGTGTAATCTCCAGGCTTAAAACCAGGGTACTTCAAGGGCCAGACACAGGGGAGTGGTATCAGGAGACAGATATCTAGTCTCATGCGCTCCCAAACGCATCTGGTGGGGCCACTGTGAGATACAGGAAGCTGGACTAGATGGGACTTTGGCCTGATCCAGCATGGCTCTTCTTATGTTCTTATGTTCTTATGTGTCTCTGCCAGCATCAATTTTTTTTAGTGTTTTCCCTCTGGTCCGGGGCGTTGGGGGACACCCGCGTACAGAAATGCTTTAAAAATGCGCAAAAAGTGGGTAAAAACGAAAAACAAAAATAAAAAATGAAAGTGTTTTTTTTTTTCAAAAATTTGCAAAAAACAAAAATGAACTGCAACGGACCCCTCAACGAAAAATGAAAAACCAAAATGCCATTTTTTCAATTCGTGCCCATCTCTACCCTCAATTCGGACCTCAGCTTGAAAAGAAGTGGAAAACCATCTCTACAGCTTTGTGACCTTGGTTGGAGACTCTAGCAGGAAGCATTGGTTTTCTTAGGTGGTGGTGGTGGTGGTGGTAGTGGTGGTGAGTTGTCAATCTGCTTTAGCTTTGGCTCTGACTCAACATTTACCTCATAAGATATGACTACTTCTTCTCTTCCTACTTTTAGTGGCACTGCATTTTGTCCCAGACAGTGAATTTAAAATGAGGCAGTTGGGAGAAATGCTGTTCCTCCTCCACCAGAACAACCCAGGGATCTTTGCTGCACCATATAGTCACCATGAAGACTCACAAATAACCCTGATTTGGTGAGTGTTTTGTTTTTTGTCCACCTTCCAAGCTTGGATCAACAAAGATACTATAACTGCTCAGAAGGATCTGTTTAACTTATATCTCTGCACAGAATGTTTCCAGTATACGTAGCATATTAACTGTATCAACAGGACATTGAGGGTATAGCAGGAATCCAGCATAAAAAAGCAAGTGATATGACATATACATGGGGGGGACTCTGAACAAGAAATATGAATCTGGCATAGAAAAAAATTACCAGCCCTGATGGCAAGTATCTGCAAGCTTTGGGGCAGAGTTGAAGCTGGCAGTTGTCCAAGGAGTCCAATTTAGCACCATATATAATGCCAAGTTGCATTCATATGAGCAATAGAAGGTTTTGCCAAGCACCCTGCTGCAAGCAGATCTAAAAAAATATGAGATCTTCATTACCTGATGGCAACCCATCAAGTAAGTTGGCAGGAGGTCTTGGTTATGTTTTCTTCTGCATATGATTTGAATCCAGATTTAGAAAGAGAATGCAATGATTTTGGTCCCTTTTTGTGTTTGTGTGTGTTATGGTCTTATCAGCCAAGTTATATGCTCAGCTGTACCACAATACCAGGCAGTACTCTTGACAGGAAAATGTTACATCTTTTAATGTGAATGTTGTTTTTGGTATGGTATCAAATACCTGCATCTCTTTGCAAGGTGGCAATGATGTTCATCAATGTTTTTAGAGGTAGATGGAGATGCATGTGCCATAATTTTGGATGGATCAAGTTGCTGATTTAGGGAACCCAGGTGATTGATGGCTCGTAAAATGAAGACACATCCCACCTGCCCTGATGAGGGCTAAAGAAAGATCATTTGAGAATACCAAAGACCAGTACTGTAACTTGTTTTGCAGATAACTGAAAATAAAGGACCTTCAAAAATCCAAGTAGGTACTGCCTGGTTCAGCGAAAACTGTTAGCTTTATCCAAGAGTTACTTTGCTCCTACTTGCTAAATATGTGTATGTCCAAAATAACTAGATCACATAAACATCCCCTATGATCCATAAGCTACTCTCATAGTAAAAACAATACCACCTATTCAAGAAGATGAAGGGTCATGTGAGGAAAGCAAGTAGCATACCTGAAGAAACTTCACTGGTCATCCCAGTTTACACCTAGTCATAGGGCCAAATTAGACATTACAGACAAGATGTCACAGTTATATCATCAATATATCTAATACAAAACCAAGGCTAATTGGATTTATTTTCTATCTGGTGATTGTGAATGCAATCACACAAGGGTGGCTCCTGTGGAAAAACTGAGTTCTTCCTGATGTGTAGAGCCTACACATTAGCAGATGTTTCTTCTCTACTGATACATTTCTCTCCACAAGGAGGAAGGGACAGTGGAGGAGGGAGTGGCTAGTCATTCCGCTATAAAGAGGATAATAACTCTCAAGTACACAAAAATGAATAGGGCTTGTATCATCTAGGGCTTTGAACTAAGGGTATATAAATGATCCAAGCTTGATGAATATCCAATATATCACTCCTTCTAATGTGAAATCAGGTAATGAGTTCCCACAGCAATTTAGTCAGAACAGGCTACTGAGGAACCAATCATATCGCTGCAAAAGTGTGTGCCTGATCTCACCAGATATAGTTGCTTTAACAGGAGCAATCTTCCTTAGAAGGCTCCTCCTAAACCCTTTCATCTGCCAGGAAACTGCTCCAGCCTAGTACCAACAAGTAGAAATTATACAGCTAAACCCAAAATGGCTTGTTTGGGCATGGATCAGGGTTAGGCAGAAACACATTTCTCTGTACCATGTGTGATCGCCAGTCACACCAGACTGCTCCACAAGTGGTCAAAATTTGTAATTTATTTCCCTGTGTGACTTACCCTGTGAGAGGAGATGAAGACATTATTTTGCTTGGAACAATCAAAAATGTGCAAAACTACAGGAAGCCTCTTTTACAATGTTAACAGATTAAGTAAAATAGTGGTCACTGAGTGTGTGCTCTACTTTACTAGAAATAAAGATGATTTCCAGTACACTATTGCTAGGCCCAACTGGACTAGACCAACTGGCTAAGTGATATTTGCTTACTGGCTTAAGCTCTTCAATGGTTGACTCAAAAGGTCTATTCTAGTTAAGAGGATTATTGGCCTATAGTTGCTTTCAAAATCACTCCAGTTTAAATGATACCATTTCCCAAAAACATAATCTGACGCACAACATTATTTGGTCCCCACAATGTTAACAATGTTAACAGAAAAGAAAGGTGAACTAAACTTTTTGGTCACATATTTGGCATGCAGTAAATAATATAAAGAGCTAATGTCCCCTAAGAACTTAATAGATTCATCCCACCAAAATAAATTTACCATTAAGAGGTCAGTATTGAAATATGAAAGGTCTAATTCCCCTCCCAAAAATAAAGTCAAGCTATGAGTAAAATGATAGGGGAAAGGCAACTTCTGGAAGTTCGGGACATTAGTGGACATCATCCACAATTGGGGGTAGTGATGGTGGTGGTAAATCCAGCAGCTTCTGCGGTACCTCCTATGATATACAGTGGTACCTTGTACAAAGGAATTAATTCATTCCAAATGAAATTCTGTTAAACGAATTTTCCTTTGCACAAATTTCCCATAGGAATGCAAATGCATTGAAAATGGATTAATCCCTAATTGGGACCGTTTTTTTCTGTTGTACGGATTCGCCCCATAAACGATTCTAAGTGACTTCCCCCTATCTCTGGACATTTTTTCCTTTAAGTGGATTTTCTGTTAAACAAACCACTTGTTATACAAGGGTCCACTGTATATAGTCAGAGCACCTTACTGCAACATAGGCTGCTTTCACACGACCATTAGAATCTGCAGCAAACTTTGATCCAGGTCACACACACACCCCTGACTGGTCACGTGGTTGATGTCGCGGATGGGATGTTCCAAGGATCGTGTTTTGAAAATCCACAACTGTTCTGATCCCACGACTGAGAACTGCAGCAAAGACACCATAGCGGGGGTGAAAAGGTTTTGGGGCATATTTTCCGTGTTCCCACAGACTTGAGTAATGGTTTAAAATCTGCATCGGAACAGCAACAAGGGTTTTACCACCTCGAGACCAGGTACTTGTAAAATGTGCTGGGCCATGCTTAAGTGGACGTGATCACACTTAACTTTTTTTTAAAGGCTGCTGCTCATGGGAAAATGATTTTATGGTCCGCATTTGCAAGCACTTTGCAGCAGATTTTAGTGATGATGTGAAAGCAGCCATAGTTCCATTCCAGTGTATAGAGCAGTATGTTTCCTTGCCTTCCAGAAGGAAGTGAGGGAAATTGTCTTATCCCCCTCTTTCTTAAGTGTTGCAGTTTTTAGGCATCAAGTGAGAGGTTGTTTCCACTTTCCCATTTAATTCAGTAATGGCGAATGAACTCCCTGACAGTAAGCTAAATACATGAGGAAGGAAATTAAACTTGTTTATTTTGAAGGAATCTAGGCTGAAAAACTGATCCTCCCAAAAAAAAAAAGGGGGGGGTTCAACAGGGTAAAACATGAAACATGGCCATGCATGAAACAGGCTTACCAGCAAGAGTATTCCAAAGTAGATCCTTTGTTGCAGCATCTAAATTAAAAGGATATGGCAACAAGATCAGGTCATCTTCAACCCAATACTAATTTTGGCAATGAATTCAACAATACAGTTGTTCCAAAATCTTTCATTGCCAATTTAAAACAATTGTCAGTAACTGCTCATTTGATTCATGGCATACAAAAACAAAAACAAAAAGGCAGTGTTTAGTTTTAAAAAAAAACCTGCAGGTTTTTAGCACTTGCTATCTAATAGGGGCATGGTGGCTTAATGGGCTAGAGTGCTGAAAACTGTTGGCTGCAAAGTTGGCAACTCGGCAGTTCAAATTCTAGGTGCTGTGCAGTGAAGTGAGCCCCCGCTGTTAACCCCAGCTCCTGCCAACCTAGCAGTTTGAAAGCATGTAAGTGCAAGTAAATAAATAAAAAAGCAGGAAAGTAAACAGTGTTCCATGCACAGAAATGTGTTCAGCCATGCCGGCCAGATGGCCATGGACTTGCACAACACTGTCTCTTTGGATTGGAAATGGAGATGAGCACCATCCCTTGAGTTGGATATGACTAGCACACATGTGGAGG
The DNA here is from genome assembly GCA_037367245.1 of Phrynocephalus guinanensis. Taxonomy (NCBI): domain Eukaryota; kingdom Metazoa; phylum Chordata; class Lepidosauria; order Squamata; family Agamidae; genus Phrynocephalus; species Phrynocephalus guinanensis. The sequence goes on from CM074739.1 coordinate 110,752,465, forward strand.
GGAAACTTTTTCCTTGATCTAATATTTAGGGTTGACTCTTCAGTCCTCTCCCATGAACCACCAGTGCTGAGCAATAAGATGATGATGATGATGACGACGACGACTATGCAGAAAGGAGAACTGTTGCTACAATTGTCAAGAAATACATGGAGTATAGGTGATGCGGTACTGATTTTTTTTAAAGAACAATGTTTCACAAATGTTTCAGTCACCAGATGGGTTCACAGCATTCTCATCAGCTCAAGAGTTTTTAATCCTCTAAAACCACCATGTGAAAAGTGTGCAACATGCTGCCAATTATCAATAGGGAAAAGGGGACTGGAATCACCTGTTGGAGGAGGCATGAGTGGTTGGCTGGAATTCTAAACAGGATCACTCCTCTCAGCAGATAATACGGAGCAACATTTTGTTCCAAGTCCCACATGTAATGCATTTGATATGTATACTGAACATGTTCTCAGTGTTCTCTCCTGATCATTGAAGAATCTCAATAGCAACCTTTGTGTACTCCAATGCCTTTCCTAAATGTAAACAGCCCTCCATTACTTGTGGATTTTCTTGCTAGGAAGAAACAAATGGCCATCTTCTTTCTTTCCATTTGTTATACAGTAGCTTAATCAAGCCATGTCTCATTTAATATGCTTTCATTGTCTCATAGACCATAACTTGGCTGGGAAGTAGATGAGCTGCTGCTGGTGGCTTATTATGCAAATCATCTTTTATTATGCAAGCTTGTTTTACCACTACCTCATTCTGCCCTCCCACATTTATCTGCTTCATACACCTGCTGTATACAAAAGACTGCATTCATTGTAATGGGAGCAGTCTGCCATCAGTTTTAGCAATTCCCTTCTTCCATTGCTACACAAGGTAATCGGCATTCTTGAATCTGAGTGGTTAAAACCCAGACCAAATGGATGGGTGGGTTACAAAAAAACAAAACCATGAGCTATCTAGCCATACTTTTCCTCCTCCTATCTCAACAACTCATCAAATATATCTTCCAAATAAGATTTACACTATTTGTTGTTCCTTCCTCTGTAGCCAATACAACTGCATATTCCTTCTTCTTTCTTTATGTTGCTTCCCTTGAGTCCCTTTTACGATTGTAAGTCCACTGGGGGAAGATGACTTTGGCCAAGCATAATTTACCTCACAGATGGGCCAGCCCCCCCACCCCCACCCCGATATCTGTGGCCTACAACTCTCAACAGAATTGGTGGTGAGATAACATGACAATTGTAAGCCAAACATCTATTTATTTATTTAAAATATTTTTATTGCACCTTTCTCCTTTAAAAGGACTCAAGGTGGCTTACATCATTAAAAAGACATGTATTTAAAAGATTGAAACAGTAAACATACAAATATTTTAAAAGAATGAAACATATTATATTTAAAAATAAAATGAAATCAACATTAAAACATGTTTAAATCAACAGAGCACAACCATCCATTTTTTTAAAAAAAACTGGCTTGGACCACCAGTAATTAAGGAAAAGCCTACCTGAAGAGAAAATGACTGACTAACTGACTGACTGACTGACTGACTGACTGACTGACTGACTGACTGATTTACTATGCTTCTAGGCTGCCCAAATGGCAACCAGGCCACTTTGGACAGTTTACAACAGTAATACATACATGCAGGGTTTTGCCTGCTTGTGGAAGGACAACAAAGGTGGGGCCACCATCCCATCTTACCATGGGAGGGAGTTTTAGAGTCTGGGAAGAAGGCCACTGTTGCTTATTCTGATGATGGATGGATGGATGGATGGATGGATGGACGGATGGATGGATGGACGATGCAAATGTGCTGTCATTCAATGGTAGAGCATCTGTTTTTCCTGATTAAGATTCTGTTCTCTCCAGCTGAATGGTTTCTCCAGAGTCATGGTAGGGAAGATCCATAGAGTGTCTGCCACATAGGCTTTGTATGTAAGGTATGCAATCCTGGAAAAGTGGCATCCTTAAATTGGTGGTGAAAGCTATAGGAAGCTGCATTAGTCATCAAACCTGCCCAGGGCATGGTTGCTCTGGTCAGACTATTTATCTTTTTGCCCACTGTTGTCTATACTGACTGATAAAGATTCTGTGCAATTTCAGACAGAGAACCTTCACACCAACTGTAATATGATAGCTTTAGCTAAAGAGAACAAGTACTGAACTGAACAACTTCTGACAGTAGAAACATATGCTTTATGAACCCATGATGCCCTTCACTAAAAATGTCCACAAACATCAGAGGTGGGTCATTGTGAACAATCTTGACTTCAACATATTTCCATGTTCATGCCACATAATACTGTATTAATTTGTGCAACTCCAAAACACATCTCATAATAACTGTGTTTTTTCTTTCCTCTCTTACACCGAATGACACTATTCGACCTGCACAGACATGAGGCTCAAATAAGTTATTTGGGATGTCTTTATCTCTTCTCAATTCCTGTCAAGTAGAATGACTTTTCTAAGATGGTGAGTTCACAGCTGATGTTATATTTGAACTGGATACTTCTTAAAGTCAGACCTATTTCAGGCATCCGAAAAGGATTAATTTCAAAAAGTAAGCCAGGAGAGTATTTAAGCCTCACTCACTCCTTGCTTGTCCCTGCCTCTGCTGGATGTCAGGCTGTTTGAACACTGGATAGATTTCTTCACAGAGAACATATCCATATGGTTAGCAATCATGAAAACTCAGGGTTACTTGTCTAGTTGAGAGGTTCCATGGGTAGCAGAATGTCATCTCTTCACACTGTCCTTCATGTGGAGAAAGAGATAAGGGTTAAGGCTAGAACTCTCTCCCTGTTCACTCATTTGGATTAACCCTTTTTGAATGCCTTGACAGGGCTCTCTTCTCATCACAAAATCAACAAACTCAAAGGTTTAGATTAGCCTACTATGCATACCCTGCCCATGGTCCAAGCATTCTCCTGCATGTCCTTGGCCATTGGACTCTCCTGTAAGCATGGCCCTGTCTCCCATACCACTTGCTGCTGCTCTTCACAACCATCCCTTTTCTACTATAGAAATGTCACTGTCAATTTTTAAATGAGGTGAACACAATTTTGCCTGATCAACCCTGCCATTGGCTACAGTGATATGTTTGCCTCATGCAGCTGCCGACCATGAAGGCAGAGAACTTCTAAAAGACAGAGATTTTTCACTTGCTAGGCTGTGAGTGAAAAGTGTCCCTGCTTTGGCACAGGTAGGTTCACAACACAGCCCATGGAACATGCCTTGGTGTTGGAGGTCTCCACAGCCTGTCTATTAGAAATTAAGTTTGCTCTTCAGGAAACAGTCTACTTGTGCTGCTTTTTATGTAAAGATGTGACTACGTAGTGAGGAAATGCAAATTCACTCACTATGAAGTTACACCAGAGAACTGAGGTTTCTCTCTGTCTGTTCACATTAACTAGCCATAGAGGAAGGGGAGGAAATTGGTTAAATAGCCTTGTTTACAGCTTGTTACTGTAGCTTTCCTATAGTCCTGTATGAGTCCCAGCTAGGGATGGGCATGAAAGGGGAAAATGATGTTTTCATTTCCTGTGCTGACTGGGCCAGTTTTAAAGGGTTCCAGCCCTTGACAGCTCAGCAGGAACCCTCTGAAATGGTTGTGTGGGCAGTTCCAGGTGATCACACTGCCCACCCAACCATTTCAGAGGGCTCCTGCCAAGCTGTCAAGGGCTGGAACCCTTTAAAACTGACTCAGTTGGCACCAGGGGCCCACCTGACCATTTTCAGAGAGCTCCTGCAGAGCTGTCAATGGCTGGACCCCTTTAAAACTGGTGCAGCTGGCACCAGGGGATTCCCCTGGTGCCCTCTGAAAATGGCTCCCTGGCACCAAATCCCCTGCCTCTAGGACCTGACACCTGTCACCTAGCTGAGAGGAGGCCAGAAGCCGGGCTGAGAGGAGGCACGAGTGTAGGAGCAGCAGCAGTGACCCACCCACTGCTCTTCCCTCTCCTGGGCTCCAGTAGCCGTGGCCACCCTGCAGGTAAGGGACCCCTTTTACAGATGGAACAAAATGGTTCAATTCAATGGGGAAAAATGACCGCTTCATTTCAACTGTAACAAAATGCTGCTTCCTCATTTTGTTTTGTTTTGTTTCAGTTTGTTTCATTTTGTTACGTAACAAAATGATGAAACAGCATTTCATCATTTTGTTACGTAACAAAATGATGAAACAGTGTTTCATTTTTCATTTTGTGCCCATCCCTAGTCCCAACTATAGAACTACTTAATAAGCCATAAACAAGGCCAATTTCCTTTGCTTCTGTCACTCTATCTTTTCTTTCTATTTTCCTTTTCCTTTTCTTTTTTTCCTGTCTAGATGCCCCAGAACAACAGTACTGACACCAAGCTATTTTTTAAAGTATATTCTGTCTAAAGGGGAATGGCAGAGAATGAAGGACCACAGCTTTCTGCACTGGTTCCAGTGATCACACTGCTTGAACCAATGTGAATGGATCTAATGGTTTTAAAAAGTGACAGAGGCAAAAACTATGGATGAGGGGACTCCTATTGGCTTTTACATCTTGTGATCGGTGGAGAGAAAAGTAGAATTAGCCTTTCCCAATCCTGTAGCATTTCCCACATTTTTTTGCCAATGTGGTTGCCCCCTGAGCCTTGAGAAGAAACCAAAAAAAGGGAGGGGAGAAGAAGTAAAGGATCCAAGAAAGGGGGTAAAGTGGTGGAAATGCTGGGGGACAGTGGAGAAATGAGCAAAGGTGCTAGGGAAAGGCAAGAGGGTCTGTTCATAGCAGGGAAGAAGAGACAGTGTCTGTTCTAGGAAAGAAAGAAGAAATAGAAGTCCCTGGTAGAAGAAGAAACAGTGGAGATGCGGAAGGGAAAGAAAAGGTGAAGGTGACAAGTGGGGACACAGCTATCTAAGGGGGTGACACTTGTGGGGATGACACAGTGGGGATGACGCTTCCCTTGCTGCCTCAGACAGAGATAGAAGATGGACCTCCTTTTTCCATCGAGGACATGACCATTTCCAAAGGCTAGTTGAGGTTGCTTTGAATGTGATTCATCTTCTACACTGAGATTTCACTTCTACATAGGAAATAATTCTGAAAACCACATACAGCCTCATCCTAGCTGGTGTCTGTGTGCAAATGCCAGCAATAAATACAGCACATTTGCAAGTGAGTGCCAGTAGAAAGCAAAGGGAGGGAAACAGCTCTTCAAGTTCTTCATAGCAATGATTACTAATCTGTAGGGGGAGGTTTTGCATTCGTGTACATAAACTTAAGCTTCAGAAAGTCAATTTAAAGAGAGAGAGAGAGAGAGAGAGAGAGAGAGAGAGGAGTCTGGAAAGCTTAATCTCTGGGTTTCCCCCCCCCTATCTCTTTTTTCCAGTAGTTACCTAAAACCACTAACTTGAAATCAACAGTCACATGCCGTCTTCAGAAGTTCACTCAATCAAAGATGCGAGCGCCAAGTAATCAAAGATCTCAAATAAGTAGAGCTCCAAACATTGGTCGCAGGAGGATTAAAAATCCAGTAGCCAGGAAGGCAAGCCTTCGATCCAATGTGCACCAGCACATAATGAGAAAATCCCTAAAGCCCTAGATCAGAGCCCAGCCTGGGCCTGCTGCCAAGCTAAGTGGAAGCCCTCTTTAATTCCTTAGGAGATCTTATCTTGCCAGATGAAAATAGATACTGGCCTCTGTGTGTAGGATGATTAGAAGAATGGAAGAGGATTAAAGGAGATGTGAGGTGGGGGGAGCTCTGAGTGTCTCATTTACATGGTATTACTGCTGACAGATAGGTGTTAACAGAACAGAGTAACCTGGAGGCAAAACTGCATCTGAATTAAAGCTGTATTTATTTACTCAAGTTATAAAGGGATTAAGCCCTGTTTATTTTACCACATCCAGCACAGTTTTATCTGTCAGGGACTTTGATCCTTTCTCATTTGTTCTGTGGCATGCACTGCTTAGCTGTTTGGGGACCTGTTTATCTTAATTTAAAACAAAAGCTTTTAAATGTTTGAAACTTAAAGCAGACACGCTAGTGGCAAGCTAAATATCCACAGCTGTCTTCCTTCTCATTCTTTTCAAAAATGGAGATATAATTCAAGTAGTTAGTGTTTCTGTTATTTTATGAAGTTCGTTTTCACTCTCCCACCCCCCCCACCCCCACAAGGCACCATCAAGTTACTTCTGAGGGATTTTGAGGTTTGTTAGACACTAATGTCTCCTAAATCCCAGTCACATTCTGTCCACTGTATCATACTGGCTCTCGTTTTTATAGGATAGTAGTGACCATAACACCTTTTCATTATTTTCCCCACCCTCAACATTTCTGCCTTCCTGAACATTGGCATGACATACTGAAATGCTTTCCAACAAAAGCTGTAGTTTTCTTAGTGATGTACTTTGTACGTTTCTTCTTCAAGTGCCATGTCCTCGTAGAACAGTGGTGATCAGTAGCATGAGCTGATTTTTATCCAAAGCTATTCTAAATAGAGAAGCTGTGGTCACTGAGAGCCATTGGCTTAAATTCTTAGATAACCTGCAGCAGGTGGTATTTGTTATTGCACATTAATGTTACCTAAATACTGTAATTTTATGACTAAAACATTGTAATTATGTCACTGAAATCCAGTACTGTAATTTATACAATTTCCTATCAATTATTCTACTTAGAGTGTTTCCATGTGGTGGACTTCTTAGCCTTGCAGTTAAAAGACAATATAAGTATTTCCTCTCCCTACCCCCTTTAGCAGTTATTTCTGTGTTGAGAAGAAAGATCGAAGACGCAATAGGAGACACAAGAGAGGAACACAACTGGAAGACAACCAAGCAGAGAGATGGTGTGAAATTCAGTGAAGACAGTGCTCTAAGGTTTCACATGCCACTTGAACAGGGTGAGGATGCTAAGATGGAAAGATAGGATGTGCCATGTCAGACTCCAGGTCAAGGAAGTGAGGAAGAATTGAACTGTTAATTCATAGAACTCGAAGAAGTGCAAAACAAGTGCAACCAAAATGAGCAAGAGGTTGGAAGGAACAATTCCCCAGAAAAGAAACACAGTATGTCACTGCTGCAGGTGTTTTCATCCAGAAAAGCAGGCAGCTGAGGTGGGTATGTCAGAGATGCAAAAAGCAAAGCAAAGTGTTCTGCTTATATACCGCCCCATACCACTACAAGTAGTCTCTGGGCGGTTTACAATTTTGATTACAGTGTGCAGGCTACACATTGCCCCCCCAGCAAGCTGGGTACTCATTTTACCGACCTCGAAGGATGGAAGGCTGAGTGAACCTTGAGCCTGCTACCGGGGATTGAACCCAGGTCGTGAGCACAGTTTTACCTGCAGTACAGGCATTTAACCACTGCGCCACGAGGCTCATCATGCATCGTGTCAAGAGTCAATGTTTGTTTGCTTGCTTGCTTGTTTGATATCATAGAATAGTGAAGTTGGAAGAAGCCTTTAAGGCCATCAATTTCAACCCCCTACTCTAGAGATGGGCATGAATTTAAAAAATGGTGTTTCGGTTTTTCATTTTTCGTTGAGAGGTCTGTTTCGGTTTGTTTCTTTTTTGTGATTTTTTTGGGGAAATTTCATTTTTGTTTTTTGTTTTTTCATTTTTCGTTTCTACCTGCTTTTTTGCGTGATTTTTAAAGCATTTCCATGCGCGGGCGTCCCCCAACGCCCCAGACCAGAGGGAAAACACTAAAAAAAATGCTGGCAGAGACACAGTATAGACTAGGTACACAGGGAGGCTGCAAAGGCAGCAGCGGGCATTGCCCAGGGTGCAAGGCAGCTGCAGAGTGACTGCAGTGTACTCACCGAGAGGTATGCATACACGCACACAGGGAGGCTCCAGGACTGAAACTAGAGTCGCAGAGACAGCAATCCCACCCTAACTCCCACCGGAGACTGCAAGGAGGACGGGGACTGCCAGTGCTTTTTATGCCCTCTGTGGCTGCCAGACCTGCCCAGTCTGCAACCTTGGCATGCTGTTGGTTCAACATGATCTCATCACATGGCTTGCCTCCATTTTGTGGCTGGCGGCATCCATTTTGTCATCCTTAAAGGGAAAAGAAAAATACATCGTGATGGGAGAAGACAAAAACAAACGTTTTAAGGTAATAATTTCAAGTAATTATTGCATTATTGCTGCATTTTTACGGATGTCCAGGCCGTTTTAATACCCAAGAAATCAATATTAGGCATCTGGGAGCCATTTTGGGTCAATGTCCCCTAACTCCCCTTAAAGGAAAAAAATGCAGCAATCTGAGAAAAGACATAAATGCACCTTTTAAGGACCCCAACCCCTCCTGGTAGCTATTATCAGACAGTATAAATAATTATCGCTGCGTTTTTATGGATGTCCAGGGCGTTTTTTAACATTTAAAACAGCTCATTTCATTGCGCGTCACCATTAACGAAAACAAAACATAACGAACCCAATTTTCATGGTTCTGTTCGTTTCGTTCCATTTTCATCACAATTTTCGTTAGTCGTTTTGTAACGTAATGGGATGAATAACAATTAACGGAAATGAAAAAAAGTTCATTTCATGCCCATCTCTACCCTACTCCATGCAGGAATGCAAATCAAAGGACATCTACCAGGTGGTTGTCCAAATTTATCTTGAATGCCTGAAGTGTTGGAGCACTCACCACCTCTTGAGGTAAATTGTTCCATTGCTGTACTCCTCTGACAGTTAAGAAGTTTTTCCTGATATTCAGCCAAAAAATGGGCTTCTAACAACTTGAGTCCATTGTTGCATGTCCTATACTCTCGCATGATCAAGAACAGATCCTGCCTCTCCTCTGAATGAAAGCCCTTCAAATATTTGAAAATCTGCTATCCTATCACCCCTCTGGGCAGTTTATAATAACAAACAATGTGATTGCAATCCATAGCAATACAAAGGGCAGACTGTTAATTTTTAACAAATGGACATAAAATCCAATTTATGAACTCACTCCCTCTTTCATAAAACTGGAGCACAGACTCATCCAATGAAATTGAGTGATAGGAGTTACAGTGCAGGAAAAAATCCCTTCTGCACAGAATGTGTCAGCTGCACAATGCAGACAGCTATACAAGTATATCAAACAAAGTTGGACTTTTAGAGTGATTGGGCAGGACGTTTTCTTATATTCTTCACTTTTAAAAAACAAACAAACACTGACTAGCAGAAAACAAACAAAGTTTTTACAAACTATCCCTATCTGGGAATAAGGTTGAAACATTCTACTTTATGTCTTTTTTCCATTTAGGGAAACATCCAGAATTTAATAAGGAAAAAGATCTGCTACTCTGAAGAAAATACACATCATAAATCTCCTCATTTTGCTATGCCTTGCCTATATATTGGCCTAATTTTTACTAATGCCAGTATTCTAAAACCATATTAGTAATCTGAATCATCACTATCCATCATATATCGGGGGGGGGGGGGGGGGCCACACTAGTATTACTTCCCATGTTTACCTCAAATTCATCTCTTTTTTTCACTGCTGCATATCTGTACTGTGGGCTCTGCATTCATGTATCTATTATAAAGCCAAAACTCTTCCCAATGAGGCCCATCTCTACTTAGTTGTATTCAACCAGGATAATAATGATGTGTGGTCTTAGTTTGGCAAGTTTGTTTTGTTTTGAATTTCTCTTTACATTTGTCCTGCCTGAACATTCATTATTTGACCACCTTGCCAGTTGCTCATTAAACCATTTTGACTGTTAATTAAATCTCCCAATGTTTGGGGGATTCTTTCTAATTTGTGATGGGATGAGTGTGTGCATGTGTACCTGCAGAAACATCACAATTAGGCAGAGGTATTGAACTTGCTTTTTATCGAAAGCATCATTGTCGGTGCAAGCATTTCTTCACCTTTGTTTTAAAAGAAGAAGATGCAGGGCTTGTATCTTTTACATTTAAAATGAGATACTGAGTTTAAGAGACGGTGGTCTCTGTCACTGCGTAGTCTGCAGCGGGGATTTTTTGCAGTGACAAACCCGAGCGGTGGCACGAAAAGCACTATCGTATGAC